>JADLIF010001678.1:0-300761 GCA_016648015.1 Steinernema khuongi | reverse complement strand
AAAAAGTACTTCCCAAAATCCGTCATGTGCTGGGGAGGGATTTGTGCCACCGGGAAGACGCGACTGATCTTCATCGACAAAAATGTTAAAATCAACGCCAAAGTCTATCAGGAGAAGGTGCTACCGGTCGTTACGGAATGGGCGAAGACCCACTTTCGAACTGGCGAAGAATGGACCTTCATGCAGGACTGGGCCCCTGCCCATGGAGCCCGATCGACAATGGAGGCCTGCAGGAGGCTGTTTCCCAAGATTTGGGACAAATCAGAATGGCCGTCAAACAGCCCATGAAATTTTTAAAAAAATTAACAATTTGGAGCATCATGGAAGAAAAAGTCTCAGGAACACGATACGACACTGTGGAAGCGCTTAAGAAGGCATTGAAGCAGGCCTGGGACGACATTTCGGTCGAAACCTGTGCGTCCTCGGTGGCCAACTTCCGAAAACGTCTCCGTGCCTGCATTGAAGCTGAAGGATCACATTTCGAATGTAATCTTTGAATATGTTTTTCGTCACACTCTGTTTTACTAGAACTGTTGATTTGTTTGTTGATTTCAAACTGATTTTCATAACTTTTAGGTCGAATGAGGTAATTCCAAACTTTGGGCCGACCCTGTATATAAACCTTCCAGTATCCTATAAGCAGGAGAGTGCACTGCGAAGGTTGTGACCGTAACCGCGACGTTCCCAATGAATGCAAGTTGAGTTTTCAATTAACTGAAAAGAAGGCCCGATAAGATCATGGGAACCCGATCAAAACAAAAGGACACAGAGGGAAAGCTAATGAGCAACAGGAGGGAATAAGCTTCTCAAAAAATAAGCTTCTCGAAGACAAAGGTAATGTGCACAAAGTAGGGGTGCAGTGCAACGCGATTAGGAGTAGAAAATAGTAATGTTTTCGCAATTTAAAATTTATTTTAGGTTTTAACTGACGCACGTGTATGCTTATTATTCTTGTCCTTCTTGTGCCAGTGAGCCTTACGAAGAGATGCCGATGGCGCTTCGACCAGGGCTATCTGGGAGCACTCAATCCGATGTTGCTAGACACAGGACAATAAAAAAGAAAGCTTTATTGCCTAAAACGCCTCCCAAAACAGCAACAACACAAAAAGCCATGCTTCTTCATCACGTCTGGCCTAACGACGGATTACGGTAGCGGGTGAGCCGTGACGGAACTAAAAATCGCCCAGCAAAAATGGACCTATTGACTTTGACTTGATCGGAATATCCGCCTTTTAGGGATATCATTCTCTTCTTACTGTAGGTTCGTTCATTTTATCCAGTAATCGCTAGGAGGATGTTCTTTATGAAATGCGTGGTTCGAGGTGCGAAGCAGAAACGACTTTGGACATTAGCCATCCGCCCTGGCAAAACTCTTCCGAGAATCATGTCCTAATGGCTAGGATGAGCCATCTTGTTTTGCAACCGTACACGACTCTGGAAGGATCGTGGAAGCTTCTTCTATAAATTTCAATCTACAAGCACCCCGACCTATACAGTAGGTGAAACATGACACCAGACATCAGGCGTATTTTCGCTATTTAACAGAAAAGGCTTCACTGCGAAGTGAACTGGTGATTCGCGTTTGAAACGAAGTCCATGGGAGCAAGAAATGCTTGTTTTGAGAAGCACTTGGATACTGGCAAACACATGAGTACTTCGAGTGATTAAGACCTAAGAAGGCACAAAGATAGAATAAAGTCACTCCAGAGATGATGTACCACAAAAACCACCGTACCCCCAAAAATTAAAAAAACTTCTTTACCAACACTCGAAACACCAAAAAATCTATTGTTTCCTTTGTGTTTCTGACTCCTTAACTGACTCCATATCAGAGAACACTAATCAGTCGGCTTGGAATCACTTTCACTGAACTTCGATTTTCAGCATAAAAAGAAGAAACCTCATGTTTCAAGAAACAAAACAAACACACGTCGACGTCCGGATTCATCACAGACGATCCTTCATCGCTTGTAGATGAAAAGAAGGGGCGCATTGAGGTCACAAGAAGGGGCGCATTGAGGTTTTATTGTTAACTGGTGAATCACGACTTTAGACCGTCTGTCTTAGGAGTGTAGACTCATTTTGAGTCCATTCAAGGGGGAAGACTATATGTTGATGAGCATTGTTTCAACCATGGCCGGATAATTATACAGTCTGCGCCCTTGACGAAGGACAGTGAAGGTGTCCTAGAAGGTGGTAGTGGGAGATCAGGAAGCACTTATTGTCTGTGTTTTTGTCAGACGGGTTCGTTGGGTACACTGACCATGAGGTGTATTGCTATGGAGACAAAAATTGGCATTGAAAATTGGGAACAAAGCACTCACTGGAACTGTTGACTATGTAGTGCAAAAGATTGTAGATAAACAGAATCTAGTAGACACGAGTCGGAAATGGTGACATTCTACTCCAAATGAGGTAGAGAAAATTCGAGATTGTAGTCCAAGCAATAGCCACAGCCCCAGTCCCAACACTCTGATTGGAATATACCGTACTAATGTCGTTTTCACGCCAGCTTCTTGCATCTGATAGTCTCGACGCGACTGTTCTGCTTGACGCTCCCGACGACTTGGAGTTCCGGTTCTAGAGACATAAAAACAAAAAATGTCTGCTCTATTGTTAACTTCTGGCTCGTCTGATGTCACCTCTTCTAAAGAGTGAAAATATTATCCACCTTCTTTGTTATCTTCCCTATTAGAGTATTATTTAGATCGTCAGACGACCTTTCCTAGTTTCCGGTTGACTATTTCGGGCAGCCTATCCCCTTTACTAATTGAGCACATGCGATAAACGCTCGAGCCTACACTACGCCTACTTAATTACGATCGTCTGGGACGTTAAAATAGTCAGGTGCACGTAATCCTATATGAAGAGAAGGAGGAGACCTATCGTCTCGGACACCGGTGGAGCCTCCCGACCGGAAGAGGCGTGGCCTCGTCCCAGGAGAAAAGAGCTGCCGCTCCCTCGCATAATCATTTCGGCACTCGTCTGTGCTCCCTCCTCTGACCATGATCCACATCACCTTCTCCAACGAAGACCTCGAGCTGGCCCTCCGCAAGGAACCGGATCCCTCACCAGCAGAGCTTCTACGCCGTCGTAGGAGACTCACTTTCCTCAGAAGGCAGACTACCTTGTTTTGAGGCGCGGATGTACCGACGTTACCGTAGACCTCAGCCATCCATATTATGTGCACGGCGATGTTCCGTACTGTGTCAGTTTTATGGGTTCTGATCCTGGTATGCAAATTATTTTATGTAAATAAACTTCTCTCTCCATGTGTGGCATAATTGTTTTACAAAAATAAGGAAAGTGAAGCAGTTCATCCAAAAAATTGAAGGACTGTGGTGGTACTCGAACCTGAATCGAGACGTTTCATAGCGGACGTTTTCCACAACTACGCGATACTATGGTCTCACAACGATTTTCAGGATATCGTGTTCTCTCAGTTTCCCGAACGCTGAAAACCATTCTCTTAATGTTGTAGCCGTTTTATTTAGGTGAAAACCTGCAACGTTTACTGTTTTTGTCCCGTCAGGAATTCCCTGACTTTCGAAGAAGCCGAACATGTGAGATTCATCGTGAGCAAGTCATCGATGTAATATTTATGTCATCTGCGGTCTTGTTGTCGTTGTTTACGTTGTAGGTTATGACTGCTCTTATCCAAAAATCAGCTGAGAAAAAACTTTTCTTCCTAAAACCTTCCTATTTGAAAAAGTAGGGCAAAACAGGACAGTGAAAATGTTGCCAGACATGATAATAAATCGAGAAAAAATATAGAGTCTCGTGACGTGCTCCCACACCGCGCCTACGTCTACCTACGTAATCATTTCCCGCATTTCCCACTTTGGACACATTTGGCGTCCGGCGGAGCACATGTTTATATGTGTGTAGCCAAACACGCAAATAGATACACACGAGCTTTGTGGAACGGTGGAAAACATATCCGCTGTTTCTAAGACTGACCGGGATGAGCTCTGTTCTGCCAAGAATAGGATCAAAACATCACATAGAGACGTTTTTCTGTGGTTTGGCAACAGATATCAGGAAGCGCTAGATCACCGTTTCCCAAAGCCTGCATCAAGGAAGGCAAAAAGTAAATTACCTGTGGACTTGATACCAGGAAAAAGGAAATTGAAACGCTTGTCAACAGGCACCAAAGTTCCGGGAGCCAAGCATTGTTCTTGTACAAGGTCCTGGGAACACAAAACGGTGCTTCTCCCATGCAGAGTGAACAGTTTTTGCTTTTTTGTATTACACACATCAGTAAGCATGATTGCACTAATATGGAATGGGAATGGGGTTCTGTATAAGGTCTGTAGAGGTGATAGTCGTTGCTTGTTTGTTGTAAACCAAAATGCTGTACTATAATGTGTACCATAGTATTTTTGAAGTTATCCAAAAAAAACAAAAAAATAAAAATAAAAACAACTGTTAATCCTAAGGTCTTTTTTTTGAATGGGGCAAGAAAAGCTTTTTCTTATAGTTTGGCATCCTACTCCTTGGCGTACCGATTGAAGAACATTGAGCATTCAACACAATTATACAAAAATTTACCATATCGGCATAAGAATTATTTAAAAAAAACCTTGGACCACAAAAGAAGCTTACAACAATCTTTTCCGCGTCTTTTTTTCCCGACAAAGAATAAACAATTGACTCATGGACCCCAATGACGCAGCAAATATTGATAGTACATGATATTCAGAGGATGAGCACAGGAACATACCACCTAACAATTACAATTAGCCTCTAACGTGTTCGTTTTTTTAGTTCCACACAAATGGAGATGATTGAACCGCTCGGTAGGCGGAGTCCGACCCGTTTGTGTCAGGTTTTTTTATGTTAAAAAACAGGGCGCTTTGTTCGACAAATGCCCTCACTATTTAAGGGTTAAACAATGTGTGTCGTGTGGCATTTATATATAGATTGTGCCATCATAAATCGTACATCTTTCTCATAGAACCACATTTGTATAAAATGTGCTCTTAAGGGTAAGAAAAGTTAGGAGAAACCAATTTCGTGCTGTAACCATCACGGAGAAGAGCCTCGAACGTAAAATCCCGTCACGCAAAAAAAAATAAAAAAAATAAAAAGAAATGCTGTTCGATATGACGAAGAAAGCTGGAAAGCAAAAGTAAAACCAAGCACGAAGTTGTTGCGAAATAAGATAAGTTAGGAGAAACCGATTTGATCCTGAAACCATCACGGAAAAATCGTAAAATCACAAAAAAATGAAGCTCTAAATTTATCGTATTGACCATACTTGCGTAAAAGAATCTGCCGTCCAAAAAAAAATATAATTACAGACTACACATTTAAACAGTTATTATGACGATACCAAAAGTCGGACGCAGAAAGTCTATCTGTTTTGCTTCCCCGTTGCTATTCCAAGAATTCCAAGACGAATAATAACACAGAAACAATGCACAGAGCGTAAAAACTTATGACGCGGAAGGTTGTTTACGAATGCTAACAAAGTGTCTGTTTTTTATGTGGTTTTCTGTGGTCATCACGAAAGTTTTCAAATGGCGAGAAAGTTTTTATTATGTAAGAGTGAAATTTGAAATATAAAAAATTGGATTTTGCCCTATAACATGATATGAATCCTTGGAAGCAAAAATTATGTCGAATTTTAGATCGGTTGCGTTGAACAAGTTTAAGTTAGCAAAGCTTCACCTTTCCCCCTACAGTAATCTCCTTGACCTCGTGCCCAGTAATCCCAGAGATTTCTCCAAATGATTTTCTCCATTTGTTGGCTGAACACTTAACACTCCAACCACCCATAGAAAATAAAAAGAACTCCTGCCGACCGGATGAACTGTTGAACTTTCACCCTGTCGGTCGATCTTCCCGCGCACCATTTTCTTTAAATGCCGAATTTTGCGCCGTTGCGACATTATAAGCGGAAGGAAGTAAAGTGTAAAGGAAATGGCACTTAATGGACAGATAGCATACGGTGAGTAATGCTGCCCAGAGCCGAACAAAACCATTCTCTAGAACATTCGCTTATCTTCTACGGCTTCTTGACATTGTTTCAGCTGATGATGTGGAGCACAAGATGACCAAACCGTGTTCGGAGTAAATAAAAAAAATAAGAAAAAAATTTTCGAATGATATCTTCTAGGCTACACCAGAAAGGTAACAAAAATCTTAACCGATAATTTCTATAAGGTAGAATCAGCTTTTGTTCAATTTTTGTACAAATAAGTACGAACGTTTTGGCAAAGGACACGTGGACCATATCTATGCAGCAATAGCATGCTCAAAAATCCTGCCCAAAGATTTTGGCGGTTTTTCTAAAGAAACGATGAAATCTGAAGTAAGGAATTTTTGCGCAAGAAGCTTACCATTGAAAAATAATGCGACTTTCTATATGCGCAAAAATTTAGCGCTGCTATTAAATAGACAGCAAACGTTCTAGGATGTAAGAAAAAAGTTTCAAAAATCTTAACCGATAATTTCTATGGTAAAATCAGCTCTTTTTTAATTTTTGTACAATCAAGTATTACTCCGCTTGGCTGCAGAACGTTTTGGTCAAGGACACTTTGACTTGCCTAAGAGAAAAAACGCAACACAAATTTATGCAGCGGCGGCGGGCACAAAAATTTAGTGACCCTAAGTCGGTATTACTCTCTATGAGTGGTTATGTGGAGCAGATGATTTTAAGGCATCCCATAACGCCGACTACCGTATCCATCACCCATCAGGGTGACTCATGCGCCACACTTTCTCCTTTCTTTATGGTTATTTTGAAACATGATAGGCATTCAATCAACGATTTTTGCATGGATGAAGAATTCGTAAAATTGTTGGTCTCAAAAAGAAAAGGACAAAAAACGAACAACCCTTTCCAAGATTTCTCATCAAGCCCGTTTCCTAACGAGAATTCTCCTCGGAGGTGCTGTGTCTTAGATGTTGACATTTATTTCTCGCCAAATGATGTCCACCAAAGAATGGAACCGCGCTAAAAGCTTGACTCCTAGTGATGTTGGTGATTCCACCCAAAGGAAAGAGATATAAATCGAGGGGGCGCGCCAATTGCTTCTTCTTGAGGAGGAGGCGGAGCGTCGGCCTACATAAGGTCGCAGTCTCTCTTGGAAGTACGTAATCGCCTGTTCCTACGCTCGTCTTCCCTCTACTGATCTGCGCTAAGCATCCGCATCGATGATCCACATCACCTTCTCCAACGAAGACTTCGAATTGGCCCTCCGCAAGGAAGCCGAAGTGTCAGTGGCGGAGCTGCTCCGCCGCCGTCGAAGGCTCACCTTCGTCCGACGGCATACCGCCACCTTCTAGAACGCCATCCCACGGTGTTCTCCATGATTGCCTGTATTTTTATCGGCTTCCTTAAATTATAGAATAAAGATAGGTACTTCATACCGTCTCTTTTGTGTTTCTTCTTGTGGGACAGGACGCGGTCTCAGGCATGATATGCAAAAATGTAGCTGTCGCAACTGTCGCAAAATGGAGGCAAACTTCCCCCACATTGGGTACCGCCTAAGTACCGTAATTCCGAGTTGTACTTTGGTTAATGTCCTACAGGTTTACCTAACCGCAGAACCGCAGATTCGCTTTTCAAGTTTGTCGTAAAATTCCTTCCAAAGTCTTCCTGACAGGATCTGCCACTTGATAATTCAAAAATGACAATATGAACGTATCCACAGTGAGCAAAAATCTTCAACGCGAGGCTTGAGATCAAGTCGCTGTTATGGCCAATTTTTAAGTTTCCATCACTTGCAATTTTCCCCCAATTCAAACCTGCTTCACGTCACCACCTTGTTAACAGGGCCATCCATTTAAAAATGACACCAGGAATATACTCATAACCAACACTTTCAGGGCTTTCAACACGTACCGTAATTCCGAGTTGTACCTTGGTTAATGGAACGTTGATAAAGTCCTACAGGTTTAACTGAAGTCAGAAATCAAATGTAAAAATTTTTACAAACTCTGCATTCAAAAATTACAATATGAGCATGTCCACAGCGACCAAAGCCCTCAATGGGCAGGGTAAGCTCGAGATCAAGACATAGCTGCGTAGATTTTTGCATTTTTCATCTCTGTTCCATCTCTGTTTTTGTGCAATTCAAATGTTGCAATTCAAATGCTTCATGTCCACACCTTCTCATCCTAGTTCAGCTTCTGTTCTGGTCACTCTAAACCCTGGCTGCACTCAATATCAAAAATTGCTATTCGTCACTCCTTCATTCACATTTTTAGCATCCATTAAAGTATTTATTCTGGTTCTACAGCTAAAAAAAGACCCATTCACACACTCGACACCGACACAACAACTCTCCTGCTTCTATTCATAGGATGACGATGTGTCGGACACGATGGAGTGATGCATGGTCCGGTATCCGGATGGATTTCCTCTCCCAGTTCCTATTAGCAGGTGTGTGAAAGCGTGTGTGCTAGAAAATATAGAATCTCTCGAGAAGGTGTTGACGTGGGCAGCGGAAGTTAAATGGATTTTAAAGAATGTTGCAAGAATACATAGATGTGTAAATTGGTGAGTGGGGACGATTTGGCGATAAATCTCTGCTGACGTGGCCACAGCATGTGTTTCTTTGCCTAGGTGTCCTGTAATCAGAGGGCGACTGCTTACACGTAAATATTCCCAAGTGTCCGCCTGGGATTTTAACGAAACCTGGTGTGAATGATAGTCCTAGGCGTAAGTATTACAGCGCACATAGCGAGAGCGGCCCTAACTCAAAAGCTCTTACCTACGGAATCAAAAAACTTTTGCTTTTGAACGACAGCGATGGTAAGTCCAATTGCGAAACGTTAATGAAGGGTGATCGTGTCGTGTAGTGGCAAGTGTTTCCATTAGCAAACGATCGTTCCGGGTTCGAATCCTGCTACTGTCCGAATTTTTCTTTTTCCTCGAATCAAGTGTTTAAGCTGTTTTTAGCCATTTCCCTTGGCGGAGAATATTTGCCACATGAGGCCGCGCAGAACCTTTGCAGACTTCTGCGTTCGTCTGCACTCTCTCACACCGCTCGTCGCGGACGTCTTCTCTGGAAAATCGCCCTTAAGCGTAGTTTTACGCCTCGGCGAGCTCTGAAACCTTGTGCATTGTGTTCAGCGCCTTCGATTACCCCTATTCTGGCCGCTTTTAGGAATTCGGATTTTCGGTGAAAACCTGAAAAACCATGACCATCATTGTTTTTTTAAAATTGGGTCCAGAATCCGAAGTCCTTGGAAGGGTCGTTTTAGGGGTAATCGATGGCGCTGAACACGATGCAAAGGGTTTCAGAGCGCGCAGAGGCTTAGAACAGCGCCTAAGGGCGATTTTCCAGAGAAGAAGTCTGCGAAGAGCGGCGTGAGAGAGTGCAGACGAGCAGAAGAAGTCTGCAACGGTTCTGCATGGTTCTGCGCTGTTCTTAGCCTCTGCGCGCTCTGAAACCATGTGCATCGTGTTCAGCGCTATCGACTACCCCTAAAACGACCCTTTTAAGGACTTCGGATTCTGGACCCGATTTTAAAAAAACAATGATGGTACCATCATGGTTTTTTTAGGTTTTCACCGAAAATCCGAATTCCTAAAAGCGGCCAGAATAGGGGTAATCGAAGGCGCTGAACACGATGCGCAAGGTTTCAGAGCGCGCAGCGGCGTAAAACCACGCCTAAGGGCGATTTTCCAGAGAAGAAGTCTGCGAAGAGCGGTGTGAGAGAGGGCAGACGAGTAGAGAAATCTGCTCTGGTTTCTGCGCGGTTCTACGCCTTGGCGACCTCATGTGGCAAATATTCTCCGCCATTAAAATGTAGCAAAGGGAAATGGCTAGAAACAGCGTAAACACTTGATTCGAGGAAAAAGAAAAGTTTGGACAGCAGCGGGATTCGAACCCGGAACGATACACTTACCATCGTTGTCATTCAAAAGCAAAAGTTTTATGATTCCGTAGGTAAGAACTTTTGAGTTATGGCCGCTTCCGCTATGTGCGCTGTAATACTTACACCTAGAACTATCATTCACACCAGGTTTCGTTATTAATCCCAGGCGGACACTTGGGAATGTTTACATGTTAGCCTGATCAGAATAGATAAGCTAGTCCTTTAGCCAATTTCATTCCAAGATGGAGCCGAGTCGGAGGCCAAGCCGAGTCCACTGTTCCAAAAGTAACCTGCTTCCAGAAAGGCAAAGAACAAGAACTAAGGGTATGAAAAGAGTGTTCCCAATCTTTCTACAGCTTTACTCTGAAATGTCATGCAAAAATGGATGTCCCAATCTTCCTCCTACACCTGCCGTAATCCTTGTGCACCCCCCACATGCAATGCCTTCAAAAGTATCTTTTTCTCAAAGAGCATTTCGGTCTTATCCCTCTTATCCAGGATCTCCGTTTCCGACCTCCTTCTTCATATGAAGATCTGCGAGACAAACTGGCCCACCTTTGTGTTCTACGCACAGTAATAGGAGGTAACCTTGTTCAAGCTTGGCTTGGCCTTCTTAAAACCGACCCAAACTGGTCCTTGTTTACCTTCAGCTTGGGTTAAAGGGACAGTCCGGTCAGAAAAATTTTTCAACTTTTTTGGCTCCATCGTGTTCTACGCGACTAAACAAGCAACTTTTGTTCGAGCACCCCATCATTTCAACACAACCACAAAAAGTTATGGCCAAAAGAAACTTCAAAAAGTGCTCTGTATCTCGCAAGTCGGGCCGGTACTCTTGGCACGATTTACCTGAATCATAAGGGGGAGCTTCTTAAATTCAATCGTTTGGGAATTTTCTTATATACCATTCGAAAGCCCTTGAAGTGCTGAGCATTTTGAGCCCAAGATCGCTGCGACCGGGCTTACACAGAGAAAGCTATCGCGTTTTTTCTTCTTGGAATCTGGAAGCCGAACTGGCCTTTGTTCAGCGAACTTTGTTCCGCGATAACTTTCTCTATGTAAGCTCGGTCGCAGCGATCTTGGGCTCAAAATGCTCAGCACTTCAAGGGCTTTCGAATGGTATATAAGAAAATTCCCAATCGATTGAATTTAAGAAGCTTCCCCTTATGATTCAGGTAAATCGTGCCAAGAGTACCGGCCCGACTTGCGAGATACAGAGCACTTTTTGAAGTTTCTTTTGGCCATAACTTTTTGTGGTTGCGTTGAAATGATGGGGTGCTCGAACAAAAGTTGCTTGTCTAGTCGCGTAGAACACGATGGAGCCAAAAAAGTTGAAAAATTTTTCTGACCGGACTGTCCCTTTAAGCAGGCCACAAGCAACTGATCGTAATCTAGCAATCTAGAGGGTGAGTCATGCCTGAAATCCGATACTGTCGGAGTGCCGACGGCGACGTTGCCGCACCTGCTTGGCTCTCCCCACTTGGGAAGATGTTTCGCGTTAGCGACACACAAGGGGCGAAAGTCCTCCAGATGGCGACGCAGACGACAAAGAGGTGCTGATCGGCCCGCTCGCTCTTTAGTCAGTTTGAGCCCTAGGATGGAGCCGGAGAAGTTCGTCGGCGGCGCCCTGGACGCCGTCATCCGCAAGTGCGACCTCATCATCACTGCGAACTGCTTTGGCCCGGTCGTGGAGCTGGGCGGAATGCGCTGGTCAGTGGCTCTTGGGAGCCTGAAGGTTTAACTGAAGTATCTATGCCCTCCCTCAGTTCCTTGATCACTCTCAATGGCTTCCGAAGAGGCGCCTAAGTTCCTAGAAGGTCCATCTGCCCCTTAGAACCTTTATCTTTATGAAGGGGTTTCGCTGTTTGGGTGTTTCATCCCTCTAGCATCTTTGTTTCACGGCTAAGAGTTAAGGGCCTTGCCCATGTTCTTCCGAACGCCTAAGATCTCTTCAAGTGGCCTCCCACCATCAAGCACTGCCTTATCTTAAGTGCCAAAGCACCTCTGTCCATCCAAATAAGCGAGGCCTGACTCTCATCTTGCTGTTCTTCCAGGCTCCTAAGAATCGGCCACGACCTGGCCGACGTCTACGTCTCTCTGATCTGCGTCGAGGAGCAGATGCAGTCTCGGGTCGCCTTCCTCGTCGACTCCAACTTCTCTCTGATCGTCCTCTCCAAGAACGCCTCTAAGGAGCGTCCCTACACCGACGCCTTCTTCTTCCCGGTGAGTGCTTCCTCTCGGAGCTCTCTCGAGTCCACTCTCAGGACATCTTGCCCGGCGTGAAGCCAGTGAAGAACTTCCTCTTCCACATCTGCTCCTTGGATCAGCTGGACGACTTCGTGGACGCCTCCGACCTCTTCCACGTCGAGTTCTGGCTCGCCTTCCGCAAGGCCTTCTTGGCGCTGGAGAAGCCCCACAAGCGTTGATTGTTGTTGCGAGGATAAAGTTGAGTTTGTTAGAGGGCCTGGACAGTGGAGGGGGCAGAAGAAGCTTACCCCCAGGGACAAGTGCTGTTAGCCTCTGGAACCCAGCATTCTGACCTCATCTCCCCCTAGAAGCCCTCTTCCTTCTTGGAGACAGAAGCAGGCGAAGAAAGACAATAATTTATTCGAGTTGCACACTTGTCCACACTCTCTATCCATTCTGCTGAGGTTCGGACTCTTCCTGGGCACTTCACCTCCTGCCGACGAAGCGAAGGCGACTGGAGGTCTCCGTGGCTGAGAAGGGCGCCGCGAAGGACGTCTTCGAGACGGCGGGAAGCTCTAGAAACGAGTCTGCGCTAGGGTGGGAGGCTTCGCCTACTGTGGAGGTCGTTGAGCCTGGAGAGCCTCAAGAAGAGGATGAAGATGACGGCGAAGAGGAAGGACGCGCCCACGGCGACGAACACCGCCGCCGACCAGAGCGCCTGCCGGCTGATGGCGCACTCGGAGAGGTCCATGGATTCTGGAAGCACTCATTAGGGGACCGTGTTTCAAGGGACTCGCAGTCACTGAGAGAGCTCAAGAAGCCGTACCTGTCTTGTCTTCCTCGACCCTGGGGGGCTCCTCGTCCAGGTCGAAGACCATGAGCTGGCCGGCGATCGTCGGCGCGTCGTCCTTCTGCCGCACGTCGCGCGGCATGCGGTGAGAGTCCCAGGAGACCTCCATCGTCTGGATCCTGTCTCCGGGACGCCGCGTCTGTCTAGGAGACGTCCGACGAGACGCCGTCTTCGCCGCCGGCATCGAAGTGGTCGTCGGCTCCTCGGTCCGCATCTGAAGTAGGGCCATCACTCTCCTCCTTCCCTCCCGTTCCCAGAATCGTGTCAGGACCTCACCCCGTGCAGACTGGTCTCGGAACGAAACGTACCTGATTCAGGAGCATGTCGAAGCCCTCGATGAGGGCGCGGCGGTCGGCGACCGAGTCGTGGAACATCTTCTGGAGACTGTCCGCGTTCACCTCCTCGGGCAGCTTGGCCAGCAGGTCGGTCAGGTTGGGCGGGATGGTCGCCTCGGGCTCGTAGTCCGAGTAGTCCTTCTTGGCCGCCGTCGACGCCAGCGGAGTGGTGCCGCCCTCCGCCGTCGTCGACAGGTCGTCCCGCGTCTCGAACTCCGTCGTCACCTGCTCCTTCTGGAAGTGGGCTTATAAAGAGAGCCTGGTCCCAGCACGATCACTCACATGGCGCACGTTGTCCGCTCCATCCAGGTTCCCGAAGATCTTGCGGTGCGACGGGCCGAAGACCTCGGGCGTGTTCCCGTAAGCAGGGCCGAATACCGTAACCGGCTCCGTGGGAACGTCGTAATCTCCCGAGGAGGTGGAGGCGATACCGTAACCCGAGGGGGTCCCTTTCTGGTCGTGCTTCAGCGTCCGTCGCTCCTGCTCCTCCTCGGCGTCATCGTCATCGTCAGCCTCCGTGGACTGGTAATCGTTGTCCGTGGCTGGCGTCGTCTTCCGTGTGGGACCACGAGGCCCCTTCCCAGGTCGTGTCGAGACCCGTTTGCTTGGCGTTGGCGTCTCGTTCTCGGCTTCTCCGTCTTCGGACTCTTCGGTGATCTGGTTCCCCGAGATGACCGACGCGCCGTTGGACCCTTCGGTGGCGCAGATGGGGGGCTGCAAAGCCTCCATAGAACCCCGCTGAGCCCTCTTGGCCTACCGTAATCCCGTCACACATGCCGGCCTTCTTCATGCACATCTGGATCTGGCAGAAGAACCAGAGGCCGGGCTTGTCGGCGAACTTGAACACGTTTGTCTCCGCGTAGGCTCGCTGCAGGTCGGCCGAGTACCGTATCCCCGTGAGGGTGAGGGCCTGCATGGGACAGCCGTGCTCGTCGACGACGGGCTGGCGAACGTTGAAGCCGTCCGTCACGTAGCAGTTGTTGATGCGGATGCCGAACATCTCTGAAGGGGGGTTGGGTTCTCCAGCGCGCGCCCTGAGACTCACGGTCGTCGCAGTGCCACTGGTGGAGGACTCTGTCGCCGACGCGCGCGAACTGGATCGGAGGCCCCGCGGGGCGGCCCGCGTCCAAGTCCGCGATCGAACTCCGGTGGATACTGTAGGTGCAGCCGGGAATCCCGTGGCGCGCCTCTACTTCCGTCGTGGGGATCATGCTGAAGACAAGAGCGTTGGGACCTAGCTACTGTGCCCAGGGACCCTGGGGTTACGGTAATCGTGTGCGAGGCACCCTGAACCTCTCGAACGGAACGCCCTGATTTTATTGTCCACTCTGAACGTGTCCAGCAAACGTGTCATTAGGGCCCGAGGGGATAATCGGCGTCGCCGACGTCGTCTTTTGATTGACAGGAAGTGGTGTCCCACATCCCTTGCGCGGCGATGAGCCAATTACGTCGTCGCGCGACTCACCTCACGCCGAGCTCCGCGGTGAGACCGCGGTTCGCCTCCTCGAAGAAGCACTTCACGTGGAACGCCTGGTCGATCTTCGTGATGAGCAGCTGCAACGACCAGGTGTCACAGTGGGTTAAGAAGGAGGAGGGGAGGGTATCTGGGCCATGGAGCGGTGTTTAAAGGGGTAAATTTGGTCCTAACGCGATCGGTTGTAGCCCGGAAAGGGTGGATTGAAGAGGAATGGAGTTCTCTCGCGAGGACTTGGGAAGCAAAGGAGGTTAGAGGCTTCTTGGGAGCTGGCAAAACCTTCTTGGTGGCATTCCAAGATCCCAGAGAGACTGGAGAAGGTCTTTCAGATCACCCACGAAGGTTCCTATCGGAGCCCACGCCTTCTAGCACAATCCCCTCGGGTCTCGACGCGACTCACCGGGTGGAAGGAGACGACCAGGGTGATGCCGTAGTACATGCCGCGGGGGTCGACCTAAAGCAGAGGGTGAGGGGGCTTCCAGGAGGGACACTCGCCGAGCGGAGACTCTTCATGCCGCACATGCCGAAGGGCAGCGAGAAGTGCGGCTTCTTGGTCCGCTGCGTCGCGAAGTCATCCTTGAAGCAGTCCGGGTTCTCTGCCTTCCCCTTCGCGTAGATGCGTCCTGAAACGACGGAGGGGCTGAGGCTACTTGGAGTCTGTGATATTGATTTCTTGGAAAGAGCTATCGGCTAAGCATCGGGGATATCTGAGGATCCACTTGGAACATGATGGAACAGAGGTTAAGTCTAAGGAAGCTGTTTAGATGCAGGTAGATCCCAGGTAACAAAGGGACTTAAGAAGCAGCCCATGTAGGACCCTAGAATGGGACTTTAACCTTAAATAGCTCAGTTTAAGAACGCTCCTAGCTAGGTAAGTCGCCACAACCTGTCTTTGGATGCCTAAGTGAGCTCGAGCGATCTTTGCCATCTCTTCTTTTTGGACGATCTCAGCTCGAGCAGTTCCACCCTTCCCTTAGCCACACAACCCCAAAGGCCCCTGGGACTCACCTGCGAAGAGCTTGCGGGTCTTGACCCAAACGCGGATTTCGTTCTCGAGACACTCGATGTCGGGTTCGCCGACGATGTCGTTGTCGATGCTAACGCCGGCTGCCAAGGCCTGTCAGGGGTACTGTAGCCGTCGGGATAGGAGACTTACCGAGAAGGCGAGGAGCAGCAGGAGCGGGGCGACGGCCATGTGCTGGACGGAGGCCACTTTGGTGCGCAGGAGGCTCTCGGAGGCGCGGCGAAAGAGAAAACGCGAAATGTCGCAAGTGAATCGCCTGGGGCGATGGAGGGGCGGGGCCTGAAGACGCTACCGTAGGAACCGGACGGACGCGCGGGAGGAGCCGGGAGGGAAAGGGACTCGGGGGGAGGTTCTCTTTTTTTCTTTTAATTGCACTTTCTAATGCTTTGTTTGAATTTTCCGCTCCAAAGCGGTCCCTTTGGCGTCACCTATGGACATATTTGGGTGTTTTTGTGATAGACTTGGTTATCGTAGCCCTCTTGACCGGGGAGTTAAAGACCCGAAGGCTGATTCTAGGTTCTATAAGGGGAAAATCGCAGAGTTGAGCCCTTTGCTCAGGAAAGGGTCAGATCCTTGAGTGCCCAATGAACCCTTGTGGAGTTCCTAAGGAAGGCAGAGCATTTGACTTGGCCTGGATGGTCACTCACCCTTCTACTGCCCCCTCCTACATCCAAGCCCCCTTGACTCGAAGCCCCTTGAGTCGAAGCCCCTTGACTAGGTCCCCCAGAGGAGAAAAAGAAAACGAAAGTAATTTTTAATATTTCGGAAGAGTCGGGGAACGCCGCCGCGGGTAATTAGGGAGCGGAGGTGAGGAGCCGCGGGTTCGCTGAAAGGCGCGCGAGTGACCCGGCCGAAATGCGGCCGCTCAATTATTTCCGATCCATCTGAGTTTACAAATACGGACGGACGGCGCCGCTGAGTGGATCCGACGACGCGATTACCCGAGGAGAGGGAGCGGAGGCGATTAGTTGGAGGGAGAGGCCGGGAGTGCCGGACAGCGGAAACGGGTGCACGACGCTTCTTGTCGCCCGGCTGCAGGCTGCAACGCCGCTTCTGGGTCACGGCGGGGAATGGGGACTGACCGGTCGAGGAGACCCGAGGCAGAAGGAGTCCGAGGCGGGGATAGACGGGTCTAGACAGGAGGGAGACAAGTGTCTGGAGGCAGTCTGTCTCGGCTGTCTGGTCTACGGATCGCGAGAAGACTCCAGGGAGAGCGTCTAAGTAAGGGAGAGGCTCTGAGACGTCTAGTCTCCTATGCCTAGTCTGGTCTGCATGAATGCACCAAGTGGTTCGAACCAAACAGTCCATATGTCCTTTAGATGGCTCCTGTAGGACCAAAGCTTCACACAGGTCCACCAGCATTGTATCACGACCTTTTTGAACCGATCTTGAACATTTCACGAAACCATGTCGGACTATCGACGAACAAATTGAATCACACAGATTGGGGTTCACAGTTGGAGCTTCGGTCACAGTTGGAGCTTAACAGTTGACCTCTTTCCTCCCATGGAGACGAGTTTCTAGAACGTCCCTTGGACCTTCCGGTATGGACCTTTGTGGATTGCAGTGGTTTCTTGTCCCCCACAGGACCTCCGGGATTTGGATCGGAGACCGGAAGCAGCAAGTGCAAGCGCATATCGCTGCAAAGAACTGTCACAATCTCCGAATCGACGAGCAACGATCGTTTTTTTCCGCGGCCACTTAGCTCTAATTCAGAATTCGGCTCCGAGCGAGCGTCCCTCGCCGAGGAGGAAGTAGTTACCCGGCAGACGATCCAGTTACAGTTACTCGTGTCGCTCCGCTGCGCCGAACAGATTTGGGAAGTGGATGAGCGCGAGGAGAGGCGCACTTCCTGGGGGAAAGAGTGACTGGATCTTCTCTGGGAGCAGGGATGGGTCGTCCATGTGGTTTGGGGCCATTAGACCAAAGCCACCCTTAACAGGTCACAGTCTCTTGAAGACGGACTTTGCAAACATTTCTGTCTGCAGAGTGAGACGAAGAAGAAGACCTGGCAAACCTTCTGTCTCTTTCATGAGCTTGGGCCGTCTCTGAGACGCAGACAGTTCAGTCTCTCAGACGAGACAGCAGTTGCAAGAGGCTGCAGCGTTGCAAGGGGTTCATTTGTGCAAAAGGCGAAGCTGCGAACCAGTGCCCCGACTCTCTCTGTGTGATCTCCACTCTCACATCTCCACTTGTACTTCACTGCTTCGCACCGGTGGTTAAGCCATTCGCTCGGGATGGTGTCCCTCCACGGCCTCTGACCGGACTCCGTCTCAAGACCCTCTGGTCCTTCTTCTGACCATCCAGACAGAGACACAGACGGTCCTCTCCCTATTTAAGCGACCTCGGAGGAGGGACGGCGTTAATGTTGAAGTTGTCGATCCGACGTGCGATGCTTCTCTGGACGAGCGTCTTCTTCCTCGTCTTCGTGTCCAGTTCAACAACTGAAACCTGCATCTATCCGAAGGTCCTCGCAGGCGTCTACTGCGACTCGCTGGTCATCTTCTCCAATGAGCAGCGCATGCTACCAAACTTGGACAGAACTTTGGACGAGGCGCTCAAAGCGAACAAGAGTAAGCGTCGATTCTTTTGCCTGTGGTGCTTCAGTGGCTTCTTTTGCAGAGTCGGTGGAGTGCAAGCGTCCCGTGCCCAAACTGTGGCAGGTAATGAAGATTAAGGACGACACCATGCTGGTCATCTTGGTGGCGGACGATCGGCAGATTTTTACGATTCAAAATATCTCCATCCCCAAACTGGACGTAGGAGAGACTGCGGTGTACCGACTGGATGACGCCACGGCTGGGGAGATGCGTCAAGTGAAACTAATTAAAAATACCGTCTTAAACCCAAACATCCCGTTTTACTACAACTTTACCATACGTGGACTGTTTTACATGGCAGAAGGAACCAAAGATGAGTTGTTTACAGTCTACCTCAGTTCTAGTATGTTATATCCTGTTGATCGTCCATTGGCAAGTCTGCCTCTGCCTTGGATAGGATTCCATGTATGAAACTTTTAGGAGGAGAATAAAGAGCTTCGAGAAGGCTTCTACAACTCCACGTACTTCAACCCACACCCCCACGAGCTCAACACGAAAGGAGTCATCAACAACGAGACGCGGTCGGCCATCGACTCCCAGACGGACCCATCGATGCACTACTTCTGCCACTTCACCGGAGAGGTGCGGACACGCGCGGACATGTAAGACTCTGAACGTCCGCCTTTAGCCTAAATGTCTTGTTTCAGCGACTGCAAATGCCGTTACGCCACCGCCGAGAAGAAGTCCGGCGTTTCCCACTTCATGCTTCTCGAGGAATGGGATCCGAACACGACGACGGAGGACATCGACTACGGCGCCACGGACAGCGGAAGTCGAGTTGGAACCTCGTGGCCACTTCTCGTCGTCCTTCTCTTCGTTGCTCGAGGACTGGTGGTCTCCGTCGCCGCTTGACGCCAAGGCAGAAGTGCCTCGATGACTGTGTTGGTTGGCCGTTGCAATAAAAGTCTGAACGTCACTGTCGCGTATCTGTGTGTTCCTTTGCCAAGTAGGCCACACGCATCGCCAATATTTCGGCATCCGACTATAGCATCGATCTTCTCTGGGAGCAGGGATGGGTCGTCCATATGGTTTGGGGCCATTAGTCCGAAGCCACTTTTAAGAGTAAAGACTCTTTCGCTACTTCGGATAGGACCTAAACTGTTCCTAGTACGGTAGCATCTCCTCTGAACAACTTTTTTGATCAGTCTTCTTGAGATAAACGACTTCTCAAAGACCTTTGTATAAAGACTCTCATTAGTCAAAGGGACCGGAGGCCGTCTGTCGTCAACGCGGTCCCGCCGCGATGTCCCTTAGCCCACAGTGGCGCTGTCTGTGGAAGACTTATCTCGCCGTCTCGGGTGGTTCTCTCCTCGAGACGCGCTCCTCTCGGCGCATCACCCCTTCCACTTCGGAAGTCCTCACAAGAAGCCCATGTCCTCTGCAGAGATGTCGGACGAGGTCTCCTCAAGCGGACAGCTCGTCGCTCGAGCGCCCAAGAGACGCGCCGCGGACTCCGCCACCGAAGACGAGCCTAAAAGGTTTCTTATCACGCCGAAGCCTTTCTCAAGTAGTCCGTTTAGAAGAAACTGCGAGGAAGTCGCCTTTGTGGAGCTCTTTAAGAAGAGACTCGTCTCCTTTACTGTGAGTCCTTTCCAGGATTCACTCTCCCTGATTTCATTATCCTTTGCATCTCCTTAGAAAATCTTAACTTCTAAGGCTATATCGCTTCTCCCTTCTCCCCTGACCATCCTCCTTCTAGCCAGGCCGATGGTGCGCGAAGCCGACGGAACTCTCGCCACGCGTGTGTGCCGCACGCGGATGGCGCTGCGTCGAACGGGACGTGATGCGGTGCGACGCCTGCGGCGCCCTCATGAACACGCCGCTCCCGCTGCTCAACTCCTGCTCCCTTTCGGACTACAACGCCCTTGTCGAGTAGGTCCTGCCACGATCGTCCCTGACTCCCTGATTAGCAAGTACGTCGCCCTGATGCAGAGCGCCCACAAGGAGAGCTGCGTGTGGAAGGACGCGGTCTTCCGGGAGCCTGCGCCCGAGACGGACCCGGAGAAGCTGAAGAAGACGGTACTGGCACGAACGGCTGTCCTGGCACGCGTTATGCGCAAGGAGTTCCGGGTGAAGAAGGTGCGCGAGGTGACGCGCGACATCCCAAGAAGGTTCGGAGTGGCGCAGTCCGACGCGCTCCTCCTCGCCATCTGCGGCTGGAGCTACGGGTGAGTCCTCCTTTCCTTGGGGTCCTGCAACGAACTCATTCGGGTCCTGCAGCGAAAATAGGGAGTCTTCGGGTCTCGTTCAAGTTGTAAACATTGAGTGGACTACCGTAACCTCTTTCAGGGGCGAGCGGGACCGTATCTGCTGCGCGGAATGTCTCCGGAGCACGTTCCTCTTCTTGTTCAACGAGGCGAAGCCCTTCGACCCTCTAGGCCAGCACTTCCAGTGGTGCCCCCTCCTCGACGCGGGCAAGTACCTCCCGCGTTGGCGCGAGGACGTCAACCGCGCCGTCGGCATCGAGGTGAGCAGCAGGACCACCCGCAGCGTCATCGGCTCTGTTCAGTTCCAGCCCGACCTCGGCTTCTCGCCCGTGCAGGCGCGGCCTCAAGCGCCACTGGGGGAGCAGCCCGAGCGTCGAAGGAGGTCGGACTAGGGGAGACGTCGAGAATCCTCCACAAGAGCCCTCTGAGGAGTCCTTGAGCCTCGGAGATCCTTCAGAGGTGGCGGTGACGGCTTCCGATTCCTTTCTTGTTTGATTTCTTTCCCGTCGGGTCCAAAGGATATCCGAGAAAGCTGGCGCCTCTTCAGGTGCTGGAAAAGTCTCCCAAAGTTCCGAAAACCTCCACTCTTGCGGAACCACTTTGTACCCTTCTTGATATTCCCATCCGAGTGGCGATCTCTACACTCCACCAGATGGTTTTGGAACCAGAATCGAGGAGAAATTGAATCCCCCTAGGGAAAGGAATCTGAAGCTGGAACCGGAAAGCACCTCCAGCACTAGTGGACCATGCGTCTCCCTTCTTGAAGCACTTTGTGACGTGCGAATAAAATTAGGCTACTTCAGAGTCTTAGCCGTCATTTGGCTCGCGGCGCTCTCATGCTTTCATCCCACACACTCCATGGAGCCCTCCTTAAACAGCCCCAACACGTCCTTCTTGAGCCTGTGGAAAGAGTTTACTCGGAGTAGAGGAGGTCGCGAAGGAGGTCGATGGTGCGCGAGTCGCCCAAGATGCTCATGTGGTCGGCGCCGTCCAGGGCGTGCAAGGACACGGGCCTCCCGGCGTTGTTGGTGGCGTTCCAGCGGGCACAGGCCTCTAGCGAGCGGAGGTTGACGGTGCCGTCGCCGTCGCCGTTGGTCGCCGTGGGCTGGTAGTCGGGGAAGTAGCCGGCGGCCCAGGAGAAGGTCTCCGGCGTGGCGACGCCGCGGCCGTAGACGCAGTGGAGGGCGACGCCGGGGGCGGCGAGGGTGGCGACGTCCGGGTAGCGCGTCCTCTGGAACTGCTCCCAGCCGAGGGGGTAGCCGATGTCCTCGAAGAACTCGCGCACGTCCTGGAGGGTGTAGTTCTTGGAGGGCGTCGCCGCCAGCACCTCGTCCTCGGCCCACACCGCGCCGCTGGGGAACAGGAAGGCCGAGGAGGTGAAGGAGCGCTGCATGGGGCGCAGGGCGAACGGCGAGAGCAGGATACGGTAGTAGTCCATGTTGTAGCCCGAGGCGAAGAGCTTCACGATCTGCATGGCGCCGCCCCACGCGCCCGCGAGCGAGATGTGCGAGTGGACGAACTTCTCCTTCCACGCCGCCGTCACCACGTTCCGGTAGAAGTAGAGCTGAAGGAGGGGGTTAGATTCCGAGGTTCTCAGAGCTACTTGGCCCGTGTTGGTCCCGTGTGAAGAGGCTAGTCCTTACCATAACTGGGTTTCCCATGCTGTGTCCCAGGACGACGACCCGTCGGTTCCCGTTGTAGAAGTAGGCGGTCTCGATGGAGGCGCGGAGCGTCGCGTAGAAGCCGGTCAGTTCGTCTGAAGAAGATAGGACTTTTACATCCTGTTCAGTGCTTCTTTGTTTTGTTGTGCTTCTGCCTCTTAGAGGATGGTCCTTGGCGACCCTTTGCAGGAAGCCCCAACTTCTTGGCTTCCAAGTCCGCCCTACTTACGAGGAGCGCGACGCCAGTCGAAGGGCGCGCCCAGCAGGTCCTTGCCGCGCGTGTAGCCCCACTGGACGAGGGCGTCGGCGATGGTGGAGAAGTACTGGCCCTGATGGGCGCGCGACTTGTCCAGCCACTCGACGGAGGCGGTGCCGCCGAAGCCGGGGACGCGCGTCCGCACGCCCGGCGAGTCGGCCGCCGCGCCGGACGCCGCGTCGAAGACGAGCCGCATGTTGTCCGTCCAGCAGTCGATGGCCAGCGGCGCGAACTCCCGCAGGTCGAGCCACAGGTCGAAGTAGTCGGCGGTCGTCTGCAAGCCGCGCTCCTTCAGAGTGGCCGAGGAGGCTCCACGCTCACCTTGTAGCAGGAGTAGTGCACCACCTCGGGCTTCCCGGTGAGGTTCGCCTCGATCTGACTCCCTCCATCGCCGGGCACTGAAACGGAGCGGAGGCTTCCAGGGCTTCGGCAAGGCTACGCACCTAGGACGACGGGGTGCCCGGGCGTCTTGGGGTCGTCCTTGCGTGCCACATAGGGCTTCTGGGGGGTCGGAGGCACCGAGTGCTCCAGGCACTCCGCGGAGAGGAAGAGGCACAGGGAGAGGAGAGGGACGGCGGCGGTCAGTCGGCCCATCGCGAGAGGCTCTGTCGACGGCCGAGAGCGAGAGGAGCGCCGCGGTGTGACGTCGCGAATCCAGCCCCCCTCGGCCTTATCAGATGAGTCGGAAGCGGATCACAGGTCGGCGGGCGGCGGCTACCGTGTCTCGGCAGAGGCTAGAGAGCTGAGTGGTGGTCAGGTGATGCTGAGGAGATCTCCGGTTCCCGGGCGGTCGGAGATCGGTCAGTTCTCCACCGGAACTCACGTGATGGTGTCCGTTATCCTCTGTCTCCTTCTAATGCCTCTCCTACTTGAATTGAATCCAAGACTTCTATCTTAAAGGCAAGTGAGTTTTCTGAGACACGTAATCTTGAACGGCACCCCAGGTGATATCCATGAAGTGGGAAGAGCTGTTGTCCAATTCTTCCAAGAAGGCAAACACCGAAAAGAAAACACTCTCTGATAACGCAAGTAAACATCCTTTGAACAAGGAGTCAGCGGTCTCCTGGCGACGTCCTCCTCAGGGTCAGCGATAAGAGTGAACGTCACTCAAAACGTGTAACACCTCAGTGTACTTCTGACAACTGAGAACCGAAGCAAGTCGTCCCCACCTCTCCGATCAGAGGCCAAATGATCAAAAGGCCAATCGATCGATGCGCTCAGGTCCAGCACGACGACGATGGAAAGGTCCCACGAGAAATGACCCGGCGTTCTTCGCTCGCATCCGCTTGTGCCGCAATTAAAGGACGTCTCTTTCCGTGACCCGAGAAGCAGGAAGCCCACGATGGTTTCGGAAGGTGGTTGGAGGAATGCGTTGTCCCAATCGGCCACTTGGGCAATGAAGTCGCCATCTTAAGTGTTTTCAAGTGTTGCTTAGATGCACACCATGACAGCTACGTGGCAAAGGAACACACACGTTCACTTGACAATGGAGAATGCAAGGAAAACACAGCCAAAGGACTCCACGCGTCACATCACTGTTGGGAAGGACTCGGTCGGCATCTGAGGTCTCCCCGATTCCTCTGCTCCACACCACTGGCGGGTGAAGGAAGCGGAGAAGCATAATATCAATACAGTACCCTAACCTTTTCCGAACCCTTTATCAGATCTTATTTAGATGAACCCTTAGGTTTCTGGAGAGAGCGCCCTCGTAAGGTCATGGCCAGAGAGGAGAAACACTTTTATAGCAACGGCCAACCAACACAGTCATCGAGGCACTTCTGCCTTGGCGTCAAGCGGCGACGGAGACCACCAGTCCTCGAGCAACGAAGAGAAGGACGACGAGAAGTGGCCACGAGGTTCCAACTCGACTTCCGCTGTCCGTGGCGCCGTAGTCGATGTCCCATTCCTCGAGCATCATGAAGTGGGAAACGCCGGACTTCTTCTCGGCGGTGGCGTAACGGCATTTGCAGTCACTAAAACGAGACACTTAGGCTTAAGATCTTAGGTTTAGAGTCTTACATGTCCGCGCGTGTCCGCACCTCTCCGGTGAAGTGGCAGAAGTAGTGCATCGATGGATCCGTCTGGGAGTCGATGGCCGACCGCGTCTCGTTGTTGATGACTCCTTTCGTGTTATACTTGTGGGGATACGGGCTGAAGTACGTGGAGTTGAGGAAGGTTTCTGCAGGCTCCCTCTCCGTCTTCTCTAGCTTCTAAAAGTCTGATTACATTGAACACTATCCAAGGCAGAGGTAGACCTACCTCTAAACGACTTAACTCCAAATCTTTCAGATCGACTGACCACAACTCAACTTTCGTTCCTTTTGCTGCGAAAAAAAGGTTACTTGAGGCAGGGTTGTACAAAAACAGTTTCTTTGGAATTAGGGAGACATCTGGAGGTAGTGTCTGCATCTTCCCAAACGTGGCGTCATCCAGTCGGTACACCGCAATCCCTCCTACGTCCACTTTGGGGATGGGGATTTTCTTCACCATGAAAACGTTCCGCTTGTCCGTCTTCAAGATGACCAGCATGGTGTCGTCCTTAATCTTCATTACCTGCCACAGTTTGGGCAAGGGACGCTTGCAGTCCACCGACTCTGCAAAAGAAGCCACTGAAGCACCACAGGCAAAGAATCGACGCTTACTCTTGTTCGCTTTGAGCGCCTCGTCCAAAGTTTTGTCCAAGTTCGGTAGCATGCGCTGCTCATTGGAGAAGATGACCAGCGAGTCGCAGTAGACGCCTGCGAGGACCTTCGGATAGATGCAGGCTTCAGCCGTTGAACTGGACACGAAGACGAGGAAGAAGACGCTCGTCCAGAGAAGCATCGCACGTCGGATCGACAACTTCAACATTAACGCCGTCCCTCCTCCGAGGTCGCTTAAATAGGGAGAGGACCGTCTGTGTCTCTGTCTGGATGGTCAGAAGAAGGACCAGAGGGTCTTGAGACGGAGTCCGGTCAGAGGCCGTGGAGGGACACCATCCCGAGCGAATGGCTTAACCACCGGTGCGAAGCAGTGAAGTACAAGTGGAGATGTGAGAGTGGAGATCACACAGAGAGAGTCGATGCACTGGTTCGCAGCTTCGCCTTTTGCACAAATGAACCCCCTTGCAACGCTCCAGCCTCTTGCAACTGCTGTCTCGTCTGAGAGACTGAACTGTCTGCGTCTCAGAGACGGCCCAAGCTCATGAAAGAGACAGAAGGTTTGCAATGTCCGTCTTCAAGAGACTGTGACCTGTTCCTAGTGGTTAGTAGGCCCAAATCGGAGCCAAACCTATTAACAGAATCCGACTGTGGGTTGGCCTCTTGTGGAAAAGTAAGTTTTCTGTCTTTAGGTCCTCGGAAAGAAGTATTCTTCACCCTGATGTTTCACCCAAAGGCAACCTCATAGGCGTTCCTTGCCCCCAGAATGTCATGAGAGTTTTATTGGCATCTTCGCTCCCCTGGCCGAGAGTCTTCTCCAACACCGAGCGCAGTGGTATGTACAAGTGGGCAGACTCAGAGCTGCTTGACGTAGTTGGCGGGGAAGAGCCCCGTCTTGGAGCCGATCTTGCCCTGCCACCAGCCCGAGCCGTCGTCGAACTTGTTCACCAGCTCGATCTGCTGGTCCTGCTCGAACGAGAGCTCGTCCGTGTCCTGCGCCTCGTAGGCGTAGAGTGCCTGCACCAGTGGGAGAAGGCGTGGCTTCACGGGAGGTTTCGGCTTCGGCGCGCGAGGTGGGGGCGCCCCTGCCGGTTGCACCACGTTGGCGCCTGAAGGAGCTTGGGTCAGAGGGCTTCTGGGGTCGGGAAACCTACGTGGCGCCTTCTGGGCGAAGTGCTGCTGGATGGCGGCGGGAGCGAAGCCTGGAGCGTGGCCGGGGGGTGAGGGCCGAGCGGGCGCCGCACGCTGGGGCTCTGTCCTCCTGACGGTGCTGGCCGGTCGTTGTGCCTGGGGTCCTGCAACGAAAGGTCCCAGAGTGAGAGGACGTCCACTCACGGGTGCTGTTGGGGAGGCCGGGCCCGACAGAGACGTTCAGGGTCTTCCCGTTGGGATGGAGCACGACGCGGTGGGAGCCCTGGGGGTCACAGGAGAAGACCACCTGGCGCGTGGAGCCTCCGAAGCGGTCGACGAAGCGCTCCTGCTTCAGAAGGAGCGTGTGCTGTGGCTTGAAGTCGAGCTGAAGGTCGCGTCCAGTGCGCTCCTTCGTCCGTTTGCTGCAGGAGGTTCACCTCAGGAGGAACTCCCGAGCGGACTCACCTGAGGGCGGTGACGAACTCGGTCTTGAGGGGCGTCTCCAGCAGGGTGGAGTAGGCGTCGCGCACCTGGAGCACGAGGAAGTCGTCCTGGAAGGGGCTGAGGCCCACTGCTTGGATCTCCTCGAAGGCGAGGCGCCTCTTCACCACCTCCACGAGCTTCCCGCGGTTGACCCCCTTCTTGATGACCTCCCGGCCCACCAGCAGCAGCTCCTTGCTCGAGACAAGCAGGTCCAGCTTGGAAGCGCGGAACTTCCGGTCGTACTTGGTGACGGTGTGGGCGAAGGCCACGCGCTCGCGCTTCCCTGCGAGAGCCTGCAGCGCGGGCTTCTGTTCGAGACCCACATAGTCGGCGACGAAGTTCCGGTTGAGGGAGAGACGCCGGCGCTCCTTCTTGCCGAAGAGCAGGTCGCTCGCCTCCTGCTTCATGCGCGCGAGGTGCTTCTGCCCGTTGAAGCGTCGCCACGCCTTCTGGATGACCCGCGCGAACCCGTCGTACTTTCTCTCACGCGCCTCCTCCAGCATGAATACCTGAAATAGGAACCATTCCACTCGGGACCAATAAAGGCACAAAATAAAAAGTGAAAGCCCCCTCTAGGTGTCGATCCCGCGACCTTCTGCGCGGTAGTCAAGCTGCATCATAGAGACAAGAAACATTTCTTTCCAACTCACCGACGCGGGGTCCTTGATGAAGATCTTCGTCCTTCCAAGCTGGTACTGCTCCCTGTCCAGCGCCATCCTCGAGCAGACGATCTAAAGGACCTTTCTCCTCTTAGCTACCGTAACCCGGACCCACCTCGCAGCCCTTGCGGGGGTCGCCCGTGTAGTGAGGCCACGTCTCGGGGGTGAGGATGGCGTAGCGCCAGAGGAACTTCTCGAAGGCGCGGCGGTGGGCGAAGCCGGCGCGTCGCACGCGGATGTTCTCCTGGAGGCCGAGGTACTCCACCTGGTGGGTGACGCGCTGCTCGTCCCAGTCCAGCGCGCGCTTCGTCTCGTTGGGCTTGACGCAGCGCACGTAGTGCGGCGCGCAGCGCATAAGCGACTCGACGAGGACGTTGGCCTGGCTGCGGATCTTCGTGGAGGCCGAGGTGCGCTTCGTCTTGGCGCCGTTGCTGAGCTGCTCGGGGAAGAGCGCCGCCATGAAGGGGTTCTTGCTCTGCTGCATGAGGAGGATCAGATCGTCGTAGAGCACGTCGCGGTTCCGCTCGCAGAAGCCCTCCACCCCGTAGACCACCTCGCCCGCGTAGTGTCTCACCACGAAGTTGTCGCCTCCCTTGCGGAAGTGTTCGTGCTGGGACACCTGGCTGTTCAGCGCGTTCAGGAACTGCTGGTCCACGCCCTCGTTCTGCCCGTGGTTCTTAGCGCAGATGTCGTCCAGCACGCACATGATCCCTGAATGGGGTACGGTAGGATGAGTCCTTGGGGCGCTTCTCTTGAAGCCACGTACCTGGCGGCTTCTTGGACTCGATGAGGTCGCAGACGATCTTGTTGTTGAAGTAGTCGACGGGCGTCCACTGGATGCCCTCGGCCACGTACTCCTCCTGCTCCGCCTTGAGGGTCAGCTCGATGAAGATCTGTCAAGGAGGAGGTTAGTGCTGGGAGTGGAGCCACGGCCCCTTGGCTGCATGAACCCTCCATGGTTTGGGTCAACTCTGTCAGATTTGGGCATGTTTCAAGGAGAATTTCACGCTCTAGAAGAGCCGCAAGGTGATGGTCCACCCACTCACCTGCTGGAGCTTCTCATTGGTGAAGTTGATGCTAAAATGAGTCTTTCAAGAAGGTCGGAAGGAAGGCGGACGCACCAGAACTGCTCGAAGCCGTTGTTGCGGAAGATCTCGAAGCCGTAGATGTCCAAGATGCCGATGGAACGACTCGCGCCGTCGCGAGGCTTCATCGCTTTGTTCACCGAGTCCACTGAAGCCAAGATACTAATGGGGAGAAGTTGGCTACCGTACCTAGGAAGTCGAAGAGGCGGGAATAGAGCGCCTTGGCCAGGGCGTCGCGGGTGTACACCGCCTGCTCCACGTTCAGAGTCACGTCGATCTCCTCGCTCTGCTTGCCCCAGCGCGACTCCAGCTTCCGAGAGGTGAGCTTCTCGCGGATGAGCGCCGTTGGGAGACCAAGTAGGTAGCCCGGGAAGTCGAGGACTAAAGGAAGAGGTTAGCAGTGCCAGAGAAGGCGGTCCCCGGACCATTTCAACGCTTTACAGAACTTCGGTCCGGGTCCCGCAACGACCACTTACATTGCTCGTTCTCGACGGCGGCGAAGTTGTTGTGCTCGACGAAGCCGACATTTCCCAGATGGAGCACGGCGGCCACCAACTGAAGGATCTGGACCTGCCTCTCGTCGTCGATGCCCACCACCGACATCGCATGCTGAACAGTCGATCTTTACCACACCCTGGCGCTGCAGGACCCACCAGAGTCTCGCGGAACTCCCGCGCGTCGTCAGTCCCTTCGATGACGCTGAGGCTGCTCTGGTTGAGGTAGTTGTAGTAGTCGAAGGTGCTGAGTCCCAGGTTCTCTGAATGGCCCAAGTACATCCACAGCCCCCTCCTACCGTACCTCTGAGGGTCTGGTCGGCCCCGGTGAGCATCTGGTAGAAGATGTGGAAGTTGCGCTCGCCCTGATTCAGGCTGACGACGCGGGACTTCTCAAGGAGGAAGTTGGAGACGCGCCCTCCCGCAGGCTCCCCGCCGCGGCCGAAGACGATCTCCACGTACTTGCCGAAGCGACTGGAGTTCCAGTTGCGGACGGTGGCGCTGTTGCCGAAGGCCTCGAGGAGGGGGTTCGACTTGAGGATGACCTCCTTGATGTGCTGCACCTGCTGGCCGCCGCCAGAGCTCTTCGAGATGTAGTTCATGATGTACTTGGCGGCCACCGTCTTCCCCGCGCCGCTCTCGCCGCTGATGATGACGCACTGGTTCTCCTCGTCGATGCACATGTTCCTAGGCGCCGTTCCTACACAGAAGGGCCCCGGTCCCTACCTGTACATGCTGTCGGCGAGGGCGTAGATGTGCGGAGGGTTCTCGTACTGCGCGGCGCCCTGGTAGAGCTCCATGTGGCGCTCGTCGAAGTAGTTCATCTCCTTGAACGGGTTCACCGAGATGAGCACGGGCCCTATGTAGGTCTGGAACGGCGTGTCAGGAGCCTGGGACGGGGACCTACGAAGATCTGGTTGGCCATGAAGCGCTTCTTGAGGTTGTCCACGATGGCGGCTTCGTTGAGCCGCGCGAGCAGCACCATGTCCTCGACGCCGACATGCTGGGTGTTCACATTCGACTGCCAGTGGAAGTTCTGAAGAAGGTGCTCGAGTGGCTTCTTAGCGGAGTCAGAATCAAAGATTCGGGGAACCAGCCCGGAGACGAGCCCCTCCAAGGATTGCGATGGATTTCTCGGATGGTGCTCTCTCGCATCAGTGGAGATCAAAATGTTCTGAGCTTGCTTAGGGCTACTTTTTGGGCTTATCGCTGACCGGAGCTCCTTTGGAGCAGATCGCGAACCATCCTTTTTTAAATGAAAACCCAAACCGGATTCCCTTCGAAACCGAAAGGAAAAAATCCCACAATCTAACATTCATGCCTTTTTCTGTTTGTTCTCCGTGTTTGCCCCTAGCGAGGAGAACCACAGATTACCTAGATTCGCCGAAAGACCACCTGCGACGGTTTTCGCTTTGGCATAACATGAGCTAGCTTTGTTTATAGCATAGATAGGGTGGTTGATGGAGTGAAAACCTGTCCAGAATAGTACACCGCTGCGGAGAGCGTTCACACTGTGTAAACACCTAGCGCCTCAGTCGATTTGAACACCCAAAGAAGGACTAACGCGGCCCGGATTCTACATTTGGAGTTTCCCATTTGCTTAACGTTTGCAAGGGCTTCGCTTTATGAAGGAGTCTTGGGAAATTAAATTCATGGTTGTGCAGGGCTTGTTGAAAGAGCATCGGGCACTACACGGAGGGAGGTCTGATCAAGCTAGCCTTCTTGAAAAGGTACGCACCAGAATTTCTTGAGGGACGGGATGTTCCCGAGAAAGACCATAAGAATAGGGACAGATATACACTATCCAAAGCCCATTGGAACCCTAACTCCGAGCAAAAGGTTCGAGGGCGCGACTCACCATTGTGGAGGCGATGCGGCCGAGGGACTCCGGCGCTGCGTCGTCACGGCGGTCTCCCCTGAAACGTCTGCGGACTCGCGGATTAGGGAACGGCGCCAAGGACGTCGGTGCGCGCCAAAAGACAAAAACGGTCACCGAGGGCGCGGGGCACGCGTGCGGGTGGAGGGTACGTCCACCCGCCAATTATGGGGTGTTTAGGGGCACCGTTAGGCGTGAATATCGGAAGAAGGGTTCAAAGAGTCAGTGGGTCATCTACTTGATGAGCGAGCGCGAAATCCGCTACTTGGCGACAATCGACGAATAGCAATCTACTTTTGCTTGGCCAAAGCATGTCGAGCGTGCTAGGAAATACCCTCAAAAGGGGGCCCAATCAGAGTACCGGCACTGAGTCAATCGATAAACTGCACAAGGGGCTAATGACAGTAGTGACATACTTTGATTCCACACACGAAGGAGCCCACAAAGGTGCACACTACTCACACAACACTGACTCATCTCCGGCTCAAAGGCTTTCCTGTTGTGTGCCAGAAAGAAGCGACCGCGGTGATGACACAAGAAGGCATTAGTCAGGAAGAAGGCGACAGCTTGAGAACCACGGTAAATAAAAGCTCTTCAGAATATAGGATAGTGCAAGGTCGGCGCTGTAGAAGTAGCGTCAGAATAGGGTCAGTATTGCACTCTGTCGTCGTAGGACATGGGTGGTAGGTAGAGTTCAAGTACAGGGCTTAGAGTGATGGGTTTTCAGGCCCAATTCTTGTGAATAGTATGCAAAAACCACTTAAGAACAGTTTTAAATACGATAATGATTCACACTAATAAAAGGGCTACCTACTTATCATGGAACATAACTCTTAGCACGAACCAGTAGATACTTGATGAGTCAGTGACAGTAGTCAGTGTTTGTCAGCATCAGATGGATTAGGAAAGTTCAAAACATCACAATGCCTGGTCCTGTTAGAGTGGTGGGCTTTGGAGGCCCAACGTCCCCAATTCTAGGTCACACGCTGGCCGCGAATCCAGGATCTTGCTCAAGTGGAAGCGGAAGACGAGAGAGCTGACTAGGTCAAAGGCAAGAATTACGGTAAATAAAGGCTCACACTATCACCTCTACAGGAGCGCCATAACAGCAATGTCGGTCAAAATACGCGCCTACTTGTGAAGTCGAATCAGAGAAGAACACGGACCATAAACCGATCGGTCCTCCAAATCCCACCTCGGCGCAGGAGGGGCGCCAAACAGCCGACAGCGGTGGTAAACGCACTAAGCTCTTCCTAACGTCAAACTCCGAGTCCTCTCGGCTGCACTGAACCCAGGAGCCCCGATGTTTCCTAAGCGCTCTCCGGAGGGGACGCGAGCGGCCTTATCTCCGCCACCGTGCTCCGGAGGCGTCGTCGGAGGGCCTCGCGATCGATAGAGCGGAGTCGGCGGTGGAAACGAGTTTGAATCCCTCGAAGACAAACACGGAGACAAGCTGGAGCCGCGCCGAGTACAGTTCGCCCTCGCGCGCGCCGATCGATACGCGCCGATCCGACCTCGATCCGACGCCCGAGGTCCTGCGCGGATCGGCCAGTCGCGCCAGGACGCCACCCGAAGTCGGAGACGCTCCTTAGGCGGCGACGCACTGAAGCGCTCTCGACTCCGATCGGCGGCGGTGAGTCACCGACTCGTTCCCGGCCGCAAACAAGCGACCTAATCACCGACGCCGACGTTCGCCGAAGAGCCTGGCGGAAGTGCGAACTTAGAACTTTAGGGCTTCCGAGCCCAGTTGTTGGCGGAAGAAGGTGGCTGTAGGAGCTCTAAGGAGTTCGGAGATCCAGGTGGATTCGAAAATCGGACCTTATATGGTGGTTTTGTGCATGTTATTGCAAAGTACTTCTGACCCTGTCGATCTAAGGTTCCTGGCAGTACTTCTAGTTACTGATTTAGAGATTGATGCTCTACCGTGGGTGCGCTGATAAGTAGTCTTTTCGAGGAAGAAGAAGTTGATATGCCCTATCATTGACAGTTTCAAAGCTGTCAATGATAGGGCTTTTCGGCCCCCATTTGAGGAGAAGCCTCTTTCCTCTGAATTCTATACAAGAAGGAGAGATCGTCCCGGGTCCGGTGACGATAACTGATTGCTCACACATTCGTCATCTTTTGCAGTGGAATATGTTAATCTGTTTTTCCTATCATTCCCGATTCATTCCTTTAATTATGCAAAACGATGGTCATGGCGTGGCTGGGAATCCTATCTATCGCACCGATCAGATCGCTGGGTTTGTGCGGTACTCAATTTGAGATCGGTGTAAGGGGATCCACGAATAATATGCCTATAAGTACTTGACAATAGCAGCAGTAGTAGGAATTGCCACTTTGACTTCTACGTCATGCCAGCAGCAGTTGTTCGTGTTGTGCACTGATCTTCGGAATTGCGAAATCTGCGGTGATTCATTTGAATTGGCAAGCGAGGTCACTTGCGATGTTACCCTAATCACGAAAGATCTGAATTTTCAACATTAAACACGATCCTATGGCTTCCCATGATCAGATCTATTTGACAGTAGTCTCATGTCAAACACCTATGAAAAGCCGAGGCATTCCAAAGGGCGCGCACGCAGATATCGAAGAGTTCATTAGGGGCAATGTACAGAGAGTGGGCATAGGATGAAGGAGGCTCAGAGGCGGCGGTTGAGGATCTCGTTGAAGCGCTCGACGGCCTTGCAGCAGTCGAAGTCGGTGGCGGCGATGTTCTCCTTGAACTGGGACTCCATCCGCGCGATCAGGTCGTTCCAGTCGGGCAGTTGCGCGCACGACGGGATGTTCAGGATCTCGTCGATGAACTCGTGCCACATCTGCCGGCACTTGAACCGCCTGCAAGGAGAAGGTGAGCATCTGGGACTTTGCTCAAGGATTAGGGTCATAACTCTCGTCCTTGAGATGTTGTTTCTCTATTCCAACTTATTCATCTGATTGGTCCCTCGGGATAGGAACTGTTTTAAAGTTTCTACAGAGCAAGTTTTCATGCGTTTTTCCACTTCAAAGCTTCGGAAAGGAGGCTGTGCTATTTTGGGGTCTGTTGCCTATGAGATTCTACTGCTTATCAGGTTGAATTCTCAAGTTTTGACTGGTTCTCAGTCATTGCAGCCAATCTCAAGAGAAAATAACTAGTAGGCTTCAAGTTTTCCATTTTTAGCTTTTTTCACAAGCCTTAACTTTCCACCCGGGACCCACTCACCGCTTGAGCTGCTTGGTTACGACGTAGCGGCCGTTGTTCTTCGCCGTGGAGATGTAGTCGCCGATGCAGAGGGCGTAGACGACGGCGATGAAGCCGAAGAAGTCCGTCTGGTAGGTCCAGTCGCGGCCGTCCAGCATCTCTGGACAGTCGAACGCCTCGGTCCCGGCACGACCGCGGAAAGTCTTCCCCGGGAACTGGTGCATGTCGATGCCGCGGCCCCAGTCGATCAGCTTCACCACCGACCGGCCCATCGGGTCCTCAAGAAGGTCCTTGCCCAGCCTGAAACCTCTTCTTGCACAGGAGAAGGACAAGGGAAGACTGTCAGCTCCGCAAAGTACCGTAACCCTCCCCCATCGCCACTTGACTTACTCTCCTGTAATGACGAAGTTGTCGGGCTTCACGTCGCCGTGGATGAGGCCGGCCGAGTGGACGGCGCGCAGGATGTGCGCTATCTGGAGACCCAGCACCATCACCACCACCGCGCTCATCTCCGCGTTCTCCTTCTTGTAGCGGTTGGCCAGGTCCAGAAGCGTCCCGTGCGGGTAGTACTCGTAGACGATGGCCGAGGCGTTGGCGAAGATGTACGCCTCCTGGACGAACATGACGAAGTCGCGCATCTCGTCCCGCTCCAGGCGTCGCCGCGCCGTTTCGCACATGTACACCTCCCAAGGACAGCCTGGCGCCTCGAACTGCAACGCGAACGGCTTACTTGGATCTTTGAGGGTGTCTTGGTTAACGCTGTCAAGGCTGCATGAAACTGGAAAACCCTTCATGCTGGGGGACAGGACCCTCGAGGACAGCTTCTTGGATTTGGGAGTCGGATAAGATGCTTTCCCGGGTAAGAAGATTGGAAACCCCCATTTCACTCCGACGAAAAGATATTTTAGAACACATTCTGGTGTGCTTGTTTGTTGTTGACGAAATATGGTTTCTGTTCCCTTATTCAGCGAAAATTACCCTCAAAAGGAGGCTGATGAGCTGAAGCTGAAGTTTATGGAACACGGGACGTCATCCTTCTACTATATATGGATGCATTTGTTTACGCTTGGTCCTGCTTGTCATTACTCAACGTCAACAGGACTTTGCCCCTCTCTTCCATAACTGCAAGTTTCTGCGAACGGGACCCTTGCTTCCTTTGAGGCTAAGGACGGCAAATCGATAACTATGGATTGGTTTAACATCTTTGGGGAGAATGTAAACAAAGCAAAGCCATCTTTCCTTGAATACCCCAAGATCATACGAAATGAGGATACACTTATTGATGTGCACTTGAAGTTCGGTCCTAGAAATGACCCTTGCAAATAGAGGCGATTTGGACCTATTTTTAAAGCACGCCGTATTTTTTAGAAGGTAAGGGTCCAAAAGCCAAGGGTCCAAAAATTCACGGAATTTAGAGATGATGGTTCCTGGCAGCGAACGATTAGGGCTGCTTGGGCCAGGACGGCTCATCTTTCACCACAAAAGCCAAAGACTGACATCCGCAATCGATGACTATTGATTGCATCGACGATCTCCTTGCAGAAGAGAACTCTCAGGATACAACTCAAAGGACCCTCTAGAAGGCCAGATGCTTGGGAGATTCTCGTACCTACTTCACAGGTATAGAAGAAGGCCTACCTTCAACGCAAGGGGCTTCTTGTGGGCGCCGTTCTTGGCGACCTTGAAGACACGCGCGAATCCGCCCTGTCCAAGCAGGGAGATGACGGAGTACTTGGCCTCTCCCAGGACGACCTCGTTCCCGATGCCGATGGGACGACACTTCTTCTTGGGGAAGTGGCGCTGATAGGCCGGCGGCGCCGTCGAGTTGAGCACCTTCTTCCGGAGCGCGTCGTCCCACGGGTTCAGGTCCCCGGTGATCGTCGTGCTAAACTCCTCAAGTACAGTAGTCAGAAGACGGTGTAGATTCCTACTTGAGACCGACGCCCGTCGGCTCGCCGTTGACCTCCTCCTCGTCGACGGGAATCGAGAATCCCCTCTTCGCGTCCGGCTTCGGGGCCTTGGCCTGGCCGAGGTGTCCTCTCCCGAGCTGGAAGGTCTCGAACGATCCACTCGGCTCGTCTAAACGGGTGGTCCTGTGTGGGTCTCGACACGAAAGGCACCTTCGAAGTCGCCGAACGCCGACTGGACGGGCTGCTGGGGAGCGACGAAGGGGGTGGAGGTGACCGGGCCTTCCGAGCACTTCTTATTGTAGCCGGCCAGGGTGACCTCGTCCTCCTCCAGCTCCTGGAGCGATGGCGCCGCTCGCTTGCTCTTCAGCTCGCTCAGGAACTCCTCCTCGTCCATGAAGCTGTCGTTGGAGCAGGCACTCAGAGCCAGGAAGCCCCCCGGACTCGGCGCGGCGGCCATGGTGGGTGCGGGGGTGGCAGGGTCGTAGTAGACCTCGAAGGCGGCCTTCTGGGGAGCGCGACTCGGCGCCGGCCGAGGAGGCAGTCCACCGTCCAGCGCGGCTCGGGCTTCTTGGCTAAGAGGGAGCGTGTTGGAGAAGGCGCCGCACGCGTTCTCCGGGAAGAAGGCGGACGCGTTCTGTTGAGGCTCCTTCTTCGCCTCCTCCACCAGCATGCTCTCGTTAGAGGTCTCCGAGATGGCCGTCAAGGGGGTCGCCTTCCTCGCCGGACGCTTCGGCTCGGCTACCGTAACCGGAGGCACGTTCTCGTCCACCTCCATCTCGAAGTCCGGGTTCTGCGGCGGATTCATCGGTTCGTCCTCGACTTCGGATCTCCCCGGAAGAAGACGTCTAAAGTGGAATCTAGAATGTCCCCAGGATAGAGGGCGCCTACTTGAATCCAGACGCCACTAGTTCCGTTGGCTGCGCTCCATTCTCCAGCGCCTTCTTGTGGATCTCCTCGACGGAAGCGAAGTCGCCCTCCTGCGCATACATCTCGGCCCACAGGACGTAGAAGCGCGCCACTTGACCCAGGTTCTTCATCTTGTAGACCTGTTCGAACACCTTCTTGGGTCCCATCGAGCGACTCGTTTTCCCCTGAAACAGGCCCAGTCTCCCCTCCAGGCGGGGCCACCCACCAGAAGCTGGTAGACGTCGATGAGACGGTCGTCGTTCCGGAAGTCTTCGCTCCGCGCGAACTCCGAGCAGATGTAAATGACGATATGCTTGAGATTGTCATGGCTGTAGCGCTCCTTGAGGGACTCGTCGCACCACTTCGCCTGCTGAAGCAAGTAGGCGAACTGCTGCCTCCTGTCGCCAAGGCTCTTGGAGAACACGAGGACGGCCTTGTACAGATCTACTTCCGTGTCGGCCATCTGGACTGGAAAGGAGCTTATGAGAGCGGAGCCGAGTGATCCAACGCCTCGAAAGAATGTGGACAATGATAGAACATTAGCAGATCTGATAGGGGCTAGGGGCGCGAACTTCTTAGATGGAAAATGCGAAGCTTTTTTGGCTTCTACGACTTCTTTCCGGATTGTATTCAGGACTATCGACACAATGACGGTTCAGAGGGAGGATTTTGGCGATAAGGGAGCCTTGTTGGCAGTTCTGAAGAACCACGGCCAAAGCGAAAACCTCAAGCTACAAACCAAAGCAGAAAGAAACTGGAATTTGAAGTAGATCAGCATCCGTCTGCTAAGCCTCGCGGCGAATGTTTCATTCAAGTTGAAACATTTCACGAGAAACCTTTTTGTAGGATCTCTACAACAACAAAAGAAGAAGACAAAAAGCCGAACATAAAAACCGTTAAAGTTCGGCCACCCGAAACCCCTTCGCACTTCATCTTTCCAAACGGACGATTTCCCGCGCGTCATTTGAGGAGTTTTCGTCGCGGGAGCCGTCTACTTCCGAACGGAGCACCGCACGCGACCCGAGCTTATCACTGACTGGGACCGGCCCGAGCCTCTGTCTCGTCTGCAAATTCGCACGTCTGTCTACTCAGGCTGCATCCGAGACGTCTCGGCGCGGGAATCGTGGAGAAACATCTCCGTTCCGCGGAGATCCAGTCGGGTCGCGGTCGAGATCGTAATCTCCTTCTAGTCTCCTTTATGACCTTCTGTGTGACTACAGTACTCTTCCTTGTACTGTAGCCTGGGATTTTGACTTGGCTACATTCACCAAAGTGGAGAACTTTTGTTGAGAGGTCGCTCCAGACCCTTGGGAATTGCTGGCCATGCATGCATGGTTTAAAAACTTGGTCAGAGACGATTTTTGAAGATTTTTGCAACTCTTCTGTTTTTTGCAACGACTTCATCTTAAGAATGTTTGTTAGCTTCTTTCGGACTGACTTTTGGCCTGTTTTGTTTTTGTAGCGACGGTGGCCCGCAAAGAGTACCGTAACCCCCTCTCTGTAGACGTTTGCACACTTCCAGACGTCTGAGACTCTTCAAAACATCGGCCGTCCTCGTGGCACAGTTGCTTTCGGTTTCGATGTTTTCATTGGCGCGAAAACAAAAGAAATTCCTTCGTTTTACAATTCTTATTTTTGTTTCCGCGCTATCTTGCTATCTTCGTCTACCTTCTTCATATTTTGTGACCCAGTTTTCCTTGCAGCCTTGTTCTTTGCACCCAAAATCTGTTTTGTGCGAGCAGAAGTCGACTTCCATTCGGCTCCTATGTTGTTTTCGCGGATGTACACACGTTACGTCGTCACTCGTCCTCTGTTCCAGGGTAGTAGATCGCTTCTGCTAACGGGTCACTCGCTTCGCGGACCATGCACGACACCGTCGGACTCCTGCTGGGTGGCCTCTTCCGATGGCCCAACGTCCTTCTTCTCCTCCCACTGGTGCTTTACGCGTCCTACGCTCTGCTACGCAACGAACCGGCCAAGTCGGGAAATGTAGGTTACTGTAGAGTTGTCTTCTTGAAGGTGTCCTTGCAGAGGGAGCGCTTCTTCAAGGGCTTCGCGGTCGGAGGCCACCGCGGCTCCCCGACGATGGAGCCGGAGAACACGATGGCCTCGATGCTCCAGGCCAAGAAGGAGGGCGCGAACCTCGTCGAGTTCGACGTCTCCCTCACCAAGGACGGCGTGCCCGTCATCCTCCACGACGACACCCTGGACCGGACGACGGACCTGAGCGGCGCCGTCCGCGAGAAGCTCCACGCGGAGCTGAAGCGCGCCAACGCGAACGCTAAGTTCCCCCGCCCAGAGTAGGCTTCTTCGGAGGCCGGACGCGCTAACCCTCGCCTTCAGTGGAGTGCAGGGAGCGTTCATGGCTATCCCCACAATGGACGAGCTCGTCCACTGGGCGAAGGACCACGGCGTGAAGATGCTGTTCGACGTCAAGGACGCCGACGTGGCTCTGGCCGCCCGGCTAGCCGCTCTCTTCCGCGAGCTGGACCTCTACGACTCGGCCATCGTCTGCTCCTTCTTCCCGTCGGTCATCTACCGCGTCAAACGGACCGATCCCAAGATCCTGACGGGACTCACCTGGCGTCGCCACTTCGTCAGCTACGAGGACATGGAGGGTCGTCGGCCGCGCTTCTCCGGGTTCAAGCACTACTTGGCCGTGGTGCTCGACGCTCTGCACGAGTGGGGAGTCCACACGTGGGAGCCGTCCTTCCTAGGAGTGGACATGATGCTCATCGAGAGGAAGGAGATATCCCAGTAAGTGAAGGAGGGTGAACTGCCTCTATGTGCCTTCTTCAGGTCGTTCGTGGACCTCCAACGAGCCAAGGGACGCGAAGTGTGCGCGTGGACGGTCAACGACGTCGACGAACTCCTCTGGATGCGCAACCGACTCCAGATCCCCGTGCTCACGGACAAGCCCTTCCTCATCGACCAGCTCGTCGTCACTGACTTGAAGAATTGAACCGACGTGGATCTGATATGCTCCTGGTTTATGTGCCACGTCCCATAAAATGCAAAAATAATTCGGCGAGCAACAACAGGCTGGTTATTTGGTTAGTATCGAAGAGATCCTCGCGATTTCGGTGTTAACGGCGGCGACCAGATCTTCCAAACTTCTAGATTGTGTCTTCCACCTGAGGTTTTTGGCGATGTTGTTGTTGACGCTGGTGACAGAGACGTATTCTAATAATTTGCTTGAAATATCAACAATGAGGTTAAGCCTCTCGGTCATCTCCGCTGAAATCGGAGTCGTTAGGGGATACGGTGGGGACTGAAGTACCTGAAGAAACGTCGCAGCTGCGCGCAAGGGCGTTCACAACGTCCTGCGCCGGCATGGTCGTTCGGTTCTTGACGCGGAAGATTTGCTCGAGGTTATAAATAGCGTTCCGCTTGACCATGTCAGTCAATCGGGATTTCCTTAGCTCCAGGGCTGCTTTCATGGATTCGTCCTGTTCAGAGCTTTTTTTGGCCTTCTCCTTGGCCTTGATCTGAAGAAGGAGAGGTCAGACCCTGGCCACTCGACGGGAGACTTACTCGTTCAAGAAGAGTCATCTTTTTTGGGGCTTCTTCAGTGCTTTTGGTGTCCTTCTTCGTGTCCTTCTCGGCCTCACTGCTAGGAACGTCCTTCAAGATGTCCTAAAGAGGTCTACTTACTATAGGAACGCAAGCTTCTGACAACCTTATGTTTTCCTTGAAGCAGCCCGCTAGGACTTCCTTTGACCACCTTCTTCATAAACTCTTCATAAGAATTCGCCGCCTTGGGCGGTTGAGGAAGCTCGGCCATAGGAATATCACTGACGGACTCCACGTCGAAGCCTTCAAAGCGTTTGATTTGGGCCAACTGCTTGTTTGTGACGGTGACTAAAAGAACCGACTGAATATTAAGGCTTGGCCGTCGTTAACGTACTTCCCATGCCCTCCAGATGAGCTCTGTAGCCCTCCTTGACATGCATTATCAACTTGTGCTTCAGGATGTACAGACGGCACTGGATTCTCCATCCTTCCAAGCGAGGCCTGTGGTCCAGCACAGCTTCACTAAAAGCTCCAAAAGTCCTTCTACTTCACGGTCCTCTACTTACCGTTGCTGAGGAATCACCTTCATGGGAGACTTGCGCGGTGACTTCATGGGCGACACCAGTTTTGTGGGCGACACCATAGGCACAGGGCCAGTGTCCTTGGGCAAATCCATCTTCATAAAGCCCTCGACGTCGTTCTTCAAGTTGGGCTCAATCACGTACTCGTACTGAGACGTTGATCCAGGGGCTCCACGAGTGTAGCGAGTCTTCTCCAGGCGAACATTGTAGGATTCAGGGTATGCATGAAGAAGCTGAGCAAAGTGGTCCATGGTGAAGGCACTGAAACTATTGGGTTCTATGAAGAAGGGAAGGGAATCTTAACTCACATCTTCAGGTGCTTCTCGACGTCGTTACGAACGTCCTCGAAGACAATTCGTTTTCCCATGCTCAAGGAGATCTGGACGATCTGAATGATCCGAGATGAAGAAGGACTCCAGAAAGGACGACTTACCCTCTCCATGTGCTTAAAGCAGTTGTAGAGTCTCTCGAACTTCTTTGGGAGAGGAAGTCGCGAGCTGATTCGGACATCGTTCGTCAGCTTTTCCAGGTTGGCGTACTTGTTCTTGTCACTGAAAAGAGCCTTCTGTTTTTAGAATCTAGTAAGGGATTCACAAACCCGGCGAGGATGTCTCCACTTTCTGTTCTGGGCTTCTTCCTTGGCGACGGAGCAGTCAGTGTGGTGGAGGTGCTTGGGCCCGGTTCGGGCTCCTCCAATTGGCGTCTGGCTGTGCTCTCCTTCACTGGTTCCAGGACGTCCGACGTCGAGGTTACTGTGGCGTCTTGGAAGAGCGCTCGTTTCGCATTGAGCCTCGAAGGGGAGACCAATGGCGAATGGTGCCTCTTCACCGGCGACAGCACCAGCTCTTCTTCCTTTGGTCTGCATTTCGGGGCCACCATGCCCTGTTCCGGAGTGATCTCCTTGGAGAAGTCATCGCTCTTGACGGTCTCTCCAGTGACCACTGCCTTGTTCAGCTCCTTCTTCTTGGTCATAGTCTTGGGCTTCGCCGGGGCGGCCGTGGCCACCTTGACTGGCTTCACATTTCGGGACGCGGGACACCTTCGAGCCTGGAAAGAAACCGTTAGCACCGCCGGGAGGGACGCGCTGCTTACACTGAAGAAGTCCTTGATCTGAGGCTGGACGGTGGAAGCCGAGGCGGCTCGCGCGGAACTCCGCGTTGTACGTCGCGTCTCCATCGCAGATCTGAAAGCAAACCGGTGGAGGAGACAAGGGGCGAGGGGAACAAAGGCGCGATAGCCCGTCCTCCGTGGGAACCGGCGCGGAACCGCACCACGATAAGCTCGCGAAAGAGGCTGTGGCGACGCAGCTGGAGAACCCCAGCGGAGTTGAAGGAAAACCGAGTCGCCGCCGAACCCGCCAACTGCGACTCCCTCCACGGTCATGCAAGCCGTGGCGGGACCGCACCGTCTCAAGGCCGCGCGCGCCGAGGGAGCGCTGTTTGTGTTTGCGCGCTGTCGCCGTGTCCGTTAACGCATTCTTCATTCTCTTTCTCTTCATACAGGAACGCACCATCATAGACATCTTTTGACAAGCCAACAAGTCGACACTGGAGGCGGCTGCCGGAGGGCGGCCCTCGAACGACGGATGTTCGCATAGACTATGTACAATATGTTCGCGATGGTAAGGTACGCTACAAGGTAAATTCACAGGACACCAGCAGGCCGTGGCTGGTGGACGAGTTGAAAGAGCTTCTTAGACAGAGGCAAACCGACTAAATTTACAATTTTTACACATCAGCAAAGGAGGAGGGAGTTAGTAGGAGTAGAGGAGGGAAGACCAATTCTTGAATCCACTCGAGTAGCGCAGCAGAAACAGTCCCAGGGGACGAAGTGTCGTTCAAGCACGCGACGGGTACACTTGAAGTCTTGTGGAAGTTAGTAGGACAGAGGCCGGGCCGGACTCAGATGCGCTGGATCTTCTGCGCCGCCACGATCGGGTTGTTCTTGCGGATCTCCTCCCGCTCCATGGACTTGTAGTCGAAGGTGCAGTCGTGCGCGGTGTCGTATCGGTGCGAGCTGCAGTACATCCCGCCGCATCGGCACTGGAAACCTGCAATGGGCGGACTTGAGCGGACCCTCCTCGAGCACGGCTTACCCGTAAGACCAACTCGTTTGTTGCAAGTGTGGCAACGATTAGCCTTTTTGCTGGCAGGCGGAGTGGTTCCAGCAGCGGTGGAAGGCGCGGGCGCTTCGGCGGAGAGCGTTTTCGCCGCCTCGGCGGCCTCGGCGCTTTCCAACTGAGCAACCACCTCGCTCTGCGCCTTCGCGGACTGAGCGCACGCCACGACCTCCATGAGGCTCTCGACGACCGAGTGCGACGTGGACGCGTCCGAACACACGGAGGAGGACACTGAAACCTGGGGGTCAGGGGTGCTTCGCCACGGACACTCACCAGAGGTGGGACTGAGCCGCGCCGTGTCTTGCTTGCGCTTGATCTGATCCTTGTAGCACTTAGAGCAGAGACCTTCGTTGGCTGGGGACCCGTAAAACCCACAACCGGCACGGCACAAGGTAGTTGCTTGCTGCTGGTTTTCCATGGCTTCTGAAAACTGAATCGACGCTTAGAGGACTGCCGCTCGCGCGACACGTCATTACGAAAATCGATAATGATGACGACGCGGGGAATCTGCGCGACGGCATACGGTAGGCGCGGGAGTGGCCGGGCCCCGGAGCACCCGATCTTCGCCCGGATCCGCACTTCTGAACGGAGCGTCATGTGAGCAGCAGGAGTGTGGCTGGCGGCGTCTGGCGACTGGCTGGAGCGCAGTCGAGGGGCGCGCGCGATGGAGTGCGGCCAGAGAAGCAGAGCGCCGCTCTCTCCCCCATTATCATCACAGCGCGGCGGCGAAGACAGCCGTTGTGGATTCGAACCCGGACCGGGCGAACAGCGCCGCTGCTGGTCGCGAATTCGAACGCAAAAAGAGAAATCACCGCCGTCGTACCGACAACTGGATTCCAGCCGCCCGGAGACGCCTTCTTCTCGTTTTCGGCGCGGCTGCGGCGGCACGGGAGAAGGGAGAAGCCGCCGCGCGCCCCGGTGACCTCGAATGACCTTTCAAAGCAGCACGCGAGCGGGACAAGGACGCTGCGGATCGCGAGGACGCGCGCTGAAGGGGCGCAGAGGGGGGCGCCTCAGGGGAACAGCTCGGTGGGGCATCCTCGGAAACGTGGCGAAACGCGGATTCGCCCCGGAGGGGGTCGCGGGAGGGTCGGGAGGGGTCCTTAGCGGCCATTTCCAGCGACGCAGAAGAGGAAGACTTCATTCACTTCACTCGCTCTCCCAACCGGCGGTGCGACGAGCGTTCTGAGGCTGAGAGCGCTGTTCTGACGGAGTCTTCCTGCTCTGTGGGAGGGGCGAGGGCGGAGCCACACCACCCCCTATCGACGTCGGCGCATGCCTCCTATTTGTCCAATCGATCTCTGGTTGCTCGTCTGGCGACAGGACCAGACGCCGAGTGCATCTGGAAGTACCTGCCTACTTCCTATTGCCCCGGGCCCTGGACACGGACCGCGCGAGGACATCGTCCGGTGACTCAACCGTCCGCAGCAAAAACGCGCATTACACTCTCGTGGCCCCTCCGTGGCCCTTTTTCTCGAAGCCGAGCCGCCATTGCATCACCCGGCGGTCACAGGTTGGCTCGGCACACTCGATCAAAGTCGATCGGTGTTTGGTCGCGGGAATCGACGCTGCAGGAACCCTTAATCACTCCGCGCGAAATTAGCGAAGCGCTCCCCGGGAGACCTGATTTCTGATCGGCGATTCGAGCACCAGCTGGAGGCGAAGTGCCGACTCCTCATGAATAATCGAGTGCGTCAGCGGCCGCTGTCCCCTGGTCTTTTTTCGAAGCCGGAACTCCGGGGGGAACACTTGCTCCGGACGGCTGTAGTCCTCGCCCCAAATCGATGCCGGCGTCACCGCGCCGAGAATCGACCTGGCGAAGCCCTTCCGATCCGCCGAAAGACCCGAAAGTGCAGCGGAACCAGTCGCCGCGCGGAGCCTCTCGGGTCGACGAGGCCGCCGTGGAGTCGGGGATTACGGTAGCGACGGGCTCCGTATCGTCCACAAATATTTGCATAGATTCGCGATCGGCGGGCATCGCAGATCGCCGAGCGCTATCATGGGAATCACGTGGACGTAGGCCAGAAGGACGTCGCACTTCGTCCGATGTACTCGAGGACGACTAATGGCGCACTTCCCACTGGAACTCGACTTCGACGTCTCGTGATTCGGGCGATACGTGTTTTCCCCGCGGCCGGAGGTCGCCAAAACAATCGTCGCCCCTTCCGCCGGAATGTTCCGTCTTCGGAGCGCCAAAGGACACGCCGTGCCGGCGGACTCTGCGTTCCTCACGCACCTCCGCCGCGAGAAAGTTCTTTGGAGCGATTAGTTTTTCGCGTCAAACGGCGTTCGCACGAGTTGTTTGAGTGACGCAAGCACGGAAATCCCCTCGAGCGGCCCTTCCTGTCCTAGGAAACCGCCGCCGCCTCCAGGTCGGAGCGGAACCGGACGGCGACGACAAAGCCACGCCAGACGCCGAAAGCCGACGACAAACATCAGAAGGTTTTTGGAGCCGATTTTTTTCGGACCCGAGCGGCGTTTTATCGTCCCATTTGTGTGTCTTTTTACGCCTTTTTCGCCTAGGCTGTTGGATTCAGTAGAGGGCGCAACGAGGCAGTGAGGATCCGAACTTTTTCCGAAGTCTAACGACGTTTTATGCCCCTAGAAGCTATTGCGATAGGGCACAAAAAGGGGGCGAGTGGTCCATGTGTCAGAGGCGCGTCAGACCCCGAGGAGACATAGACACAGACACAGACGTCTAGAATGGAGTCTGTCTAGAATCCCCCGCAATAAGTGGACAGAACGAAACCATCGACCAGCCCATCTCTAGGATCCGAACCGAGGCGACGTTCCGAAGGGACCTTTCGGAGGCGCTTCGTCCGATGAATGGGACCGCGACGTCAGCCCGGCGGCAAAAACAGGGCGCCGCGCAGTACAAACGAATTAGAAGACGCCTGAGGACATTATTCTTCGTGGCGAGAGGCCGTCGTGGACCCTATTTGGCGGTCCCTCGGGGAAGTTCGCTGCGTGAGCCCTCGCCGAAAGCCCTTGTCGAAACCCGATGTCCTTCAGCGCTTCTTCGCCCCGTGGGGAGCGCTATCGGCGTCCGATCGCCGATCACGCGGACATTCAGAGCTCCGTGGCGGGAGAAGCCCCGAGGAGTCTGACGCAACGGATAAACAGAGTGCTTCGGGAATCGATCGTTCCGAGCGCCGACGAGAGAGCGCGCCTCGGGAGGAGACACGAGGAACCCGTTTCCACCATCGATCTCAGCAGCTGATGCTCAGCTGGCGGGGGACCGGCGCCGCGAAGTCGCCGAATCCGCCCAAGGACGAAGTGCAGCCGAACCCATTACGGCGCCCTCGATCAGTCTTCGCTCAGCGGATAAGCGCGCTGTTGCGTCACTGCGATCCTCGGAAGTGGCCAAAGGTCTCCGCACACGGGAACTGTTGCGCGTCCCTGTGAACAGCGCTTTCCATGAGTAACCCACTTGAGGGACGGACCCGCGGGGGCGCCATGGAAACGTGCCTACTTATATTATGTTTATTATTCCACAATAAATTACATCATAGTACGACCCCGGTGAGAATTTGATATCCCTCCCATTAAACAGAGCCCACCGCGTCCTGTTAGTCCACCTTCAACTTCGGCGAATTCACAAATTCCTCGCCGTTAAGGAAGATAAATGCCAGAAGTAGGGCCAAGACGATCAGCCAGAAGGCCGACACCGTGTAGCTCTCTAAAACAAGGAAGTAGAATTAGATTGAAGTAGAAGTACATTACCTGCGACGATTAGGCACAATACGACCATGGCGGCGGCGAATACGGCGAATAGGATAGCCACGCCGTGGAAGTCAAAGTTTATGACCGATTGCTCCAAACTGTCCGGGAGGTTGTTGGGGTCAATGCGGAAGTTCCCTAGGAATAGGTCAATCGCATCCTGGAAAGCACTTGTAAGCAAAGAATCCTGGTCTGCACTCCTTACTTGACGGTATCCATCGTAGAAGTTATTCTTGAAGTACCGGGTGAGGGCATTCACTCCATCGTTCAAGGCTCCACCGTAAGTGCGCTTGCCAACCCGTGTGAAGTCAGCCTTTAGAGCCCCAGTCCCCGCATACTGCTTACTGCACTCGTCTCCATTGTCAGCCCACACTAAGAAGAAGCTCACATAAGGGCAACCATTCTAGCACTCACAGTTCTTGAAGAGCGAATTGAACTCGGCGAACTGTTCCACAGATGACCCCATGGGAGCAATGTCCATGAAGATGAGCTGTTGAAGTAGGGATTCCTTCGCGATCATGGCCTGCACAACGTTTGTCCTGTCGAGGCAGTCCATGCAGTTGGTCCGGAAGTACCCTGTTTGTATGCGGTTCTGCTCGGGGTTGTTCAAGCTTGAGAGGAAGAACCTGCAAACACTTCCTGGTAACAACGAACAAAGTACTACGGATTACCCAAAGGCGTTAATTTCGTGCGACAACTGCTCCTGCAAGACCGATAGGCGGTCCCAGTTCATGGCATGACACTCCTTGTGGAAGTCGAATCCGTTGTACCTAAACACACTTTGCAAAAGTGCTTCTCCCATGTTCCATTACCGCACGTAGTCCAAGTTCGCCTGCACTATAGTCCTTTCCAGTTCCCCGCCGATTCGCTTCTCACGCCCTTTCTGGTTAACCAGATTCACGATGACATGCTTTCCGCCGTAAATGTCGTACTGCATCTTCATGTGGTTGACATAGGCCTCTAGTTGGTGATCGTGTGGCTTCATGGTGGGCATCGGCTGCCAACGGAGATTCGGGTGTTGAGACCAGTAGAGGGGAATGGAGCCACGGATTTGGACGAATGAAGTCAAGATGCGATTGTCCGGGGAACCACGGTCATACTGTACGATCTGCTCGGTCTCGACGTAATTTGCACTGTGACCATCAGAGTTTACACCGCGCATGAAGAAGCGGACGCCAGCCCTACAGCAAATATGATTGAGTACACTCGGTTGAACAGAGGGTAAACTGACCGATGAACTGAACGGCGAGAGATAATGGCCAGTTGGAACGTGGCTCCATTCACCGAAGCTCGACGGATCCCGATAAACCCGTGCATAATAGGGAGAGTGTACTTGCCAAGCCGGCCATCGGCGATGAATTGCGTCGACAGATATCGGTTCCATACGAAACGGTCGTCAGCCTAAACTCTGGGTAAGGCTAGAAGCAGGGGAGATCCACAAACCCTCTCCATAAGTGACAAGTTGCGGAAATCGGGGGTTGCATTCTCATTCAGCCACTGGAAGGACCTGGTGATGTCGAAGGTGGCGGAGTAGTAGAATCCCTTCGTGGAAAGAACGGACTGGATCATGTCCATGAAGTGCCTGTTGAACCTTATCTAAAACCGGGACATACGGGACCGGAGACCAAGAAGGGACCGTTACCTGCTTCTCCGTCAAATGCATCGTTCCCTTCTTGTACGGTAGGACTTCTGTTTCCAGAATGGACCAAATATCGTGGCCATTCACCTGGCCCACGAGTTCCGCTCGCTTGATGATGATGAGGCCATGTCCAGCTATCAGCTTGATGATCCCCACAACTCCGTAAATGGATCTGATTTCGGCATGGACAATTGGAATCGGCGACTGAGATGCGTCTGTAATCAGAGGAAACAGATAAGGACACTACAAGGTTGAGGAGCCTTACTTATCACGCGAAGGTCATCTGAAACCCGATCGATCTCCAAGTACGAGTCAGAGCAGAGTTCTCCATTACGGTCGCGGGGCTCCAAGTAGAACTTGTCGGCGAGGACGTACCTGAAAGCGAAGGCAAATCAAGCGAAATCTATGGATCTCTTACAGATTCAGCTTCTCGTACACATCTGAGGAGGCCATAGGCCGGTCTACCGACTTCATAGTGAGTCTGACCACTCCAAGCTTCTTGGCGCTCTTCTTCCGCGGTCTTTCACGTCTTCGCCTGGAATCGACGGTGCTTGTCTTCGAGGCTGCGGACGAAGAGACGCTTCCGCTTGGGTAGCGTAAGTACTCCTTAAAGGGTCGATGTGAAGAGTTGTCGAAAGAACAGAACAAAAAGTGTAAAACCGATCAAAAGAAGAGCAACAAAGAGCGGCGAAACAGGACAAAGATGGGGAACGAAGGCGAGAAGTAGGGGAGAACGCCAAATCGAAGTTCCATCGCGCGCTCTCGCTCGTCTTCCACGTAGAACGGAAGGAGATAATATAGAAGGAGGACGGAAGGAGAGGGAAGCGCGGTAGAACTAAACCACGGGTCCCGCCACGACCGCAACGGTGCTTGGAAGAGTGAGCGGAAGCTGGCGAAGAAGGGGCGACGCATCGCCTTTCCCACGCGGCGATTCCCACGAAGTGTTCGCCACTCTCCGGAGCGTTCGTCTTCCAATTATCCAATTGCAATCGATTACCTGGTCTTTCGTCTTCGCACCCCCGCGCTCTTTCATCCCCCTGGGAGGGGGCGAGAGTGCGACGGAGCTCGGCCTCGGGGCTCCTTGGGGGAGCGGCGTGCTGGACTTCTTTGTGGCCATGACGTGCGACCGTCTGTCGGCCTGCGTGCACGTCGAATGACGTCATCTGCACGGTGGTCTGTCTCTCCGTGCGTAGACGTCTGTTTGTTGTTGCAGGGAGACACAGTCCGCGAGGACGTGGCTCTCTTGTGGGCGCCGTGACCAGTTGCTGAAATATTTCTGATCACATGGTAGTGCATTCCACGCGATTGTGAGATTCCTTGCGTCGTTCAGTGATCTTGGTTCTCAGTATTTTAGCTTTTTTGTTCGACTTTTGTGTCTTGTGGACATTCGTCATCACTAAGGCTGAAATGTACTGCGAATGACGTATATAGTTCTAGTATACGCGGGATTCTCCACTAGAAAGGGCGCCACTGACGTTTACTTCTTCCTGTATTGTAGTCTTCTGAGAAGTTCGTCCTTGCCGAAGTGCGCCTTCTTATTGTCTCCTTGAACACGCGCTTTTCCTCTCGATGACGTGACCGCGCACCACTCTGTCCTCGTAACTCGGTCCTTTCTTTGAAGGAGACCATGGCCGACGAACGCGAACAGTCCATTCCCCTCGGAGACTTCGAGGTTGAGATCGGCCGTTCCTACAAGTCCAGACGAGTCCAGTATCACGCCCTACGATGTACGTTCCCTGTTCCCTAGCCCAAAGACGAGTCGGATCCTTATTCTACGCTCCTTCAGGATCTTTACAGGACTGATGGGACTATTTTCAGATGACTTCAAGCCGAAATCGTCCACCGACGGGAATGCGGAGACGTACATGGCGATCGGAGGGAACGGCGATGTCCAAGTGGCGGTGCCCGCCGAAGGAGACGCGCTGACTCTGTACAAGGGCAGCCAGAAGAGCGTGAAGAACGACAAGGAGTGCCTGCTGATCTTCGACCCGAAGACGAAGACCTTGCGACTCGAGAAGCTGAACTCGCACATCTCCCTCAAGAAGACCAGAGACAACGACCCAGAGGTGGAGACGGCGTTCAAGGCGGAGATCGACAAGCTGAGGCAAACGCGGTCGTCCACGTCGCAGGAGCTGGTCACGGAGATGGACGCGGGGAGGATGAGTCCGGAACCCGAGCTGGAGTCGGCCTCCGCCGCCAGCCAGCTGCACATGAGCACGAGCGACTCGTCCTCAAGCAGCGACTCGGACAACTCGAACTCGTCGGAGGACGACGACGAAGACGACTCCGACACCGAGCGTCTCGAGAAGGTGATGGAGGAGCTGGTAGGTCGGAGTACCGTAATCCCTCGTGACAACTCGCTTTAGAACACGGCCGACCCAGCCCCCTCGATGCCTTCCATTCCTTCTGTACCGGAGCCGGAGCCGATGCAAAGCAGCGACGAGTCCATGAGCGAAAGCGACGACGAGGACGTGGACGACCTGCTGGAGAAGGAGCTGAACGGAGGTGGTGGGGCCAGCGAGCCTAAGCCCGACGACGACTCGATGCCCGACTTCGACGAGCTCATGAACGCCGCCAGTCAGGAGCGCGTCTCCCCACAGCACTCCTCGCGGCCTTCCACCGTATCCCCGACGCCTCAAGCAGCCTCTCCCGCCCCCGTCTTCCAGGCGAACATGCTCCACGACGACTTGCAACTCAGCGAGAGCTCGGAGGACGAGGAGTGATCGCGGAAGAGGCCACTCGCACGGGTTCATCAGAGTTCCTTCGGTCCTGCCACACTGGTTCACACATTTTAACGTATTGGAAAAGGGAAAAGACGGATAAATTCTAGTTCAACGAGTCCCCTGGTGTGGCCCTGTCCATTTCTGCTCCGCTGATCACAAGAGGGCATATCCCAAATGTAGAGACCCCAGTTGGAGAGATCCGAGGACGCTACATATTGAAGAAGTCGGTTCTGGTCTACCGTAATCCACTAAGCAGTTTCAGAACTTCTGCTGACCGGCGGGTTCACTGTCTTTTCAGGATCTGAAGGTTTTAACGTCTTGGAATACGTCATTTGGACTGTACAAGGTGACGTACACTACGATGTGCCTACGATACAAAACCAAGCTGTGTAGAAGGACAGCGTGCGTAAAGGCTCTAAAAGCAGTGAATTATCAAGAATCGGTAACATGCGAGGAACGTTCGTAGGGATACGCTCTTGCGAAGACCAGGAGGATTCTGGTTAGTAGGAAGCCACAATCTCTCAAAAGTGTCCGGATCCCCCCTCCCTCAATAAGGCATTGACTCTTCGTGACATTGGCCCCTGTTCTACTTGTGAGTAGGACTACCGACGACCCGCCTCTGCCAACACCGTTCCAGGACCTTCTTCTGAGAGATTTTCATTTTCCAACAACCAACAACAACGGAGTACGTAACAACGACGCTCAGACCCAGTACTGGCCTTCTTTGAGCCGCGAGCGCGCCTTCTGCGGGTCCTGCGGCAATGTCTGCGGCGTGGACCGCGTGGTGCTGCTCTGACGCCTGAAGGTTACGGTAGCGGGGGCGCCCAGAGGGGTTACTTTACACGCCGGCGGCTCGAATGAGGAAGTCGCGGCGGGAGCCGAGAACTTCGCCTTCATCTGCGGAGTCTTCGCGCCGAGACTCTCGGCCCGGTGGTGCCTGCCGATGGTCGCGTATACGGTAGTGTCGAGCAGGTCGGTACCGTCACGACGGGGCGGGGACGCGTCGGAGGCCTTCTTGGGGACCTCTTCCTCCTCGTCGTCGTCCTTGGAGCGTCGCCGGCAGCAGAAGAGGACCATCAGGGTCAGGATGAGCACCCCAAGTAGCGCTCCCACTGGGACCATGGGATTCAGAGGAGCCGAGTCCGCCTGGGAGACCGACGGAGGGGGCGCGGAAGGCGCCGCCGGAGGGTTCTGTCGCCCTCTGGGCTCGATCGCTTCGAGACCCGGACTCGGCTCGCGAATCTCGATGGTGAAGGGGAGTCGCGCTGGCTGCAGGGAATCGCTGCGGAACTCGAGCAGTGCCTCGTCGGTGGCGTCCTCCTCGACGTGGGTGGCCTGGTAGAGCAGGCGTCGGTGCACGACGTCGGAGAAGGTGAAGAAGTTGACCGAGGCGTTCGGGTCCTGCGCGGAGAAGAAGCGACCCAGTCGTGGCGGGAACACGACGAGGAAGCGTGGCGCAGATCCCTGAATGGAAACGCTCTAGGTGGTACGATAGCTCTTATGTACTTCAAAGGCGGAGGCGTTGAGGTGGGAGACTGTGACGGGGGTGGGGGCGGTGCCGTCCACGATGAGCTTCTGGGGCTCGATGGCCGGGAGGACGACGATCTGCGAGGAGCCTTCGATGCTCTCGTTGTTGCCGTTGCCCACGGAGAAGTCGAAGGAGTCCTGCAACGGGGTGCCTGAGGGGGCAGGGGTGGGGGAGGGTACCTGGAAGGCGTTCATGTTGAGCTGTGCGTAGAGGACGTCTCCGTCGTCGACGTTCTTCTGCGAGAAGGACTTGGCCTCCTTCTCGCCGGCCACCCAGTAGAAGGTCCCGTTCTCCGGAGGGCGCGTCACGTTGTACACGACGAGCGAGCGGTCACCGTTGGTGTTGGCGCCGAGGTGGCCTCTGGAAGAAGGTGAGGTGGGGCTCCTGGCTGGACTTGCCTGTTGAGCACGATGTAGGTCTTGCCCTGGACGTAGGTGATGACGGAGTGGTTGACGAGCGAGAGGGAGAGCGGCCGGATCCTGACAAGAAGGGCGCGCGAGTGGCCCTCGATGGCGAAGACGAGGACGTCGAAGGCGTCGCTCGAGGGCGTCGGCTCGTGAAGGAGCTCCACGCGGCCCTTGTTCACGTCCGCCTGCGAGAAGCGCGTGGCGGGTTGGGTCCCGACACGAACGCCCACCCCGTTGGACCCCCGCTGCACCACCGTGTACTCAAGTTCGGAGGGCTTCTTGGCCGAGTGCACCGTCTGGAAGAGGGCGCCGTCCAGTCGCGTCCGTCCCCCGCTGACTACGGTAGTCGCCTGGGGGAAGTGCTCCACGTGGATGTGCGGCGACGCCGCGCGGTCCACCGCAATCGCGAGCGGCAACCGCAGACGATCTGTCTTGCGCTTGGCCAGCTGCTTCGGGTAGACATGAAGGAGTACGGTATCGTCGGCGCCTCTGTTGTGGTAGACGAGATGGCGTCCCGAGTGGAGTTGGTCCGAGGAGAGTACGGTAGAGTCGGGCACGGCCGTTCGCTCCAGGAACCCATTCCGCGGGGTACGGTAGACGTCGACAAGAAGAGAGTCGCCGACGGCGCTTTCCAGCGCGGCGAGGTCCACGTGGCTCCGATTGATGGCGACGCTTCCGCCTGAGACCCGAGGCTACCGTAAGGCGGGGAAGGAAAAGGTACCTGGTCCCACGACGATGTTGCCGAGGGTGACGAAGCGCGGGAGACGCTGCGGACTGAGGGCGCCGTAGGAGATGGAGACGCGGAAGCGGAACTCCTCGTTGATGGGCTCCGAGCGGTTCGAGTTGACGACGAAGTGGAAGTAGTCCTTAGCGGACCACCCACGAAGCTCTCCATTCTGGACGTACTCGACGCGGCGAGCGTCCACGTCCGCCTGGGAGAAGGAGGTCGCGGGCTCCGACGCGGAGACGGCCGCGTTGAGCACGATGCCGTGCTTCGGGGGACGCACGATACGGTAGAGGATGTCCTCCGGAGGCACCTGCAAGGCGGTGGGGGTACGGTAGGCGAGGAGGGAGGACCGAACCTGGGGCAGGTTGACCTTGAGGAGGTCGGGGCCGACGGGGGCGCGGTCTCCCGGCGCGACGAAGAGACGGTGGTTGGCTTCGATGGCGACGGCCACCTTCCGCGCGGATTCCACCGCGAACCACTCAGGTCCCACCTGGAAAAGGCCGTCCGACACGAGGAAGGAGAAGCCTCCCGAGCGGGTGCACCCCTCGGCGCACACAAAGAACACCTCGCGGTCGTCCACCTCCTTCTGCGTGAAGTTCGCGACAGGACGCGAGAGGTCGCCCTTTCGTGCCAGGAACCCGTTCAGGGGGTTGGAGACCAGAAAAAGGAGCTCCTCAGGCGCCGAATCCGAGTCCTGGGCCAAGAGGGACGCACGGCTTAGCGCCGTCCCGTTGGCGCTGTTCCACAGTCGCAGCGCCTCGTTCCGCACAAGCTCGGGTCCTGCCACGAAAGGTTAGGGGAGGGTGGAGTTAAAAGGCCTACCGTGGACGTTCTTCCTGTGGACTTGGACGAAGATGGTCGCCTCGGAGGAGCAGCGATCGGGACCGACGCAGGCGGTCACCGCGAACACGTCCGTTGCCGGAGCGGCTGCCGCAGCGTCATGCGCGTAGGCGATCTTTCCAGCCAGGACATCATCGAGGCCGAACGTGTCCACTTCCTCTCGGGACTCGACCCTGAGAAGCCGGCCCCAGCGCGGCTTCTTCGTCAGGGAGACCCGCACGTCCTGCCGCGTGGGAGAGACTGCGGTGCGGATTGCGGCGCCGTCGATGGTGGCGTTGCCGCCCCAGGCGACGGAGACGTTGGCCGTCTTGAGATCGAGCTCGTCGTCGACGATCTGGACAAGGAGACGGAAGGGGCCCAGCGTGGAGACTCCGTTGGAGACGTTGAAGGAGACGAGGTCGGAGCCCGGCCGCGTCACCGCAGGCAGGTACTGTAGCAGGCCGCGGTCCACGTCCTCCTGCGTGAAGTGCCGCACGAAGTAGTTGGACGGCGAGATGGCCACGTTCGGTCGTTTCTCTCCTGGAGGGAGGGCTACGGTAGGGGCGGGACTACGGTACTCACCGTGGGGCTCCTCGAGGAGAAGAGAGCCCTTGGTGGGCTGTCCCACCACGATGTAGGTGACGGGGGCGCCACTGACGTCGCTCCTGCTGGAGAGGGTGGCGGCGGAGATGGGCGCGACGCCCGAGGAGAGGGGCACTCTGAGGGGCTCCAGGGCGGTCACTTCGAGTCCAGAAGGCGCGGCGGCGCTGACGACCTCCACGAGGCCTTGGAGCGAGCGGTCGGCGACGCGGATAAGGAGCCGCTCGAAGCCCTCGGCGCCGTCCACCGAGTAGAGCAGCGCGCCGTCGTCGATGTCCTGGAAGGTGGGGCTTCTAGGAGGACTGGGGGAGGGTACCTTCTGGGTGAAGGAGTTGGCGACGACGCGGGTGCCCTCCTGGAGCGCCATGAAGCGGGAGCCGTCGACGACGGTGAAGACGATGTCGGCGCTGTCCACGTCGAGGTTCGTCGCCACGGAGAGGTTGGCGCGGCCCACGGCCACCCAGCTGCCCGCGCGGGGCTGCGGCAACTCGATGCGGCTCCGCTCCAGCCGCACGAAGGGGCTCCCGGCCTCTACTTCCAGCTCCGCGAGCACCTCGTGCTTCCCGTCGCTCACCGAGTAGCTGTGGGGTACGGTAGAACCACTTTTAAGCTTCATCTGACTCACCTGAGTCGGACGAGGTCCTTGGTGCCGGTGTGCCGCAGAAGGAGCTTCTGCTCGGCGAGGTCCCGCGCGGTGAAGTTGCGCACGGGGAGCTGCGGGATCTCCTGCGTCAGGATGGCGACCTCGCGGAAGACGTCGTGGAAGGCGAAGCGGAGGGGCTCCGCGTCCAGGTCCGCGTCCGTCCAGGGAAGTAGGTAGGGGTGGAGCACGCGCTCGCCGCGCTCCACGACGTGGACGCGCGGGCTGCCGCGCAGAAAGGGTGCGTTGTCGTTCTCGAGGACGACGTTCACCGTCATCCAGAAGGGGATGCGCGAGTGGCCGCGGAAGACGCTCTCCGCCACCACGAAGAAGCGGTCCAGCCGGCTCTCGCCCCCATCGTGCTCGTACCAGAGTCTTCCGCTCGAGACGTCCGCCGTGGAGAAGTTCTTGCCGAGACCCAGCTCGGAGCGTGCGCCGTGCTCGTTGCTCAGCACCAGGCTACCGTAGCTGGGCGCCACTCCCAGCGTGAAGTGGAAGTTGCTGTCGTCGGGCGTCTCCAGAAGCAGGGAGTTGTTCGTGATCTGAACCTGACACTCAGGGAGGTACGGTAGGCGGGGACCCACGGCCACTTTCTGTCCCTCGTGCACGATTACGGTGCGGTTGATGAGCTGGATGGAGCCGACTCCCGGCACGAAAGTGATCTCGAAGCGAACGAGCTCCGAGGTGACCGCGGGCGTCACGAGTCGGAAGGTGAAGAAGTCGTTCACCACGGAGTACTGGACGAAGTGGAGCTTGTACTTGATGAGGCCCTCGTCGATGTGCTAGGGGTACGGTAGGAGGACGCGGATGTAGACTCACCTGCTGGGAGAAATTGGAGGAGACGCCGATGCGTCGGTTCCGGTTGGAGGGGAGTCTTCGGGAGAGGATACCGTACTTGGGGGGCTCGACGACGTGGTAGAGGAGCTCGGGCGGCGGGAAGGAGCGCGGGAAGGTCCAGGCGAAGAGGTGCTCCCGGCGGAGCGTCTTCTCCTCGGTGTTGTTCAGGAGGAACGCCTCGCGCTTGAAGATCTTCACGTTGACGGCGACGAAGGTGATGTGGAAGGTGTGCACCCGGGAGGAGACGTTCGCCGAGGTCACCTGGAGTGGGGGTAGAAGGAGGGGATTCAGAGCAACAAGCCACAGCTACTTGGCTCTCGGAGTTGGGTGAGACCTCTCTAGTGGGGATTCGAGGGTATGGGGGGCTTACAGAGGCTTAGAGCGAGGCTATAAAGGCTGGAAGACGTAATACCTCTCTCCTAGGCTACGTCTTCTACTCAGCATCATTCTCAGTTTAAAAGGATGGCCAGAGCTTGCTTCTCCAACTCCCTTCATCTTCTAAAGGGACCCACCTGGAAGCTGAAGCTGTCAGCGCGCGGGCGGAGGTCGTTGGCGTGGCGATAGCGGAGACGACCCTGCTCGATGAAGCTCTGGGTGAAGGAGGCGCAGACGTGGCCCTCGCCCATGGGGTCGACGCACTCCACGACGCCGAACTGGGGCTGCGCGACGATGGAGAAGGTGAGGGGCTGGCCCACCAGGTTGGACACGAAGCTCAGGTTGGCGGCGGAGATGGTCACGGCGGAGCGGTGAAGTAGCCGGGCGCCGGTGTTGGCGCGGAGCCTCACCTCCAGAGGCACCGAGTGGAACTGGAGCGCGAGAGGGGCGGAAGTGGCGCCGGCGCCGTCGGTCGCCTGGAGCACCAGGCGGCCCTGGGGAGCGCCCTCGTGCGCCACACGCACCTCCTGGCGCATCATGCGCGCGAAGGAGAAGTTGGAGAGGGGCGCTCCGGCGGAGTCCTCCAGCCGGACGCCCTCTGACTCCAGGACCGCGATCCGCACCGCCTCGGGCTCGTCGTCCACGTCCCACACCGTCAGAAGGTCCTCGTTCAGCCACCTTCTGCAAGGGGATTCTTAGAGCTCTTGGCTTCAAGGAGAAGGGAGCAGAGAGGCCCTCTTGGAAGACCTACTTGGCTTGGGGCGCCATCTGGATCATCCTGCCCAGCGAGCCGTACTTGAGCTGAGGGGCGTCGTTTCGAGGCGTGATGGAGATCGGGATGGAGTAGACCTTGGTGCGGAGCTCGGGGAAGGAGATGGCCGACGACCGGATCTCCAGCTGAAAGGTTCTTCTTAGGATAGAGAGGAGAGATTCTAAGAACTGTGGGCCACTTCTGGCTCTAAGCAAGCGAGACTTCTGCTAAGACTCAAGGGTCGCACCTGGAAGTCGAAGGAGTCCTCCTGGGTCTCAGAGCCGTCGTGGACGTAGAAGAGGCGCTTGAAGATGACCTCCTCGTAGGAGAAGACGGTCACGGCCTCGGCCGACGCGTTGAGGAGAAGGAGCTCTCCGAAGCGCGGCGCCTCGACCACGCGGAAGACGATGTCCGCGTTGGCGATGCGGAACCTGTTGTGCTCGGGGAAGACGTAGACGTTGCGCCACTGGAGCGGCACGCGGCCGCCTTCTTCCACCGCCAGGGGCTCGCCCAAGTAGAGGGGCTGAATCCCCGAAGCTTCTTGTGCCGGCACGTCGGCCAGCGCCGGTTCCTCCACGCCTCTGCAAGAGGAGGGAGTCTTAAGGAGCCCTGGATCCTTCTGTTGACGCTGTCCTGAGGTGTCTCGGATTCCTGGGGCCGTTCTTAAACTTTGCTCTAGTTCTTCATTGCCCGAAGACAAGATCCAAGGTGAAAAAACGCTAATTGGAATCATCTGTGGTGACGGGAACGCTAATTGCTTCTTAATGTTGTGGATCAGGGATGGGAGCAGGCCCTGGTCTCAGCTCTGACCGGGAGTTCTAAATCTCTTTTACCTATTAACGGGGGCCAAAATGTCGAACATGGAAGCAAATCAGGAAAGGGATTCGGTACCGTAATTTAGGCCCCCGGGATGTGGGAAATGGAGACTCTATCTTAATCTGTTTGCCCGAACTCCTGAATCCCCTGAACCCAGCTCCCCTCCGAATCGGGCTCTTCTCCCCCACTTCCTGGAGCATCTGTCCCGCGGAGGAGCGCTAATTGGCTCTGCTAATTGCGTCGTAAAGGCCACATGGCGCGGACCGACCTGCACCACTGCTGGAGAAGAAGCTTGGAGCCGAGGCGGACGTCGCGGACGCAGCCAACGAAGAGCTGCTCCGGGTCGAGGTCATCGGGGCCGATCAGGAGCTCTGCAAGCATGATACTGTAGATGGGCCTCTTTTGGGTGCTGGGGGCGGGGCTCCCGAGTGGAAGAGGCACCTGGATGATTAAGTGCCCCCGGCGCTGACAGGGCCGCGGAGAGGTCACTCGGCCATTCATTAAGTAGTTGATCCCAGGAGGATCTATCGCCGCTTAGATTTATGGCGCTGTCCAGCGACCGCAGAGACCTTCCAAGGAGCGCGCCAAGTGGGCTTCCGGGCTCAGAAGTCTCCGACGGAGGCCTTGGAGGTGTAAAGTGTTACGAGGCAATAATAAGGAAAAAGTTAACGGTGCTATGACTTTTATTAGCCCGAAGAACACGTCCTTCGGGGAGGAGGCCTTTGAATCTGGAGCTCTGACCGTGGCTCCTTCTGAGACGCCAGGAGCTTGGAGAGGTGGTCATCTAGGGTCAACTTATTGATCTGGTTTAGCACCAGAGGGAGCTAACAAGGGACCCTCGCAAAGTGTCATCTTCAGATGCTCAAACAGTTCGCGAGGTGACAGAAATGGTGCCCAACACCATCTAATGGTGGACGCTTCTTAGATCGCTGACCGCGACCTAAAGGCAGTCAAGTAGGGTGACCTAGGCCAAATGCTGATGGTTTAGAATGGATTTAGGATATAAAATCAGTGGTTTAGGCTGCGAATCGAATATTCCCTGAGCCTAATAAGATGCCTAACTTCTTCAGAATCAGCTGTTTGGGATTAAGAACCGTTGGCTTAGGGTCCGCATCAAATGTTCTCAACCACTTGAGTCAGACTTGGAAAGCTCTGGATTGACCACCAAGAATAGAAGAACATCCAGTCAGCTAGATAAACACTGCAATCCTTCCCAACTACACAAGGGGTTCAATGCCTTCTAGGGCCTCAAGTCAGAGGCTCTGGCACAGTCCTAATCGCTTCAACCGATCTTGACCGCTAGTAGGCCCCCAGGCCACCCAAAGACGAACCGTTGAGGTGGTGGTTTGCGCAGAAGGAGGGCGAGGAGACGACGCTGGGCTGGTCGTTGACGAGGATCTGGAGCGCGGCGTCGGTGAGGCAGCGGAGCCGGAAGCGGAGGAGCTTCTCGGCGCCTCGGGGGAAGACGGGGAGGCCGTCGACGAGGACGTCGCGGTAGCCGAGCTCGACGGAGAGGTTCCGGTTGGGCGAGAGGAGCACGAAGGGGAGCGAGCCGTGCTGGGCCTCCGAGGCCAGGTGGACGACGAAGTGGAGCGCCGCCACCGCCAGCGACGTGCTCAGCGGCAGGAGCGCCGGGACCATCGGGAGCCAGGAGCGGGACTCCTCATCCAGCGGACGATAAATAACTCCGGCGGGGGACGGGCCGCCACTTGCAACGCGAGCTCGACGGCTTATGCCTCGAGGACCAATTGTTCGCCCCTTGCGCCCCCCGCAAAAACCACACCATATGACGGCGCCGGAATGCCGCCACCGCCGCCGGCCGGTCCCTCCGGTCGCCGCTCTCCCCTGGGGGTACTGTATGGGCACTGTATTGCGGGAGGACGGTCATGGGTGCGCGCCGCCAGGCGTTCGCGTCAGCTGGGCGCGGTGTAACGCCGCCGACCTCCTTGGCACCAGGACTGGGCTGCTCGTGGCGCCAGCTGCCCATCCTAAGCCCAAACACGAAACTTCTTGGGGTCAGGGTGCCCGGGATGGGAAGGGGTGGGTCCTGGAGGGATTCTTCGGGACATGCCGAGTCGAAGGAGGAATTCCATCTGTAGGGATATGAGAAGCCGCCTGGAACAAGATCAAGATTCCGGTTTCCGGATTTGGCTCGTTCCCAGGTCAAGAAGCTGCCGTAGTAGGTCCTTGGGAGGACCTGTGCCCACGCATGCTCCAGTTGTTGCTGGTTGAATCCAGGACGTAAAGTACTTGAGTCCGCGATGTGGCTGTTCAAAGAATTTTCATGGAGCCACGGGACAAAATGAGACGTAGACGCTATGTGGCTGTCTAGAGACAGTCGGTTGTCTCCCAAGAGTGAGGCAGACGAGGGAGGGGATAGTGCTCTCAGCAGCTCTAAGGACGAAGGGTGCGAATCTCCGAGGACCTAGTTGAAGAAACTGGTGAAACCCAGGACTGCGCAGTCCCTCCACAACTCCAAGAGAGCGACCCTAGAAGGGACGAAGACCGCCTCCATTATGGAACCCGTTTATCAAGTTCTCCGGGAATAAATAAAATCATAAATTAAGTCTAACAACAACTACTTCACGGAGCCTCCTCACTCGTCTTGGGTGTAGATACTTGGGGTGAACACGATGTCCCTCTCGATGGCGGCGATAGTGTTCTCCATCTTCTCCGTCAAGAAGGTGTTCCCGATCAGCTTCGCGGCTCCGCGGATGTCCTTGCAGACCTCGTGGATGCGCTGGACGCACCGGACGATGATTCCTTCTTGCGCGTCGCTGTACTGCATGATCACCGGGAAGTCCTGAACGGAGGTCAAAGAAGCACTCTACAGTATCCCTACCGTTCCCTTCGCCCACTCGTAGACGACGTCCATCAGGTCGTAGTGGAGTTCCTCGAAGTCCTCCGCGTTGCTGAGTCCGGCCTCTCGACGGACGTTGCTGATCTTCAGCATGATGCTCTCGGCGTCGTCCCGGAGCTCCGCGATCACTCCGTAGTCGAGGTTCGGGAACGGATCGTTCTTCTTGTTGTTCTTGTACTGCGTGACGGTCGCGGACAGGATGCAGGCGATCTCCGCGGCCGTTCGGTGGGCGAATTTGTTCTCCAGGATCAGTTCGGTGATGAACAGTTCCTGGAAGGAGAGGTTACGGTATGATGGCAAAGGTGTGGACTAACCATGGTGTTGATCTCTCCGGCGACGCGGCCCTTCAGTTGGACAACGTTGTCCGCCGAAATGAAGTTCAGGGCCCGAAGAACCTGTAAGAACTCTGGTTTCAGAGAATCAGACCAAGGAGCAGGCTTACGTTGATCTTCTTGTCATAGTCGTTGATCAGAATGAGGTTGTTCTCGGACATCTGGAACACGACGTTGTGTTGCTCGCTCTTGATCGCGGCCGCGTGACAGGCGTTTTCAATCTGAACTCTAACAGTAGATCTGAAGTAGCCGATCCGAAGGACTCACGTGCTTCTCCATGAAGGCACAGTTCTTGAAGCCAAGACTGCTCTCGCAAGTCAGTTCCTCCCGCTGCTTGTTCAGCTTCTGGGCGAATTCGAAGCTGTCCACGTCGGTGACGTGGACGTCCTTGCCTGGCATTAGGATCTGGATCGGCTGACTTCCGGAGGAGCGCACCAGAGACTCCAGCTTGCTGATCACTTTGGAAACACATCGTTCCATGATTCGAGGCCTAAAACAGAAGAAGTCACTGGAGAAAGGAGGGCGCTGGCCTACTTGAAGGAGCAGTAGTTGCAGAGCTGACGGTAATCCTCCTGGATTCCCCTCACGTCAATCTGCTTGACGTTAGCCTGGCAGATAGCAGCAATGACCGAAGCTTCGGCGTTCTCGACGAGGTAGTAGTTCGACTCCGATACTTGGAAAGACGCGGACAAGGACTCGGGACCGCACTTCATGGCGTGAGCCAGCGACTTCGTGTCCGTTTGTTGCTTCTGTTCCTCTTTTGTCAGCTTCATGAACCTCTCGCGAAGTTCTTTTCCGCTTGTAGTAACCGCGGAATCGGCTGGGGCAATAAAGTTGACCAGGAAATGACCGTTGTCGTCAGTGAAGGACTAGGAGAAGATAGAGAGTGAGGAGCGCGTCCAGTTCTACCTTTAGGATCACGGCGATGCGTCCATAGATGTCCAGAGGTCCGTAGTTCACGACGACCACACGACCGGCGCTAAGGTACTTGGCGAAGGTGGGAGTTCGGAACACGTGGGAGTACAGTATCCCACGGTACTTCAAGTAACTGGCCATGTTCTCGGCATACGTGGTAATGGACTTATCCGAGTCGGCCGGATAGCAGGAGCGACAGTCGACGATGTCCATGCCGGCCAGTTTGTCGTTCAGCTAAAGCCAAGGATTAGAGCACAATAGTAGCAAGCACTGTAGCACCTGGGCCAACTTCTGCTGCCGAGAACCAGACATGCGGAGGGACACGTTCTCCACGTAAGACCTCTGAAGCATGTCCTCGATGCGGAGGTGATTCACGCGCAGTAAGTTGAGGATCATGTGGTAGGTCACCCTGAAGCTCGACTTCAAGCTGATAGGCTTTCCCATCAGCATCTTCCGCAGGTTGACCTGGGTAGGAGCTTCTCGGCACAGGATGATGACGGTTCCGGTCTCGTCAAGACCTCGACGGCCGGCTCGTCCTGCCATCTGAAAAAGACAAGTAGAAGGATTCCCGCTGTCCCAGGCTACCTGGATGTACTCCGTGGGATTCAGGGGACGAAGGGACTTTCCATCGTGCTTGTTGATGCTGTCGAAGACGACTGTCCGCGCCGGCATGTTCACGCCCATGGCAAAGGTCTCCGTCGCGAAGAGGACCTTGATGAGGCCGTCCTGGAAGAGACGCTCCACGGTCTCCTTCAGGCAGGGAAGAACTCCACTGTGGTGAAGACCGAATCCGCGGGTGCAGAGCTCCCGCATCTGCATCACCTGGGGAAGCTCCCTGTCGTTACCACGCAGTCGGTCGATGCAGTGCGAGAAGAACTTGTGGATCTCCCCCTTCTCGCGACGGCTCGTGAGGTCCATGGATCGGAGCATGTCCGCGTACTCGTTGCACCGCTGGCGAGAGAAGACGAACGCCACCATGGGGAGCATGTCGCGCTCTAAGAAGTGGCGGATGACGTTCGTGTACAAGCTGCGTTCCAGGGTAGGTGACAGGCGGTATCCGGGTCTTCTTTGAGTCTGGGGTTGCGGCCGCGATCCGCTCCTGTTAAATCCTCCGCGCTGAGACCCTCCAAATCCTCCCCGTGGAGACGCTCCCTGGCCGTACTTCTCCCTTTCATTCTTCGGTTTGAACACCTTCCGGTTCTCGATGGACGTTACGGCGTCGTTGAATCTGCAAGGGAAGCGACAGTATTCTTAGACGCCAGACGCTATTCTCAGATGCTAGACACATAGATGCTGTCTAGACACGAGAAACGCCACACACAAAACATACCCTGTCTCCAAGAAGGTTCCCTGGGAATCGACAATTTTGAAGACGTTGTCCCGAGTCTTCTGGTTCTGGCCGGTGTACAAGTAGTGCTCCAAAGGCACTGGGCGCTTCGCGGTTTGAATTACGTAAATGTTGCGCGACTTGATGCGCCCGACCCAGTCGGCGAACTCGACACAGTTCGGCGCCGTAGCCGACAACATCACGATCTTGACTTCAGCGGGCAGCATTATGATGATCTCCTCCCATACGTAGCCTCGCTGAACACTCATCTTGTAACCGTGAAGGATAAGCCTAGGATTACCTCGTCGTCGTTGATGTAATGGACCTCGTCGAATATGACCCACTCAAGCTCACGGATGGCTTCAGATCCGTTGTACAGCATTGACCTGAAAGAAGACCTGATTAAGCATCCCGAGGCCTTCCCTCTACCTCAAGATTTCAGTTGTCATGACGATGCAGGAAGCCTTCGTGTTGATCTGGATGTCGCCAGTCACCAGGCCGACATCCTTGAACTTGGACCGAAGCTCGTGGAACTTCTGATTGGAGAGCGCCTTGATCGGAGACGTGTATATGGCCCTCTTCATCTCGGCCATGCTCATCGCCACGGCGTACTCCGCCACCGCGGTCTTTCCGGAAGAAGTGTGCGCAGCGACGAACACGGACTCCCTCGCCTCCATGCACACCACCGCGTCCTTCTGGAACTGATCCAGCTCGAAGGGATACTAAACGGTCTGTTAAGAGAGGCTCCACGTCCTGCCAATCCTACTTGGAGAGCCATGACAGGGCGGATCTGCTCGAAGCGCTTTTCAGAGAACTCCGGGTTAACCAGCCTTGCGTACTCGAACTCCGCGGACACACAGCTTCCTAGCTCGTCGTCTTCGGAGCCGAATGTAGCCTTCACGGGCTCGTCAATCTGCGCCGCGTCGCCATCGGCAGACTCCTCCAGGTCCGTAGAAGCGTCTTTGTCGTCCTCCGACTCGGACACGTCTTCAAAGTTGGACAGCTGGTTCGAACCGCCCAGGATGTCGAAGATATCGTCGATCTCCAAGGGGTCTTCGGTGACTTCCACACCGTCTTCTTGCTTCACCCATTCCGACATATCGGAGGCGCTCAGGCTGACAGGCTTCTTGGTTCCAGGGAGAACATTCAGGAGGTCTAAATGCACAATTAGTAAGTGGCGATAGAACACAAAAGACCTACTTGTGAACGAAAGAGATCCGGCGTCGACATCGTCATTCGGGTCGCCCAGCTCTGCGCCCCTCACGATATCCTCGAGCTTGGATTCGAGACCGCCCGGCATGAAGGGGGTGTTCCCTTGCCGGCCGCGAAGAAGATCCGTCGCCAGCGGGTCCGGTCGGCGCTGTAGCGACATCGCGGAGTGCTCGGGCGAGTTGGCACTGTCGAAGTCGCAATTGAAGGCTTCTTTGAACCCGGCGAAGCAGTGGTTCTCGAAGTCGAAGTCCACATCAAGTTGGACGAACATCGGAGAGAGCGGCACCAAGCCGGCGGCGATGTCGCCGACCTCGCATGGAGGGAGTTCAACCCTTAAAGATAAGAAGTACAACGGGTTGGAGAGAGAATTTGGAGCTTTCGATGTCTTTGGGTTTCCAGATGGTTTGAGCGACCTCTGTGGATCCAATGTTGGGTGCTTCCTGCCTGCATTAGGAAAGTTCAGCCCAAATTTGGGATTTTCGGACCCAAGAACCTTGCGCTTCCTGATAAAGCTTGGTCCATCTGAAGGAGTTCTTCTCTCTCAGTGCCTTTCACAATTGAAACCCAAAAGCATCGAAAGCTTTCCATGCCAACCATAACAAGCACGACGTAACCGAGTTCAACCTACTTATGCGTCTGTCGCACACACTCGAACAGAGGATCATGGAGGAGGAGAGTCCGATAGACCGAGTCGCGGAAGAGGCTCTCCGCTTCTTGGAGGACAGAGTCTTCGTACTGCAGCTCGACATCGCCGATGATCCCATCGTCAACGCTCTCACCCACTTCAGCCGTCTTCAGATCACCTATGAGATCGCCTACCACTTCCATACCCTTGTAAGCCTCTGAACAGGAAATAGAACTTGCAAACAGCGCCGCACGAAAGCCTCATATTGCCTCCCCACTGGCAAAATAGGGCGAGCAGAGTTAACTCAAACCGTTAATGTATTCAACGAATAAACAGAACAATTTATATTTGACAACAAATAACAACGGGTTTACAAGCGACGAGCTCCGCTGTTTCCGCCGGTCTTGGCATCAACAAGGTTCGTGAGGTGGAATCCCTGAAAGATTAGGTATGAGAGCTGCAAGAAGGAGCGCGGGACTTACGAGAGATTCGACCATGGCGCGAGTGTCGGTGTCGACTTCGATGGCGGTGAGCTGGCTGGGGTCAACCACGGACACCTCAGGCATGTAGTTGTCGCGGCGTTCGCGCTCTTCCTCCTGGAGCTTGATGGAGATTCCGCGGACGGGTCCCTTCTCAATGCGCTTCATCAAGTGGGTGATAAAACTGAAAGCAGGGCGTTACGGTTGAAGCTGAGGCAACTCGACTTACCCGGCGATGCGGTTGCGCATCTTCTTGCTGGGGATGATGGCGATCTCTTCGCAGATACGCTTGTTCGTGTGGAAGTCATGAGTCAGCTTGGTGTAATACTTCTCGAGGATAACACGCGAAGCCTTCTTGATGGTCTTGGTACGAACGCGGCCCATTGTGAGTGTGTTTTCTGCAAGCACGAACTTCTACACGAGTGAAACAAGGATACACCACACAACCACGCCACGCGTCCTTCTGATTGCATGTCAGGGAGATCCTGGATTCACGGCCAAAAAATCAGCAGCGATAGCATTCGCAGGCGCCTATTGAGCGCCGAAAGCCGCACCGCTCGTCGTCGCACTTCTACAGTGAAACGTTTGGATGGGCTGAGGATCATTTCACACGTTCGGCGTGTCGGGACCCCCGCTCGTTTCATTTCATAAGACGTCGTAGGTCACCGTAAACGCTGTGTGTGGCGGTTTGGATTTTCCAGTTTGCAAAATTCAGGAGCCAAGATGTGGATTTCTGGTCTCCTTGTCCCTGTATCGGAAGGAGCTTGGCCGAAAGAAACATGAGACAAGAAAACGCGTTATTCTTGTTGTTTCACACATTGCGTCCACGTCGAATTTTAGGCTACATCGGCATAAGCACTGAGAAAAGTTTGGACTGCGTGGCTGTTTAACGGACAAGCTTACCACCGTTGGCAGCTTTGGCCTTAGGATCACATGGGAGTAGTTATCAACGTAGAATCAATCTGCTTCTAAACACAACCTACCAAAACAAACCACGAACTAACGCGAGACAGTGCGGTCCTCCTTATCCCGCGACCGAACGTGCGGGCTTTCCGAAGATGCAAATTCACAGCCCACGAGTTTGCACGGTGCGTCCTTCCGAAGGTCGCCGCACTTTAGCACGTTGGATAGAGCTTTTTGTATGAATCATTGAAAAAGACTGCATGAATGCTTCATTCATTTAACAAACAAACACGACAAAACAAAAACATCGAGAGAGCCATGCTACTCCTTCCCCTCTGCCGCCTTGATCTGCTTTCTCAGGGCTTCTAGCTGCTTGCGAAGATCGTCGAATTCGTGCTCCACCTCAGGAGTCACAATTTCTCCCGGTTCGTCATCGGCGCCGTACTCGTCATGGTCGATGCTGGTTAGCCGCACGGCGATGATCACCCCACCGATAGTGATGAGCAGGATGTAGCACGCGGAGAACTCGAACCAGTCCACCCAGATGATCGGCTGCATCCCCCTGAAAGGCGGAATGAGGCGAGGAAAAGATGTGATGTGTCCTACGTGGGAAGTCCCCAGGCTTCCAGTATGTCGACCGTAGAGTCGTAGGGGTTGTTTGGGTCGATCCCAGGAGGCGTCCCATCCGTTTCTTCTGAGATCACGGAGCTGGTCGCGAAGGCGAGGAAGAAGAAGCCTGCCGAGATGAGCATCACAGGTTGGACTCTCATCTTCTGAATTGGTACGAAGGAACCTCTTTGCAGCACAGGCCCCCTCCTGAAGGGTGCAAGTGGTGGTTTCTTAGTTAGACACTACAAACGGCGATCGTCTCAGTAGTCAGACTCAGAGGTGGGTACCCGAAAAAATGATCGGGTCGGGTACCCGAACCCGACCCGAACCCGAAACGTTTCGGGTACCCGACCCGAACCCGAAAAACCCGGTCCGAAACCCGACCCGAACCCACCTCTGGTCAGACTGAACCACGGTGAGACAGATGACACTTGCGTCGTCTCAATTCAGACATTTCCGTCTGGAACTTGCAAATGTAGGAGAAATATTTCAGCCGATCATTCGAAGAAATGCCACTAACGTCCGGTTATCGTCACGGGCATCATGTTCGGTACATCATATTGCACAAACCTCGACTGCTAATTACTAATTAGTGCGGAGGTGAAAGGCGCTGCCGCACCGCATTTACCGTAACATATGTGGTGCACGCGTAATCCGGAGTGACCTTTTGACTTCAAGCAGCGCACAATGGAAGGAGGAGCATGGTGGCTCTGCAAACTACACACCTCTGCAAATTAGACATTGGCGTCATTGTGCCCTTTTATGTCTAGACATGTGGCAAATGTCTGAATTCGACCGTTACGGTCTCCTGGACTGCTCGGACTGTGCTGACCCTGACAGCCTCCAGCCCACCTTCTTCTTCCCCTGCTCGGAGGAGAACCAGAGCACAACACTCAAAGATACCCTGAACAGGTAAGTTCGCCTAGAAAAGCTCCATCTCAGGCTTTCGCAGGAAGAAGAAGCCAGTCGGCTCTGCATACTCCAACTTCTTCCGCCTCCAACAGGGACTCATCAAGCAGCGGAACCCAGACGCCTCCTTCGGGGAGGTGTCCAAGGAGGTCGCCGCCATGTGGATCTCTCTCGACGCATCGACGAAGAAGGTCGCTCCCATACCGTAACCCGTGCCAATTGCTCCTCGCTTCAGATGTACAAACTGTCGACGGACAAGAAGAAAATGGACTTCATGAAACAAGTGGCCCTTTCCAAGGCAATGGGGATGTCCCGGACCCAGGATCAAGAAGCTCAGGGCAACAGGCCTCTCTCCGACATCTCGAACCGAGCATCGAAGGATCTTGAAACGGATTCCGACGAGAATGGATGCCGAGAGTGATGGATCCGAGGAGCCCAAAAGGAAAGGCCTCCGGCTACATCCCTACTTGACCCTCGGCTTTTTTCAGTTTTTCAGCTTCCCTGCTAAAACTGTCACAAAGTTCTTCTATCCTATCTTAAATATATTTAGACGAATAGATACATACAACAAGAACAAAAACCTGGATTAGAATCTGAGACAAGAAGACAGCTCAACTGCCAGATTTCTTGGGTCATCTATAAACAAACATTTCTGGGTACCCGGTGTTAGGAAAGGTCACAAAGTCGTGAAACGCAAAAATTCCACAAATCCAAACCTCTGCTTAGTTAATGTACAGATCAGTAGAGTATCGCCGAACACTAACGCCACGCTTCGGCGTCTCCGTTCAGATTTGGTGGCAGTGGAGGCGGCTTCATCAGTATTCTATCGTCGGATTCCGATAACGTCGGCATATGGTGACTTCTGCTCTTCTGGACGCCAGAGAACTTCGAGGAGACGGAAGGGCTGTGAGCGGATCTCTGGACCGGGACAGAGAGGCTCTCCCGTTCGCGGTGCGCTCTTGGCATCGACGTCGACGACGTGCTTGGCTCCGGCCTCTTGTGGTGGTGCTTGTGGTGATGGTGGTGCTTAGAGTTCTTGTCAGCCTAAAGCGCGATAGAGTGGAAAGGGCGGGAAGGAGAGGACTTACGTGGTGATCGGCCACCTTCGTGTTCACGAAACCACGATACTTCGTTAGTAGGGTGTTAGCGTCCAAGTCATTGGAGGTTGTGAACTTCGAGAGGAAGATCCACAGATAGCTCTGCCACTGGTCGGTCACAGCATGTGCTTCTCTGTAAATGCAAGGATGAGGAAGTACCAAAGGCGGCTAGGTTTACGTTTTGCTCATAGTGGCGATGCATTGGCCGATGTGGTCGCCGATTTTAGAGAGGTACTTGATGCCGTCAGACGAACTCAGGTCTCCACAGTCAACGAGGCGCTTGACGTACTTGCTGACAGGGCGCATCAGATCGACGCACTTGGTGAAGACGGGCCCCTTCTTGTTCTTCAGGTCATCGTAGTGCTGGGGCTTCACGTTCACGATGCTTAGGAAACTTCCCTTCTGAAGAGAGAAGACATGGACTAGCGGTTACGGTAACGTCGACCTACCTTATGCTGCTTCTTGACATCGGCGTCTCCTCCGGCGTTCCTGGACTTCGTGGCGCCATCCAACGCTCGTCGGTCTCTGTTCAGTTTCCCCTCGTGCTTCTTCTCCTTGTCCACCTTCCTCTCTCGCTCTAGAGTCTTCTTTGGGTGCTTCACGGGGGAATGCTTCCTCTTTGGCGGCTTCTTCACCTTCACGATGACGCCGCTCTGCTTGTGCAGGAACTTGAGCAGGTAGTCCGCCCGGCTGAGCAGGTTCTTCGGAGCAGGTTTCTGCGCTTTGCCGTTGAGCCAGATCTTGTCGGCCAGGCCCAACAACGGGTCCATCTTGATCGCCTCCCACGATCCTAGTCCGTATTGGTAGATCCCTCGCAGTAGCGCGCAGTCGTCTTCTTGGCTCCAGGGCACGTCCCAACCCTTCTGCGCCTTCGTGTTCTTCGGCAGCTTGAACATGCTCCACTTGGCTTGCTCCGCGGGCATCAGCTCGTGAAGTACCTCCAGGTCCGAGTGCATCTTCTGCATGGGTCGCACGTACACGTCGACGGTTCCGATCTTGAACGAAGGGCCTCGCTCCTAGATTCAAAAGATGGAACAGAAAGAAGGACGACTCCCTACCGGCTTCTTCTTGGAGTTCTCGTCCGGTGGCGACTTGTCCGCGGACGCCTTGTCGGCCTTGAACGCCTTGCAGGCCTCTTCACACCGTTTAAAGATCTCTGAGCCCAGCTCATGGAGCTCAGAAGTGCTGTGCTCCTCCAGTTCTGCGTCTTGGGCGATGGCATCCAACCTGAAGCAAAGCATTCACTCCAAGTACGATCCACCGCGACGTACCTGTCCAGAGGATGGGCAAATTTCCTGAAGCTCTTGATGAATCTGCGGACCTCCTGCTCCGTGAAACCGAAGAGCACCTTCTTCTTGGCACCCTTCCGCGGCTTCTCGTCGTCCTCAGAGTCGGAGTCCTCCGAGTTCTCCTTCTTGCGCCGTTTGCCTCCCTTCTCGTCGTCAGAGTCCGCGTGCAAGGGATTGATCTTGTTCCGCTGGCGCGGCGCCAGGTTCAGGTCTTCCTGCATCTTCTGCTTCTCGCTCTCCTCTATCTTCAGTCGGTCCGCTTCCGGGATGATGTCACACCACTCCTTCTGTTCAGTACTGGTGGATGGAGATGGATCGTGCCTGCTCGCCATCGCCACGTCCTTCTCCTCGTCAAAGGCGAAGTTGGCGTAGCGGAATGCGTTAAGTAGGTCGTTGTCTGCCGCCTGGAAGTAGTACATCGTATAGGCAGCTCTACTCCAAAGAAACCTACTTGATTCTCACACTCTCGAGTCTCGGCTCCCTGTAGAATGCGATCTATGTCCACCTCCGGCTCCATCTCCTCGCCCTCCTTCTCCTTGAACAATTCCTCGGCGCCGAACTTCAGGATGGCGTTAAGCTCTGACTTGTCGAAGGGCACACTTCGCGAGTTCGTGGGCATCTTCGAGAGCACGGTCTTCCCGGTGGTGTCCATCCGCTGGATCACGAGGTGGTCCAGCACCAGCTTCTGCTTGGCACGTTCCACGATGTCTTCTTCCACGGAGGACTTCGTCACCAGTCGGTAGATGTTCACCTGCTTCTTCTGCCCGATCCTGTGGGCGCGGCTCATTGCTTGCAGATCGTTCTGGGGGTTCCAGTCCGAGTCGAAGATGATCACGGTATCCGCGGTGGCCAGGTTGATCCCGAGGCCGCCAGCGCGGGTGGACAGCAAGAAGCAGAAGTCCGTGGAGCCTTCCGCGTTGAAGTGGTCCAGCGCCTGCTTGCGAAGGTCGCCCCTCATGGAACCGTCCAGTCTCTAGAAGCAGAAGTTGATCCCGATTTAAGATCGTGTGGGCAACCTGGGTCGTGAATCTGCGGAGTTGGAGGTACTCCTGTAGGATGTCCAGCATCATGACCATCTGGGAGAAGATCAAGACTCTGTGTCCCGTCTCCTTGAGTCTGCAAAGAAGCTTGTCCAGGAGGATCAGCTTCCCCGAGGACTTCAGGAGTTGCTAAATCAGTGGGATAGAGAAGCCCGGAAGTGCGAAGGCACCTGAAGCCGCATCTGCGCGTCTCCTTCGATGTAGTCGTACTGGCGCACCAAGGAGGCGTGGTTGCAGCACTTCTTGAGCTCCATAGCCAAGTTGACGAATCCGTTTATGGAGCCCTTGACCCCTTTGCTGAGCTCCTTGTAATTCTTCGTCAGAATCCACTTGTAGAACTGCTTCTGCTGCGCGGTCATCTCGACGCGAAGGATCTGTTCGACCTTCCCAGGAAGCGATTTCTCCACGTCCTTCTTCACCCTCCTCAGGAGGAAAGGCTCCAGCTTCTTGTGCAGCGACGCGATCATCTTGTGGTCCTGGTCCGAGTGGGACCCTTCGAAGTCGTTCCAGCGTTCGAACCTGAAGTAGCTCGTTTAGAGAAGGCTCTGGACCTTCGGATTACCGGTCGGGCATGATGAAGTGAAGAAGGGCCCACAACTCCTTCAGGGAGTTCTGCAGGGGAGTGCCCGTGATCAGAAGACGGTGGTTCGTGGAGAAGTTGAAGAGAGATTGGTAGAGCAGCGACTCGTCGTTCTTCAGGCGATGGGCTTCGTCCACAAGGAGCGCGGCCCATTCCACGGTTCCGAGGAAGGCCTGAAGAAGGTCAGGACAGTTGGTTGAGGAGGACTCACCTTGTCCTTGAGCAAGATCTCGTAGGTGGTCAGAATGCCGTTGGCCTTCAGACGTTTTCCCGGGGCATACAGCTCGAACTGACGGATCTGCAAGAAGGCTACATTAGAAGCGCCGTGGGATCGGTCCAACCAAGTCTCTAGAGGAAACATCGCCCATGTAGGTGACCACGTTGAGAGTCTTGGCCCAATTGTCGAACTCGCGTTGCCAGGCGGCCATGGTCGACAGCGGAACCACGACCAAGAAGGGGCCGTACACTTCGTGGACGTGGAACAAGGAGGAGAGGAAGCTGATGCTCTGGATCGTCTTTCCCAGTCCCATTTCGTCGGCGAGGATGGAACTGTTTCCCCTGAAAGCAGAAGACTCAGAGAGATTCCAAAGGTGGAGGACGTACTTGGACCAGGCGTGGAGCATCCAGTTCACTCCCTCGACCTGATAGTCACGGAGGACCTGTTCACTGTCGATACACTGCAAGAAGGCGGGTGTTCCTTCCAGCTTCGTGAACTTGGGGCGTCTTCTCAGGGCCTGAAAGTCGAACTCAAGCAGCGCCAACAAGGACTCCCTACCGGACAAGACTTGTAGGGGAGCGTCGTCGCGGCTGCCCGCTCGTGGTAGTCGTCGATCTTGTCGCTGAACTTCTTCCTGAGCAGTGCTTCGTCTTCCCAAGTAGATTCTGAGTACGGTAATCCGGTCCATTTCACGAAGTACTCGGTGAGGGGCGCTCCGGCCGGGGCCTGGTCCCGGGAGAGCTGGTGCGCGATGACCCTCTCCACGATCTTGTACTGCTCGTAGAGCTCCTCGCTCATCTCCTGTTCGCAGTCGAAGAACTCTATGTACTCCTTGTCGGCGGTTTGCCTCCTGAAAGCGGAAAGTATGAAGGTGTTCCAAGCCTCGATTTAACTCACCAAGCGTCCACTTCCATCTGGCGCTTCATGTAGTTCTCCACCTTCTTGAGGCCCTTGACGTTGGCTAGTTTCAGGCTGCGGATCGACTCCCAAGTGTTGTGCAGGTGGGACCAGCCCACCCACTTGACCAGGAACTGCTGCTCCAGCTGGCTGGGCTCGCAGTTCTCCACCCCGGCGTTGGGGTCGCCCTTGTCCTCCACGTTGTAGCAGGTCGTAGGCGAGCCCGTGGCTGCGGGAAGTCCCCTCCGGTGCTTCAGAATCCGCTCCACAGTCTCCGTGTGCACTTCGGGCGCCTGCACGGTCGCCGGGCCCTCCTCCTCCCACTCGAGGACGTCGTCCGTGTTCACCTCCTCGTCCGTGCTCACGTCCCGGTAGTCCACCCTGGCCTCGGCTTGGTCCTTGCCACGCCGCGCGGGCCGTTGGGAGTTGGAGCCACTGCTGTCCTCGTCGGAAGAGTACCTCTGGGCCCGGGAGTTCTTCTTGGCCGGGGTCGCCCTCTTCCCCTGGGTTCGTTTGGGTCGCGAGCCATACTCCTCCCCACTAGAAGACTCCTCGCTCGACGACTCCTCTTCACTGTCACTGAGTTTCCTAAACCTCTGGGATAAGACTCGGGACGCGCTCTAGGCGAACCTCTGACGACGCTTCCTGGACGGCTGCTTCGGAGAACTGTCTCCCGACTCGGAGTCCCTCTTCTTGGCATTCCTCGCTCTGTCCGACCGTCTCAGGAGATCGGAATTCTGGAGAAGTTGGAGAGTCTCTTCGCTGAGCTTCCTTTTGCGACGACTCTTCTTGACTGGAGGCTCTTCCCCTCCGGAGTCACTGGAAGAAGCTGCTTCCTCGGCTGAAACGAAGGGGTGAGTGACCGAAACGAAGTTTACTAGAGGTTCGCTCCAGAGTTTCCCGCGGACTCACCTGCTTGATCGTCGGCGCAGTTGTACTCGGAACCGGAAGAAGACGAGGAGCGTTGGCCCTGCTTGCTGCTTTGCGGACTGGGCACGTTCGACTCTGCCTCGGAAGACGACTGCGACGAGGCGCTGCTTTCTTCCTCTGACGTCATCTCTGCTGCTGTTGCTGCACCAGTAGAAGTGTATCCAGTGCAAGGAATCTAGACAGTCCGATTCCCGTCTGAAACCAGGATTCTGAGAGAAGTCCGAGCAAGTCTCCCAGTGCGTTGGTTTGTCACGTGTCCGGCAATGCCACAGTTCGCGCCTTCGCGGACACGGCGTGCAAACGCGATGCGAACACAGAGCGAAGAAGTGTGAGCTTCGGTAGGACCTGGACAGGCGTCAGGTGATACGTGAGACCTGGACAGTCCCGCGTCCCATCTGACAGTTAATTTGCACAATCAAAGTGGGAAAGCGCGCACGCAGGCTGGGGCCAAAGCCACGGCTTCTGGGTCACGGTTCCGATCAATGAACCAGCCACGGATCAACTGATTAGGGCCCGAAGCCTCTCCCCGGACGGAGAAGAAAGACACCGCCGAGAGCGCCTCCCGTCGCAGCAAGGCGACACCCTGCCCCGCACGCCGCCAGCCGTGACCAGATGCTTCCCCCGAAGCCTCTGGAATCCGCGGAAGCCACCGAACACCCCCGAAAGCCCACCCAAATAGAGCCAGCGTTCACCCTCGTTCGTCGCAGTCTGAATTATTCGTGACGACGACCAACACTTGCAGCAGCCACATACAGTAATGTTCTTCTCTTTCTCATTCAGGGTAGACGATAGTTTCGAGAGCCAAAATGCTAGACGAACGACGGAGACCACGATAGCCACCTATTCCAACCATCCCAGCCACTGACACATGGCTGGAGCCCTCCTACACCCCCGGTACACTGTATGGAAACACACAAGAAGGCTGGGGAAACTCTTCTTTTATTATTAAAACACCTATAAAAGAATTTCAACCAAAGGCACAAACAAAGAACAATTAATAAATAGGAAATAAATAATAACAGAGGCAAAATTAGCTTTGGCGCATCTTACAACTCGGTTTTCTTCTGCTTCTTTCCATCTCGAGAGTATCCCTTGAGTCCATCGGTAGAGTGCTGAGCAATGTACTTGATGAAGTCCTTGACTTCGCGGCCTCCCTGGTATTGCACGGGGCTGTCCTTGGCATTCTTAGGAACCCAGTAGAGGGTGGGGAATCTACAACAGATCATATTAATTACCTCATACGCTACATTCTATACACTTACCCTCGGACATCAAACATGGGAGGGACATCGTTGGCAGTGGCATCCATCTTGGCAATGATGACATCTTCATCGGCAAGCTTGGTGGCCAACTCCTCGTACTTGGGAGCGAGGCTCTTGCAGTGTCCACACCACGGGGCGTAGAACTCAATGAGGACATCCTTGTCGGCATCGGTGATGAGTTCCTTGAAGTTCTTGCCAACGGCAACCTTCAAGTCTCCCTGCTCCTCCGGCACAGGCTCGCTCTTCATGTAGGGTTCAACCGATCCCGAGAGAACATCTTCCACAAACTGCTTCAGGTTAGGGATGCTAAAAACAAGGAGTTAACGGACTTCCAGAAGAGCGTTGCTACCTGAAGGCGGCGTCCATAGGGAACTTGCCATCCTTGGTCAGAGCAGCAACAATGGGCTTGTCGCTGTCCTTGCGATCGGCCAAACCGAATTGTTCAATTTCCTAGAATTGGCTCTAGTTAGAATAAAGAAATCTTGAGAAATTCGCTACCTGAGAGAACTCTTCCTTGCTGCTTACGGCGAAGTACACCTTGCGCTTGTAGTCCTGAGCAACCTTCAGCACACGGTTACGCCAGTAGTTCGATCCCTTAGGGTCCTTGACGTAGTCAACGTTGTAGTAAACAACGACAAGAGGCTTGCGTTCGAATTGGAAGGAATTTCCCTGAGTTCTGATTCCAGCCATGCCAACACTAAAAAACATAGGCGTAGAGTAAAAATTTCAGAGGAAATCTTACGTCTCGTGGACGAGGAAGTTCTTGATCTTGTCGGTGTCGTAGTTGCCGTCGTACTTGAAGTAGTTTTCTTCAAACTTGTTGTGAAGCTTCGAGGGGACATAGACGATGATGTCACTATAAAGCTTGAATAAGATACAAAGAAGAAATCAAGAACTTACTCGGTAAAGCCAGCCTTCTTCAGCACATCAGCGTTGTTGGACCAGCCGAAACGGAAGCGGTCGCGTTCAGTGTCGGCAACCTTGAAGAACGAATCCTTGAGCTTGCTTTCACCTTCGAAGAGTCCAATGACACCGGTCTCGTCACCTCCGATGAACTTCTCGAAGTCGGCGACGGTCTTGAGCTCCTTGGCACTAGGGCCAACTTGACCTCTCATGTACTAGAAAATATTGCCGTAGTAACATCATAGCAAGTTGAGTTAATACCTTGACGATTCCTTCAGCTTCGCGGGGTCCATCATAATCCTGGGCAACCTGTCCGTTGCGGAAGATCTTCAGAGTAGGGAAACCGCTAACTCCGAACTTGTCACACGATGCTTTTTCAGCAGTGCAATCGACCTAAAATATTTTTCGAAAGTTGACAATACTGATCACTGAATGAGCCAACCTTAACAAGCGCAACAGGGGGATCGTTGGACTTCAGCTTGGTGGCAGCCTTTTCGTACTCAGGCGCAAGTCTCTTGCAGTGTCCACACCTGTAACAAGCTCAATAAATAATCGGTACTAATATAGACGACATACCAGGGTGCGTAGAACTCAACCAAGGCAACTTCGTGATCGCCGATAGAGCTGTCGAAGTTGGAATCAGTGAACTCTAATACATCACTGGCGAGGGCAGCACCCAGTAACAGTGCCAAGGAAAGAAGCTTCAGCATGATTACCTGAAAATATAAAACAGTTATCAACGATAAAATTCTTGATGTCACGGAAAATTCATATAAGGACACCAGCGCAAATTTCCCACGAGTAAACAAAAAAAATGAAGAAAGCAGCCGAGCGCTTTCCATGCCAAATGTGAAATAAGAGCGTGCTTTAGATATCCCGTTAAGAAGAGAACCTGTAAATTAACCAATCTGTCAATCGACAGCATTTTCTGTAGTCTAAGTGGCGCATTCTATGTTCTGCTACCCTGATAACTCCGAAATCTACCAATTGTGGGAGATTAAGAAAATTCAACCGCTGCAACATGTGAGCAGACAAAAGGCACGGGCACAGGGGTCAGCAGATCGTCCGCGGAGGCAGGATCGGCCTGAGACCCAGACTTTCGACGTAATTACTCCATCGAGAATTTGACGAACCTAACACAGCCAAAAGCAGAATCCACAGAAAAAAATGAAGTAAAATGACTACATACATCAAAGACCAAATATACCACAAACAACAAAAAAACGAAAACACAGGACGACGCACAACAATCCTGCTTGCTCTGTCCAAATGCCAACGCTGCATCAATGAACGCAATCGCAAGCATTTTCATCCTAATGTTTCAGAACGCACCAATTTCCACTCAAGACATGCGCAAAAAACAGATACTGGTTAAACCCACGTATGCGTATTGATCCAATGTCGCAGAAATTTCTAGAACACTACAAGATGTCCCGCACAGCTGCGAATACCACACTTTAACCACAATTCCTGAAAATCCGCATGCCGGCGCGAGTAGAATTGCGCTAAGAACCGCCAAACTCTAACGGCGCGCAATTCGGCCCCAGGCGAACAGTTTTTGAAATACACCCCAGACTACACTAGGCAGCAGGGCGACGCTAAAAGGGCAGGAAAGCCAAATGGGCCCTCCCGTTGCTATGAGCGTGCTCAACACTCAAACTGGCTAGCAACACTAATGCGTTTGCGGCCATGGGCTTATAAGCATTCAGCGGCAAAAGTAGTTACCGAAGAAGGAGCTCTTGGAAATAGGATGCAGCGCGGTTATAACACGTGCTCAAACTGCCACGAGTTGGCATCTGATTGGCTGTCGCTCCCTCCGCCCATCGTGTTTGAACAGATCGCCTGCACATCAATGGTACCGTAGAGACCGACCACTGGTCGCCATGCGACGCGTGGTAGAACATAACGCGGATTCCCTGCAGACCCTGCCACGCGTATCGAAGTGAACAAGTCGCGCAAAGGACACTAACCCATCGACGGCAGTGGTCGAGTGAAGCGGATCTGCTCGCCACCACACTACACAGCAAGCAACTCCCAACTAAAGCGCCAAATTGGGCAGCTTCGCAAAGCGATCAGACACAGACAAAAGCGAACAGGCCGCGGCCCTCCAAAATTATCCACCGATGATTTTGGATGAAGCCGCAGCCGCCATCTAGCTGCAAGCACTCCGGACTGGACTGATCGCAAGACTGGCGCTCAATCCGGCAAACCGTCTAAACCGCGACTTCCACCTCATCTGTCTGAGTTTCCGTCCTCCTCCGGCGCCTAGTAGACAGACGCGCGAGAAGTAAAACATTCGTTGGAAGAGACACTCCAACTGAAATTCGCGAACATTCTCTACGATGACGTTTCCATTCGCTCGCATGATTTGGTTCTCCGTTCCACATCGATCCGATTTGGCGTGTCTGTGCTGAAGCTAAGATGGCCTGTTCCAGTGAAATGGCTGCGGACGGTGAGAGCCGGCCCATGATGGATCTGAAGATCAAGACGACGACCACCACCTACGACGTCAGCATCCCGGAGAACGCCACCGTCGGCGAGGTTCGTTTCTTCTAACTTGTTTGCTGTGATCTGAATGGGAGTAAGGGGAAGAAGCTGTGATCGTCCTTTTGTGTCCGACTTGGTCTATACTTCGCTATTTTCAGCTTAAAACTGCGTTGACCAAGATTTGCAACGAGCCGGTCGAGAGATTGTGCCTGATCTTCTCTGGAAAAATCCTCCAGAACGACGATAAGTTGGAAGGCCATGGTATGCGTGGATATGAGGTCCTTGTATACATTTTACGTAACTTTTAGGCGTGAAAAATGGAATGAGCGTCCATCTTGTCTTCAGGAACAGCAGCTCCGCAAATAGGGTACGATCATCTTGTGGATGTATCTTTATTGAAATGAAATCTTGTATTTAGCCTGCGGCAGCGGCTCAATCTTCCGCTACGCCTAATGCATCTGCAACCAGTGGAACGCCACGCAGCAATACGGTAAATAAGCACTTGTGCCATCCTTACAGCTACGGTCCTTGTAGGGTAACACAGCTCGACCAACGGGCACGTCTAACATCTTCGCTAACCTGATGAGTGGCGGTGCAGCTCCAAATCCAAACCAGATGGCAGAACAGATGATGCAAAATCCCGATATTATGCGCGACATGTTGAACAACCCGATCATGCAACACATCGTCAACAGTCCCGAGATGCTAAGGTCGCTGTTCATGGAGAACCCTCAGATTCAAGGGATCATCCAGCAGAACCCGGAATTGGGCCATCTCCTGAACGATCCCGAAGTCCTTCGCCAAACTATTGAGATGGTCAGGAACCCGAACATGTTCCAAGAGATGATGCGCAATCACGATCAGGCAATTCGGAATCTGCAGGTAAATCGCTAAACCGGAGATCGAGTCATGATATTGTTCTAGGGGATTCCCGGGGGCGAAGCCGCTCTCCAGCGGCTCTACCGCGACCTGCAGGAGCCTCTGCTGAACTCGGCAACTAACTCCCTAGCCGGAAATCCGTTCGCCTCATTGGTGGACAACAACTGTAAGCGAAGATCTTCCTTTGCAACATGGTTTATCGCATTTATTTAGCTGCAACCTCACGCAGCCAGCGTGCTGGAGTTGAAAATGCTGAAGCTCTTCCCAACCCATGGGGAGCAGGAAGCCCAAACAGTGCATCCACTCCAAGCGCCACTAGTGGCACTTCTGCTGCTCCAGCTGGAGCCACTGCCTCCATCATGAATTCTCCCGGGATTCAAGATCTGATGCGTCAGATGATGTCCAACCCTGAATCACTGCAGTCCATGATGAGGAATCCCGCTGTGCAAGGTATTGCGAACTCCCTAAGGCAGAATCCCGAAGAGCTTCGTCAAATTCTTGGACAAAGCATGGAGATGTTTGCTCGTCCAGAGATTCGCGATCAGGTTCGCCAAGCTTTTCCCAACGTCTTCGATCAGGTTAGGCTTTCGTCATCCTACTCTGCTGACCTTTCGTTTCAGCTGACTCAGGCACCTCCCGCAGTGCTTGAATCTTTCACGAATCCTCGTGTGCAGGAGGCCCTCCGCGACATCCAGCGAGGTTATGCGGTGCTTCGCGAAGAAGCCCCCGAGCTGTACAATTTCGCGTCGAGGGCTAGCGCCGCGGCCGCTGGGTAGCCATCGTCAACGGCATTGGACTGTTTCATCGTTGTGTTTTCAGTGCTGGCGGTAACGCTGAAGCTGGTGCTGCCAATCCAGCAGCTCTCGGCGACATCTTCCGCAACATGCTCAATCTCAATGAGGTATGTTTTTTACTTTCTACTTGAACATTTGGGGGACTACTTCTTCAGTCTTTTAGTTACTTTGGCGCTATACTACGTAGTCGAGAACATGCCCCCTTCAACTAATTTGTTCTCATTCCTTCGGTGATCCTCCTAAGGCACTACTGAGTGACACATCTCATTCGGTGGCTTAACTGCAGCGTTCTTTATTGACCCGGCATTGTAAAAGATTTGCCAGGGAGGGGCTAGGGAACGTGTGGGTCATGCCTTGTGAAGTGAAGCGGAAACGGGGTGAACGCCGAGATCGCTGTTTGCGCTCTCGTAACATCGTTGACGTGCCCTGTGATCTATCATTGTTAATTCCAGTGTTCTGCGGAAATGCAGTTTTTGCAGCCCTGGGATTTGCTCTAAGGGGAAATCGAAAAGACTTTCAATCAAAGGCTGCGCAGCGATTTACGAACATGCGAGAGAAATCATTTGACAAACTCAGAAAAAGTACTTTGGCTGTTTCAGGCTTCGTCGGGCAACGCTGCCAACCTTCCTCCCCCACAGGAACGCTTCCGCCAGCAGTTGGACGATTTGCAACAGATGGGATTCGACAACGAAGCCGCAAATATTCAAGGTGGGAGTCGTCCTGTGCGTCGTTTGTGCTCTAATCCGAGCGTTTCAGCACTCATTGCCAGCTTGGGAGACGTCAGTGGAGCGATCGAGTTCCTGCTTAACCGAGCAGGAGGCCAGTAAGCGGAATTGTCCTCCATTAGAGCTGCTTTTCATTCCCTTTGTTTCGTTAATGTGGATAGACATCGTATAATCTGAAAGTCACATCTTCTTCCCTAATTTACAGTTGTAATTTATTGCTTCCCAATAACTTGCTGCTTGAGAGTGTATTGATGATATGTGTGGATGTAAAGATGTAAATTTAAGTGTAAGTTCTAAATATAAAGTACAGATAACTTGGCCTGTCGGCCGAGATTGCCGGCTGGAAGCGCTCTTCAGCGAGCTCATCACTCACTCACGGTCATCAAATGTCTTCGGACCGAGGTCGCGTCCCAGGATTAGTCGGGGTCTCATAAGCTGTCCATGCAATGTTTTTCGTTCATTCTTCCGTTAAGCAGTGCCCCGCAGGGCGCAGCGCCCCCGGAGGCCCAGCGACTGTTTGGGTTGTGATGACGGATTGTTTTGATCGCGATTTACGATGTGCGCAACTGGCCCGGCGCGATTCTGTAATCCATCACAAAGAACGTCTCCAAAGGGCCGCCGCAGGGCCTCGCGCACACCTTCGGGTCACGGGCTGACAGGCGGCCGAGAACATCTCCGGAGCCATATGAAAGCGGAGACGGCAAATCCCCGCTTCTAATATTTCGCTCCGAACTCGCGGATCCATTAGACGATGGGAAACGGAAGGGGCGACTACGGTAGCCGAGTCTTCGATGTTAATATTTGATCAGTTGTTGAAACGGAGACGCTCGAGGGAGAGGCGCAATCTGGCAGAAAGGAAGCGCCGCGCTTAATTATGCGCATGTCGCGCTCGCGAGGACAAAACAGCGAAGCATTTATCCCATTATGCAATATTATATCTCTCGGCCGATGGCCGACTCGGGTGACCCGGCTTAATGAGATTTGAGGACGCGCGCCCGCGTTGTTTTATAATTTGCGCTGACGAAGCGGCTGTCGCCGGGAATCAGACGTCAGAATTCGGGCAAAGTTGCCCGAACTCGCCATATTGGAGATGACAGAGCCTCCAGGAGGGCCCTCTGCGAGGTGCTGGACGCCCCGCGGTCGAGCTTCGCGGGCGGGGCGCTGGGATCAGCTGTTGCGAGTTCTGTAGGACCGTCCCCGGTGCCACTTCCTCGTGTGCGTCCTGCGGCCCGATTCGGAGTGATGCGATTTGGTTCGACTTCCGCTGCGCGTCGCCACCCTCAACGATTGAGTACTCTGGCGCTCGGAGTGACCGCGTTGAGCACTTATTGTTACGACGAGGGCAATCTGTAAGTCGAAATATTGGGATTGGAGGGTTCTCCGCCGACGAGTTGGATCCGAGCTCCCGGGGATTTCCGCTTTCTCGCTACATTAGCCGCGACGCCACTTTTCGAACGTATTTGATGGTGAGTGCCGCTCGCGCTGTTAACTAGTCGTTAGGGAGAACGTTCGCCTGCTTCTCCAGCGAAGTCGCACTTCGAATTGGGTTCTAGAACATTCCCCTCAGCAGTTAGAGGCTGCTGTGGAATGTCTGTCTACAGTGTCTGAAGTCTGTCTAAACTGTCTACTGTCTACTCAGAGCATCTGTCTAGAAAAGTGTGTGTCTAAAATGTCCATTAGCAGGATATGTCTAGACAAGACTAGGAGATGTCTCCCGATAGCGTCTGTCTGTTTGCAGAAGCATCCTGTGCTTGCAGCAGTTCTCCTTTGTATCTCCTTAGTGTCCAGTGGCAGAACATGGGACACTCTATCTGTTTCCTCACGGCAAAGTATCCCTTGGCCCTTCAGAGCCTTTTCAGGTTCTGGGTGTCTCGCAAAGGAGTCTGTCCAATCGAAGCGACATCTGTGCCTGGAAAACAGTACCATGGTCTCCTTCTTCTGTCCATTAGTAGAATCCGTCCACTCGGGCTAACTACAACCTCCCTCGTAGACCATCTTCTCCTTCTGCATTGAGTGCCCCTTCTCCAACAGAGTTCCGAGTGCTCAAATTCAAAAATTAAATGTTTTCCAGCTCATTGCCCTAATGTCTTCGCTCCTCGAACCGTCCGACCCACTAACAGTGCGCACCGTTCTCACCGCCACCTCCCTCCCGCTTCCGGGACAGAGCCGCTTCCACCGTATCCGCCGCGAACGCCTCCGCGGCTCCTCCGCGTCTCCCGCGAGGTCCTTCGTTTTCGGCAGATTTAATATCACCTTTTCCCTGATTTATTTTTCATTGTGCGCTCCGCTTCGCCGCCCGGGGCGTCGGAGGGCCCCGCGCCTCTTTGGGCAAACAGGTATTCTGCGCGGCGGATTTTATGGGTTAGATTTTGGACAAAAATGCAATTATGGATGAACGGCGCGATGAAAAACTAATAAAATGGTGACGCGCCAAGGCCGTCGAATCCTCTTCGCCTTCTTGTCCTCCGCGAATTCGCAATAAATATTGTATAAGAAGCGCCGATGCGAGAGACAAAAACGCGAAAGGCAACATTCTGTGCGCACAATCGGCGCCCTCCCCCGGGAGCTCCTCGGAGACAATTTGTTAATTAGAGCGGCGCCACGGAGCATATGCAAATGAGCGCCTTATACAAACGATGATGAACGACGGATAAACGAGGAGCTCCTCGGGGAGTTCCGGGCCAAGAAGGTGCCCCTCAAGTTGGCCCTCTCTGGAAGACGATGACGCGACGGCGGTGATGATGAGATTTGTCGGATGGATTGGGGATTCGCGGTGGCCGGCCGATTGAATATTCGCGCGCCGGCCGAGGTTGAGCTCCGAGGCCCCAAATTAGTCCTGGACACGCAAACAGTAGTCATCTGCGAAATCTGGACCCGGCCGCGCCTCCGCCGCGCTCCGCGGCGTGGCGGAGCCTTATTACCGTACCCCGGCTCGGGGAGAGGCTGGCGAGCCGCGCGCGAATATTATATTCGGAATTGCTGTTGTTGTTATGAGTGGCGCGACGAATGGGACGCCGAGGGAGGAGCCGGGCCCGGTGGAGACAGCCGGCTGCCTCGTGGCGACGTCGAGAGCGGAGAGGCGAAGAAGAAAGAGTTAATTCCTCGCGCACTCACTTTATTCGTCGATACGCGTGTTCGCGACCAGTTCGCCGAACTTCGGAGGGCCAAGGAGTCGCTCCAAGCCTGCAGCCGGGGTCGCGCAGGCACTTACGTTGATTTATCTGTTTTCTTTTGTCCGAACGTACGTCCTGGGATCCCTCCTGCCGTTCGTCCTGACAGCTTCCGGGCGCAGAGTGCCGAGGGTCAATCTGTAGGGATTGGAGTTGTGGGTGTTTTGAGCCGGGGAGATTATCGGACACTTGATAGGAGTCCATATCGGACCTAATTGAGTGCGAATGAGGGGCCGAATCCGGTTAAAAGCCTGCATAGGGTGGAGAAACCCTTCTTGGAGGCCCTTAAGAAGTGCCTGCAACAGAATACTGCAAACCAGCGTGTATTCGCACTCTCTGCCGATATCCTCCGCGTAGTGGTGGCGTAATCGCCTACTCAGCCATGCAGCCTGGACGTTGCCTCCTCACGAACACCAGAGAGCCTCTTAATCTCGATCATCTCCTTCCACGAGCCAACTTCCCGCTTCCAAAGACCGAGGACCCCTTGTTCCCTGCCAGGCCTCAACAGTCATCATCTTCGCTTATTTTCGCCCTGTTTTCGCTGACAACTTCAACGGCCCGAGTAGCGATGACAAATGTGTTTTGATTGACCGTTCTCCGGTTCCCCCTCGACTTATGGCGATCCCCGCTTATCCCGACGCCACCCGCGACGCTGTTTTCCACGCCGCGGCGGCCCTTCGCAGTCCATAATCGCGAATTAATATGGAATGAGTGGCTGCTACCGTAGCCGCGCGGAGGACATGCGCTCCGTGCGCCGCAAACGACATAAAATTATTTAGAGAAGCTTATTTATCGCATGATCGCGGCGCGTTTATCATTTCTGGCCCGCTGCTCCCCCCGGCGCCTCTCCCTCTAACGAAAACATTTTAATTCGTAATTAATCGCGTCGGATTCTTCGCAACTCGGTCCCCGGCGCCGCTCCCGGACCCAGAGAGTGATAAAGGAGGTGATAAATCAGGGCTATTCTATGAGGAGTCTTGTAGCATATGCGCCGCCGCGGCTGCCGTCATAACCCACCGGAAGGGCCTGCCGAGTTCGAGCCATTTATCACCGGCTCGATTGGTGCTCGACAAAGCCGATTGTAACGAAGTTGCGGAGTTGGAAACGCGGAGGATTCGAGGAGGCGCTCATAAATCCAGCGCCGCGAATATGCTCTGCCGGCTACAGTACCCCCGGGCGCGGCGCTCTACAGCGAATGATAATTAAATGCTTTCGCGGAAATAAGCACCGCGCGGGCACCAATTTAATTTATTTTCCATAATGGTCGAGTCGTGCGCGAGGGAATCGGGCCGCCTATCTCCGCCGGTCGTCCCATCAAATAATTTATTGTTTTTACATCCGCCGCAGGCGTCGCCGCGCACTTTAAACGCCGATAAATAAACGACGCCGATGGTGTAAAGCCGGCCTCGCGGTGGCGGATTAATAACCGCCGTCCCGGATATGGTAGCCGCGAGCGGCGCCGCAGCCGGCGCCGCGCGGCCCCTTTCCCACGTGAGTCAGGTGGCCGCGGGCCAAATTAATATCGCCAAGAAGCCGGGGGCGATGTGTCACCGCGTCTGGCGCCATCCCAAATATGCAGATCGCCGCCGCTAATTAGCGGCGGTGGCCCGTACCGTATCGCGGCGCCGGAGACCACCCACGTCGACGGGCTGGAGGACCCTTGAGTGGCAGGCGCTAATCGCTCGTTTGTTCGCCGAGGGTCGCGCAAAGACGTTCATAATGACGGATAATGCTTTCTTGATTCCCCGGCTCCTAATATTCGCCGCGGAGAATCTTTGTCGCGCCGCCGCGACATCGTCGTTCTTCATTCGCTAATAAATTTCGCCCTCACGGCGCCCATTCCACCCTAACGACTCTTCTCCCCTGCACGCTCCGCACGCCGCCGGTCTTGGCTGATCGCGGCGATAAACGATCGCGGGACGATCTCCAAAAAACGCAAATCGGCAACATTCGAGATGTTGCGAGCCAGCCGGGGTACGGTAGGCCCGGCTGCTGTTTGCCCGGGCGAATTTGGATGATTAGGGACATGGAGACGACAGGCCGGAGAAGAAGACATAATATCTGCGTGTGTAATTTGAGATAAAAGCGGATGGATAATGTAATCGGTGGGCGCGGTGCGCCCCCAGGGGCGCGCGGCCATGTTTGCGCGCCGCAATTAGCCCCGCAGCCGGCCCTGATTAGGCCGCGTTTGACCCTCCCTGGCCACGGTAGCCCGGTGGCAACTTTACTGCAGATCCGCGCCACCGAAACCAGTTGACTTTATGGGTTTTTATCTGAAATTATTGCCACTTTATAGCCTCCTAGCGCCGCCGCCGCGACTCCTTGTTTTCGTCGGCCGGCTCCTCGGAGGTCCTTCAGGGCTCCGGAGCCGCGAGGAGCGGGCCGGAGCCCTGAAGGGCGCCGGTTGTTTTCCGCGCGCCCCGCCCGCACCCAAAAAGAGGTCATATAATTAAATTTAATTTGTTTTATGGATCCGTCGGCGACTGTACCGCTTTGGCGACGCTACCGAGCGGAGTTCGGCTCCTCAAATTAAAACGTTCGCTGTCCAGGGTCCCCCGGGCCCGCGTCAATCTCGAATAATATTCGAAGGGGAGGCCGCGCGCGCCTCTTTATCCCCCCGAGGACGCTTAACTCGAATATGATGGAGCCGGCCTCCCCCGGAGCGCGGGGTACGGTAGGGCCGGATGTCCTTAGGTGCGCGGCGATCGATCGCCGGGACGGTCCGCTTCTTCCGGCTCGTCCGGCTTCTCGGCGGCACGGAGCTGCGCGAGAGTTGGGTAAATAGTACCGGCGCCAACTTCGTCGTCTTGAGGGCGCTCCTCGGCAAATAATATTCGCTCATATCTAATTTTTTGGACAAATAGCGCCGCGCGCTGACGTCACCCGCGCGGCTATTTTGTAATATTCGAGAGGCGCCCTGTGCCCGCTGACTGATTGGACATGACAGCCCGGTCCCCTTTGCATATTGTTCTCGACTCCATGCTCCCTGTCCTCCGGTCATAAGCGGTTCCGCCCCGCCTGGCGCCGCCCCCGGCTCTGCGCCTCGGACCCTCCAACCTTCGCCCACTTTCTCCGTCCGTCATATTCACTCATTTTCGTTGGCTTTTTTGCGCCGCCGCCAATCGCCGACGCTCCTCGAGCGCTGCCTCGTCGCTCCCCGCCGCCGCGACACCAAATACTAATAACCGAGAAGACGAGGCAGCCGACCCCGCCGCACCCTCCGACCACGACTCATTTTTGTATTTTTTGTTCGCTTTTTGCATAATTAATCGCCCGACGGCGATGTTGCATTCCGCGAAACGCCGCTTCTACCGTACCCTCTTGCAGAGTGTGATGCGCCAGCGAGCATGAATGTGTCTTCTCGTCGGAAACAGGCAAAACCGCAAAGGGCCCCTTCCGCGTCGCCCTCGCCAACGCTCCTGAACTCCTCCGAGGAGCCGAAGAAGCCCGAGGACAATCCCCCCTCCGGTGCGTTCCTTCTTCTTCTCCTAGGGTGGCCTAGGCCCGCGTGGTTCCCCTCAAAAGGGGGCTTTGAGAGCCTAGGGTTGGCTCTCCTTCGTTATCCTTCTTCAGCGTTTCCGGTTCTCGACGCTTTGGAGATCTCCTTTGCTCGAGATCTCCTTGGAATACACGTTTCGGGTTCCTCTTTCGTCATAAGGGCTGTCCGAACCCGTGACCTTTGGCGTCATTTTTGACATTTCCGAATTGGAGATTACAGTCCACTGCTGCCAGGGGAGAGATAGGCGAGATAAGCGACGAACCAGGGGGTTACAAACCACCTAGCAACACTTGAACCCTCTCTTGGGTGATTCCTCTGCCTTGTGCTGGATTCTCCTTTGAAACAGCTCCACTAGGAACCTCCAAACTGTACCCATAGTTTATTACACTAAATCCACAGGTTCTTGGCCCTGTATATCCACAAACACCAACAGGTTCTTGGCCCCTATGCATAATCTTCGCTCCCCTTCAAAGCCACCACCGGGTGAAACGAAGCGCCAAAACATCACTTCTGACCCCAACCTAACCACCAGGAAGTTGGCTCCCCTCGGCTGGCCCTATCGCCCTCCGATCTCCGCCAACTGTAACATCGGCGCCCAAACCGGCGGCGGCCTCCAAAGACATTCAAATGAGCTAATTGGGGCCTTCGAAGTTGGGGCAGCCGCGCCGATTTACGGCTTTTGTGCGGTGCGCGGCCCTTTCGGCGTCCTGGAACGTTGCGAACTTTCCGCTCGTTTTAACTGGCCGCCGGGGGGCGCCTTTTGTTCTTTGATTGGCGCGCTAACGAGAGAATTCGTCGCCAGATTGTCAATTAGCTGTTGTCGTATGCTAATGAGCTAAGAGGCTAATCCAGTTGTCTCCGGCGCACTCTCTAATTACGCGCATTCATCTCGAGACGCCCCGCATGGCCCTGTTTTCGTCCCCTCGAACTCCGTGTCACCTGTCAAAAAGAGCGCCGATGACAAATATTAGGTTAGGTGCGGGTCGGGGCTACGTGCATGCCCAAGGGGGTACCGATCGGTGCGCGAGATGAAGCGCGCGAAAAAATTGTGTCGCAATCGATAACTGATTGGAGATGAAGGAGCGGGTGGCATCGGACACGGGAAACAGTTTAATAAGTGGGGAGACCTCTTGGCTCCACTTGGAGGCGCTTCTTACGGTATGCACATAGATAAGGGGTGTTCCATTGGCTTGGAGGGGGTCTCCATCCAGGCATCCTGAAGAAGGTCCATTCCATGCTTCTAAAGAAGATTCGCTCCTCCAGTGGACGGACCTGAAAAGAGGGTTAGGATCCAAGTTCCAGCCTAGAAAGACGCTTCTTCTGGCTCCCGATTCCACCCCTCAAGCCCTCCCAAATCCGATCTTCTCCCTGTGTGGCCCCCGGACTCGATTAGGATCGAGCCCCTCCCGGCTACGGTGGCGTGCGCGGCGACGGCGTACGGTAATAAGCGTGCCGCGCGGCCGGAGATTATGATTGGCCGCGGCGGCAGGCGGGGCCGCGCGCCTCGGGCGCTTATCGATTCGATGAGGCTCGGCGATGGAAATTAAAGCGGCCGGCGGGATGATAAATGGAGCCGAGTGGCTTTGTAGCGCGCAACTGTCGCCGCAGCGGCCCCCCGCGGCGGCTGCCGCACTGCGGCCGCGGCGGCGCTGTTGCCAACGCGCTTTTTGTAGCGCAATTAAATTCGCGTTTTAACGACCGCAAATGTTATCGTCGTCGTCGTCTTCCGAGAGGTTACGGTAGGCGGCGGCGGCTTTGTCCGCGGGCACCTGCCCTTCAAGGAGGTCAGCCGAAATTCGGAGATGCGCGAGATCCTTATCTCGCGGTGCAACAGTCCGGAAGCCGGGAGGGTGACCCGGATTGCGGAGACTCCCGCGTTTTTGCCTCCGCGCGGCCTCTGTCACGGCGCTCATTTTTGTGACAAATCGAAACACTAATGCGAACCGAAGGCCGAAGATGAATGGAGCACGTCGCGAATTAATTACCCCAAAAATGTTGCTAATATCGACGTCGCCGCGCGGCGACGGTTCCGACAACAGGTTTGACGCGCGGAACACGGGGACCTCACGCCGCCGCCGCTGTTTTGCGCCCAAGTGCACCCATAAACCCGCGGTTAACGACTACCGTACTCCTATCACACGGAGCATTTCAGAGGCGATGAAGTCGTCAGGCGTCGCCGAAGGCCTCGACCTGCTCCTGGGGGCCGAGTCCCGTCTCCCGCCGCCGCTCCAGGTATGCAATTAGGGCGCCCCGCCCCGCCGCGCTCGCGACAAGCACCCACTGGGACTCTGAAGGGCCGAGGCTCTCTTGTTTTGAGTCCTAGCTTCTTGGATTCACTGAAATTTGGAGTTTTGCCTTCTCAGGGTCCCTAATCGAGGCCTTCCTAATGACTCCCTTCCAGAAGGACATGACGCCCCCCGCGTCGGACTCCGAAGCCGCGATCGACCTCTCGCAGAAGGCGTCCGAGCCTTCGCTCCGCTCCCTAGGAGCGCTCTCCGACCCCCAGCAGGTGAGGCGATGATTGGTGGCCTTTTGTGCGCCGCGACTCCATTTCTCAACCGCCGAACAACCGCGATTAATCGCCGTTCGCGCGGTGCGAAAGTGGCGACAAAGCCCTTCTTGGGACGAAGGCGTTGAACTTGAGAACATTTGAATCATGGGGAGGGGAGGGGACCCTTGAAGGGTGAGACTAGAAGGAGGGGTGACAAATTAGAGAAGCAGAGCTTTTATACACCCATGAACCATCGGAAAGCCAATGGAGGCCTTTAGAGCCCAGGCTCCGATCCAAGGAAGAGGGATGACGTCTTTGAGGACACAAAAAGAGCTCTAGAAGGTCTTCCGAGCCCAGTCCCCTCCCTGGCTCCGCTTAGATAAGCCCTACTCCTCCAAACCTGGCTCGCTGAGATCTGAAGAAGGTCGAGCGATCTAGGGGGAGAAAGGAGAACGTCAATCTAAACCCTTGGCTTCAGCAACTGCTCCACCTCTACGCGCAGCTGGCGAGGAGCGGCTCGCTGGACCTGAAGGCGCTGGCGGCGGACGGCTACTTGTCGCCGCCGAGCTCGAACGAGGCGCCGAAGGGCCGGCGGGGACACACATGCGCCGCGGAGAACTGCCACCAGGTAATTGCCTGTTTTGGTCCCGGCACGCCCGGTGCTAATTGCCTGTTATCCGAGCCTGAGCCTCCGTTTCAGCGCTTCTGCTCCCGGGGAGCGCTCCTGTGGCACGCGTACCGCCGCCACCAACACGAGCGGCTCCTGCAGTGCGACGACTGCGAGGAGCGCTTCGTCTCCGTCCGCTCGGTACCGTACCCCTACCGTATCCCCTTTACAGTACTCTTCAGATGTCGAAGCACCGCTGCCTGGAGAGTCCGCGGCCCGCGTCCGCGGACGGCACCGCGTGCGGCGACGCGCCGCGCTCGCCCTCCAGTGTGCCGCCGCAGCGAGAACTGCACTACCACGTCGTGACGCGGTCCCCGTCGCCGTCAGCGTCGCCGTGTGCGTCGCCGCAGCCCGCGCCGGCCGAGCCTTCCGGCTTCCTTCTGGAACAGCTCTTCCACCGGACGCCCTCCGCCGCCGCCCTCGACCTCTCCTTCTCCGTGCCGCAGGCGCCGTCGTTCCTGCAGCTCCCGCCGCTGGCCCCGCCGCCACCCTCCAACCTACCTCACCACTCAAGTAGGCACTTGGGAGCTTCCTGGGTTGAATGGGTCTTGAGAACGCAGAGAAGGCGTAGGGACCCGTTCCTAGCCCTAGGACAAGGGTGGGACTCCCGGGGCGAAGTCCTGACTGTCTCCTTGTGTCCGGGTGCACAACAACTCTGCAAATGATCACAATCATCCGTCTAGACAGTCAGGGTGATCGCGACGGGATCAAACATAGAGAAGGCGTAGGGAGCTGGACAGTTCCACTGGGGAGACTACCACCCGAGCAGGGTGGAACTCCCGGGTGACTCAAGTAGGCTGACTGTCTCCTAAGAGAGCATAGACTGACAAAGAAAAAGGGACCTGGGTGGGGAGCACCTCCACCCACCGTAACCCCCTCCATTACAGTACCCTCGTTCGAGATGGGCCGGCCAGCGCCGCACGAGATGTTCCTGGGGGCGAACTCGAACGACGACGACTGGGAGGCGCTGATGGAGGTGAGCACGAGCGACGAGACGGAGAAGATCCGGGCGCTGGTGGGGGACAAGGCGCTGCCCACGACGGACCCCAACCAGTGCCTCCTCTGCCGGCGGGTGCTCTCCTGCAAGAGCGCGCTCCAGATGCACTACCGTACCCACACGGGCGAGCGGCCGTTCAAGTGCCGCATCTGCCAGCGCGCCTTCACCACCAAGGGGAACCTGAAGACGCACATGGGCGTGCACCGCGCCAAGCACTCCTTCCGCGGGCTGGCCCCCGCCATCCAGCACCAGTGCCCCATCTGCCAGAAGAAGTTCTTCAGTCCCCAGCAGCTCCAGCACCACATCTCCCAGCACACCAGCCAGCTCAGCCGGTGAGTCAGGCACTTCGCGTCGGGACCCAGGAGGAATTCGTGCCTCATCATCCTTGCAAAACTCGGACTGAAACAGTCGTTGCAGGAACCCGCTCCCGCCAGTCTCCTCCTCAGGACTCGGGCCTCCGGTCTCGACGGGATTCGATCAGCTGAAGCGCTCCGAGACCCCCCTCAACGGGCTCCTCCTCCCGCCGAACCTCCTTCCACCGACCACTTCGGCGCCTTTCCCGCCCTTCCCCCTCTTCCCGGGGCTCCTTCCCTTCCACCCTCAAGGACCACCCACGTCGATGCCGGAACTCCCGCCGCGCAGCACGCCACGAGCTTCCCCGAAGCGGGATGAGCCCGCGAGGTCGACTCCCGCGCGGAACAGCATCAGCAGCATCCTGGCGGAGACGACGCCTACCGTACTCCACAAGAAGGAGCCCGAAGCGCCGCCTGTGGAGACCACAGTCGCCGCATCGACTGTCGCACCTGCTGACGCAGCGGCGTCTCCAGCGGCATCCGAGGAGGCGGAGAAGAAGGAGAACGCCGGGGACAGGTAGGACGGCGTCCCGGACGGAATGTCAGGGTGGTTTCAGGGTGAGTGCGGAGTCGAGGCCGCTGCTGGACGCGGCGGAGGGTCCGTCGCAGAACCCGCTGGACGCGATGAAGAAGATGTGGGCGGAGACGGAGCCGCCGCCGCCGCGGCAGACGCCCGTCCTCTCGAAGCACCAGTGCTCCGTGTGCTTCAAGCACTTCAGCAGCAGCTCCGCGCTCCAGATCCACATGCGCACCCACACAGGTACCCTGAAGGCCCACCCTGCCCCTCACGTCCTTCGTTGCAGGAGACAAGCCGTTCAAGTGCGAGGTGTGCTCCCGCGCCTTCACGACGCGCGGCAACCTGAAGGTCCACATGGGGACGCACATGTGGCAGCAGAACCCCTCCCGCCGCGGCAGACGCATCTTCGAGTTCGCGTCGGGACCCCCGGGCGGTCCCGACACGACCCCGCCGTCCAACGATCTCCGCTTCGGGCCGCTGAACCCGTTCGGGCTCCCGTTCCCGCTGCTCGCGGCGAGAGCCCAGGCGCCCCCGCCGGGTCTCGACGCGATGCTGTGGTGGCGGACCGTCTGCTCCGTGTGCCAGAAGGTGTGCTCTTCCCCGCAGGAGCTCGAAGGCCACCTGAAGCTCCATCTCCAGGCGGCTCCGTCCGGGACCTCGCCCGCGCTCCTCCACAACTCCGTGGACTAGCACCTACCGTACCCCGAAGCTTTCCACTCAGCAATAACGGTGTTTCCTCCGGTAAAACTCGGCTTCCTTCCTTCCGCAGTTCATTCTGGTCTCATGGCGCGTCTCCGTGGGTGGTCTACCGTAGCGCGAGACGCCGGCGCTTACTGTACTTACTATCGTCACATTTTATGCAAATTTCTAAGCGAAGGGTGTGCGTCTTCCCATCGCTCTCAGAGGTGTTGTTAAATAATTTCAATAAAAGCTCTGACTGACGCTTTCGTGGCGGGACCCTAAACCCGCGTTCCTGGTCCTCTTACCATCTGGTCTCGAGGGGACCTGGACGAAAAAGGGTCTTAAGAAGACGGTGGAGGGGTTAGGGGTGGGCTTAGGGTATGTTCTCGCGGAACACTACAAGGACTCCTTGACAGGACGCTTCATAGTTGCCCAGAGTCCTTCTTGGACACCGTGACACGCAAACTTTAGAAAAAGGAAATCTGACAACACTCGACGACATTGGACGTCAACTTTCCTCAGCATCCTTACCGGCACCAGCCAGGAAAGGTTCTTGACTATATTTCACTCAAAGGCAACCCTTGCCAGGTTTCTAACTTTGTTCTCGTGCTGCTTGGAGATCTTTGCCGAGTTGTCAGTTGGATATCAGTCATGAAATGAGTGAGTTTGAACGTTTTCTGACAATAAGTTCCACCGTTGGTTCCAGTGCGTGGATTTGTGAGGTCACATCGTTGTGAACGTTGTTCTGACCTCTGCTCGCCCGCTTCAGCTTGTGAACAGCGGCCGAAGCCAAGGCTTTTCAATAACTGGACCACCCCGACACTCTCTGGTTCCCAGTTGAGATTTGCTCAAAAGATTCGCGTTCAGATAGTTCCGGTGTGAAGGCTTTTTGTCCTCCTTCACAAATTGAACTGGACCACTTGATTGCGCCGTTTGTTTCAAGAAGGTTGAGTGGTTAACGCTCAAAGTCTTGACTCGGCCAGTTTCAGAGACGATCTCACCTTCTTAAGCAGTTCCGCACAGGCAAGAAGGAGCAGGACGTCAACAATGCGGTCCGAATGTTGCAATGCGGTGGCGCGGAACGGTCTTGCGGAGCGATCGTAAATCGCGCGTTCCTGATGTTCTCTGCTTACCATCTGTTCCCGCGAGGACTTCCACGGGACTGGGATCTGCCCGGGGGTCGAGGGAAGGGACCAGAGAAGGCCTTCCAAGGTACTTGTGAAGGAGATCTTGGCGTCTTCTACGAGGGTCAGGATAAGGCATTCTTGGCATCCCCTGGAGTGAAGTATCTAATGGTTGGCTCAAATCGAGCAGGAGGACTTGGCAAACTCACTTCAAGCCAGCAGTTTTCTTTCAGAAGAATCTGAAGACGTTGCGCAGGAGAGATTCACCTCGAATGGTGACGAAGTTGAAGGTCACTATTGCTCAGGCTTAAGAGTGATCGGGAGCTTGAGAGATCAACACACTGATTAGAGATAGAGCCCCGAATTGGACTCACTGGAACCAAGAGCGAAGAGTGAGAAAACGGTCATGCCAGCCCGAATGTGCCTCATACTTGAGTAATTTTTAAGTCACGACGAAGACAGCTCCTGCTGCTGCCATCACACTCAAGGTATGTTCTTTCAACTGTATGCTTGGGGATCTCACCTCCTGCCCTGGTTCCGTACTCGGGAGGGAACCCGCTCTGTCCAGGAGAATCGGAAAAAGCTCCACAGTTTGTGGGAGATAGCGCTCAACTATACAAGAATTCTGTTAAACAAGCCTGGAGCACACTAGAGTCGCTATATTTGACCATCTTTGTTCTTCCCTCCCTCCAGGCCCCATTTAGGCGCCAGCAGTGCCTGGTGTTCTCCCCTTGAGTCAACGCTTGCTGCGGGTCTTCGGAGAGGTTCCTACAACGAAAGAGTGTACTTCGCCTCACTGAGCTTCGTGTCAAGAGTCAGCATCTCGGACAACCAGAAGACACACACCCCTTCTCTCTGCCTGTGAAGCTGCTTTGCTGACCCTCTGAAGTAGGATCAATCAAGAAGTCCCCATCTGAAGAGAACACAAGACACAAGAGGCAGAAGAAGCGTTTATTCCGGTCACTGGGGCCCTGGTCGGGGCGTGAGGGAGACGCCTTGGGCCAGCAGCTCTGGGTGCTTCGCCAGCTCCTCGGCGGCCCTCTGCTCGGCGACCTTCTGCACCGCCTCCTCCATCGTCATGCGTTTCAGCACCATCAGCTTCATCACCTCGGGGCCGCCCTCCTTGATGCCGCGGTCGAGCTAAACTGCACCTTAACTCGGATACCGTAACCCGGACTCACCAGCGTTGGGTCGATCTCCAGGTTGTTCCTGCTGAGCGTCTCCTGGAGCTCGCGGGTCTTCTCCTCGCCGACGACCTTCGCGATGAGCGCCATGTTCTGGTTGTGCTTCTGCTCGGCCCTCAGCTGGTTGGCGGCGCCGCCCTCCGCCAGGAACGCCTTCTCCTGGCCCTCGTAGGCGGCGCCGTGAAGAAGATGGATCGTGGTGGGACCTCCGGAGGCGCCGTCGGCGCCCAGGCGCTTCTTGAAGCACGTGAAGTAGCAGCAGGTGGTCAGCAGCGCGCCGATTACTGTAACGGGAGAGTTGTGAGAGGAAAGATGAAGAAGGAGATGGGAAGTGGCTCCTTCTCCGACCCAGAGATCCAAAAGGAGTGGGGGTGGCCCTGGCACAGTCCCAAGAAGCAAAGAAGCAAAAGACTCACTGATGATGATGGCCTCGATGCCGACGGCGGTCCAGTGGATGGAGATGGCCTCCATCTCCTCCGTCGCCACAAGGACTGTCGCCGTCGAGGAGACATTCTCCAGGGGCGTGGATCCGGTGGAGGAGAATACGGTGGAGAAGGAGGCTTCGGGGTTGGCGGATGAGTTCATCCCACCGGTCAGTTAGTGCCAAGAGGCGTGAATGACGCCTGCTGGAAGGAGGCGCAGGAGAGAGACGAGTCTCGTCGAGACGAGACCCTTCGCTCTAGAAGTATCCAGCGCCTCGAGGGATACCACAGCAGAAAACGGACACTTCTGGTCTCCGTTCCTTTCCTCCCAGTGGCATAGAAGCCCCAGGGACGTCGCCCCACCTTAGGGTCGTCTTCTGCAGGGATTCAAAAAACTCAGAGTCCTTCTTTGCAAAGCTGCGTAATGAGGCCACTTTGATCGATGAACGCCTCAGAAGTTCAGAGGACAAACTTCCCTCGCTGCAACTTTCTTCTTCTTCTCCTTCTATCCTTACGGATGGGGATGAAAGCGCCAGAGCCGAGGAAGGTGGGAAATGGTCCATGTGGTCGTTGCTTCAGGGATTTTCCAAAGGCCGAAGTGTCTCCTGTGAAGCCGACTCAAATCCTGGGTGAGGCTTGTTTCGTGACCGAGCTAGCTTCTCCGCCACTGTACCCTTTTGTTGTTATCTAGTCCGATCTTTCTGCACAGTTTCCTTAGGTGCTTGTTTGGTTCTTCTCCTCCTTGTGCGCTAGGCCGAACCGAATCCAAGGAGCTGCCAGGAGGGTCATTACCGACAGGATAGAGGCGCCCCTTTCATCCTCAAGGTTTCCCTGTGGGAAGAGTGGCGGAAAGGCGATTCCCAGTCCTTCTTGGTCTTGGCCGACGAGAGCACTTCAAAATCTCCTAGAAGGCTCGATATCCCAGCACTACCATAGCGAAGCACAACGCAGTGTCAGAATTGAACAACGTTTGCAAACTCCTGTAATCCAAAGCCATCTCAGTCTTGGAGATTGTCACTTTATGCGCCACCTTCTCTGTAGTGCCTACGTCTTCCAAACGTCCACCTCCATGGCAAGAGCCCCTCAAGTTTCAAGGAGGCTTTCCTTCTTCCTGTTGGACCAATCCAACCTTCTCCTGGTTCACTCGGAGCTTCTCCAGAGCCTGCTGGTCCTGCAACGCTCCCCTGCACCGCACTCCCAGGCCGGTGACAACGGACTCTCAACGAGTAATAAATATAGTTCCTTTTTCATAAAATCGCATCATTAAACGGCAGGAGATTTCACAAATAAATCGTCACAATTTCATTTAAATATACACAAACGCTCGGACCAAAGAAAATAAAGGAAACGGATTTGGGGACTCTGATATTCGCGACGGGACGAACTAGAGGAAGTGGGGACTCCGGCAGAAGGGAAGAGGGGAGCGAACGGCCTACCCCGTCAACGGTCAACAAGAGAGAGAGTAACAAATAAAATTCTTATCTTCTTCTTCTTCGTCTCCTTCTCTACGAGCGAAACACTAGGAAGGCGTGCGCGGTTCTAGAAGAGCAATGGGCCTCGGGGCGGCGGAGAACTCGATGTGAAGCGACGGAGACCGCGGTCTACGAGACCGGGTCCGCGGACCTCTGCGGTGGGTACGGTAGGTGTGTGACTGGTCGCTGGGTATGTACAGTTGGGGTCGTCGCGGAGACGAGCAAGAAGGGGGGCGGAGCACGGAGAGTGGCAGCGGCGGACTCGACGACTTACGCAGAAACACAAACCCGTAGCAGCTTGGGGCGAAGCCGCTCCGTCGCCCGGCCGAGCGGCGAAAGACTGACGACGCGACAACCAAAGTTCGGGGAAGGGGGTGACGGAGACGGGGGAGAGCCTAGCACGGGCCGACGGCCGTCACACCAGGTTGTACTCCTTGAGATTGTGCTGCAGGATCGTGTCCTTCACCGCCGCGAATACAAATCGGATGTTCTCGGTATCTGAAACGATGGAGAAGTCAGAGGCGTTCGCTCCATGAGGGTTTCTAGGCCCGAGGGATGGTGGTTCTTGTGTTGCATATGCTTATCATTCATTTCTGTTCCAAGGAGCAGCATATACTTTGAACAGTGCCTTAAAGAACTGTGTGCGTGCATTCCTAGGGTCCCTGGACTGTTCACCAAAATTCCCTTAAGGAATTGTGCCTCTAAACTCATTAGAATTTAGGTTGCAATATGCCCAAATCGACTCCAAGTGAACTTCTCCTCTTCAAGCCTTTCCTTGTCTGTCCAAACCCCCTACATCTTCAAAACACTCCCAAACCCCTCCCAAAAACCAGCGCCTTCAGCCTGCCCTCCAGAAAATTGCTCCGAAATTTGGAACCCCCTCTCCAGTGCCAAAATCCCTTCTTCCCGAAATTTGCATGCTCGAGAACGTCGTGTGTTCGCCGTGCGCGCGGATCGATTGCGCGGCTACAGCGTCTTCGCGTCCTAGACCGAGATGCAAATGACCAAATAGGATATGGCATGTTCTCACTCCCTCGCGCTGCCTCCCGCCTCTCCCTCTTCATCCTCGGGCGCCGCCGCCGCCGCCGCTCGATAGAACAATATGCTACACACGAGCGGCGGCGAGCGGGGGAAAGAAGCAAACAGAAAATAACGCCGACGGATTCGGCCCGGCCAAATGGAGCGGAACTCACCGGTTGCGCAAGTGAAATGGGAATAAATAATCTTGTCGGCATCGGGATTCAGGTCGACGAACATTTTGAGAATAAATTCGCGCGCTGCGATCGCGTCTCTCGGCGGCCCTGAAACGGCTTCTTGAGGGCTGCACCACGGACACGGACCTACCGTCGTACTCGGGGAAGTAGTCTGCCAGATGTGAATACAGAATCTTCTCTTCCAGGAGATCCTTTTTGTTCAAGAATAAGATCACAGAAGAATTCGTGAACCACGGGTAGGTGATTATCGTCCGGAAGAGCGCTTTCGACTCCTCCATTCGATTCTGGAACCGAGCGCTACTTGAAGGCGGGGGAGGGCGCGCCTACCTCGTTATCACACTCGACAAGCACTTGGTCGTACTCGGACAACGCGACGAGAAACATAATCGAAGTGACATTTTCGAAGCAGTGGATCCATTTTCGTCGTTCCGAACGCTGACCCCCGACGTCAACCATTCTGAAAGACACTACTTGAGGGGCGCTGGGACCACGGGACTCACCGGAATATGATTTGTTCCAAATCAAAGGGATATTCAATTATACCGGTAGTGGGCACACGAACTCGGAGGATGTCCTGCTCGGTGGGCAGGTAGTCGGGCACCGCCAACCTCCGCAGGTCGCTCAAGTAGCTGAAAGCGGCTCGTGGAAGGGGCTCTTTTGGGCGTAAGGGCAGAGGAGATGGGCGAGTTGCGAATCCGAACGATTTTGAGGTCCAATTTCGGTCTTTCCTTAGGTTTAGTCCCGTAAAACAAGGTTCTAACTGAGGTTTCAACTGGAACGTGCCTATAACTCTAAATGGTCAAGTCTCGGGCCTCAAACTGGACCTTCTTCATTTTAGTCCACTGTTTGGTTCCGTAAAACCGGTGAGATTCGCAAATCCCCATCTCGAGCGGGTTTCAAAGACTCTACGCCCAGCCTAGGCTCCTCCGAACTCACTATTTGGCTGAGTCGGTGAGCTGGTACTCTCTCCGGCGGTCGTAGCACTCCTGCACGCCGCTGTCCTCCCAGAGGTCCTTGATGTAGGAGACGTAGGGCTCTTCAAACGAGGTCACATTCTCGTAGTCGATTGCCCTGACGACGTTCGCCTTGTCCTGCAACTGCAACTGAGGTTGTGCGGGTACCCAGAGAAGCGGCCACTTACCTCGGAGGAGGGGTCCCCGAAGGGGATATCCAGGGTCTCCATCGCGCGGATCATCGCCTGCATCGCCATGAACACGTTCTGGTAGACGAGGCGGATGTGCTGCCGCTTGTCGTCGATCGAGTACCCATTCCCGTGAATAATCCGCATCTGCTTGATGAACGTCGACTTCCCCGACTCTCCGGTGCCTAAATGGGTTCGTCGCTGAGTGCCCGGGTTATCTGGCTTTCCGATGATTGCGTCATCTCCGCCGGCCTCTTACGGCCCCTAATTTGCACCTTTATGGTTCTGGCCAGATCTCGTTAGCGCTGAATCCCACTCCCTATAAGGTGCTCTGACTGTCCGTGGCGGCGCACCCACTATCACCCGTTCGATCGCAACTCTTTTCTTCGGCGCAGCATCTCCACCGCCTCTGTCGTCGTATGTCTCCTTTGCCCGGCTCGATCCAGAAACACCACTCGTCCGGCGTTCTTTCTCGTCGCCATGTCTGCCTAGCGAATGTCCTCAGCCTCCTCTCCAGCTGCTGGCTCAACGGCTGCCACTCTCGCTTGCTGCTCCGGGATGTGGCGCGACCATCGTCGCCATCGACGACAAGATGAACGCGTGTGCCTGTCTGTCGCTGGGCAAAGGAGGGGCCAACTTGCGCGCCGTTTATTGATCGCTCGGCAATATCGAGAGAACGGGAGACAAGTGAGAGAAAAAGAGATAGCAGAAGCACCGTCAGCGATTCTACACACATACAAGCGGTTAGAGATGTATTACCAGTGACGCAGACATTCAGACACCTGCAAAATAACACACCAGTCTCGAGAGACGAGTATTAAACACTTCTACTCGCGTATGACCTTCGCAAGAAGCTACTTGTGACAGTGCGCACAATATTGCCCTCGGCGGCCCGTTGTGTCCACCCGCCGCGCGGAAAACGGTTCTGTCCGGAAGTCTGCCCTCGCGCACCACACTTATACGGACAATAGCTCAGCTGATAAGCGCGCGCGAAGTTCCCATCACACGTGTGCCCGGAAAGAGGGCCTCTACCCGGTGCGAACCTCTGGCCACTGTGGAATCAGCACTACGGAACCGCGGCCATCCAGAACCGAGAGGAGAAGTTCAGAGAGAGGGAACCCCGATGCGGAGAACTCCACTTGGAGGAAGAAGGAGGGCGCGGAGCCGGCCAGAAACGGGGTCGGAGTAACAAAGGAACTAGAGACTCACCGAGGAGGAGAAGTTTGAGTTCTCGGCGTGCATTCCGCTTGTCACGTTGGAGCTGTTTTTCAATTTCCTGGTTGATTCGTTTCTGCTCGCGAGCCTCCTCGCTCAGACAACAGGCCATGGGGCCGTGTCTCACGACGATCGGGGCCACGGCAGAAGGGGTGCGGGAACCCGGAGCACAGAACAAACGGCTGCTCAAGAGTACGTCGGCCGGTCAAAACGTCGGTTCTCCTCCTTCTTCCTTTTGAATAAGGCACCAGATCCACACTGAAGCGAGAAGAGAGCTACGACGGCGAAGCTTATGACAGCGTAGGTTGCGTTGTCGGCGAGGATTGCCCCACTGCGGTCAAAAGTGGACGCGTGGTGGACGCAGCTGACAGAAACGGTAGCGAATACGAGAGACACGTTTGCATGGACGACTTCGCCTAGGTAGGAGGGGAATGCATGGAATTCGCACGGGCTTTCCCCTGTTGTCCTTGTAGGCAGTGCGGTCACTTCACCACTAGGCAAGCGGGACGCACGCTGGCAGACACACTCGCTCTCGGCCGCAAGAAACGCAGAACGCCGGTGGAGCGGGCCGCGGCGCCGTAGACACAACACGCGGCGGCCGGGAGTCTCTCTCCCGACACGCTCGAATTCAAATTGCGGCTACGGTAGTTGCAGACGGCTTGCATTTAAGCGGCGCGACGGGCGCGAGCGGGAATACAGGAACCGGGATAGACAGCATTAGCGGACAGACAACTCATTCCGTCGCAGAGACGATCTGGAAACTGGATGCGCGCGCTAAAAACAGTCGTATCACCTACAGGCTGGAGCGTGGTCCCTCCCCGACGCACGTCTTCGCTGCAAAACAGGAGAATCCGCGCACTCACCGGGGACGGACAAATATCCATCGCTCTAATTGACGCTGATTGCGCGCTGTCACCTCCAATCACGGCGTACTATAAAGCGCGCAACAGCTTGCGGCTTTGCCGCGAAAACACCGCCCGAAACATCGGAAACTCGGAGAAACCAAAGAACGACCGTCCGTGGATCCGCAACCACTCCGCGTGCGACCACCGCCAGCGAACAAAACAGTTTATTTCGCTGGTATTATCAATTGCGATAGGAGGCAACGTAGGAACTCGCCTTCTCGCTGGCCTTCTGTGCCCACTCCTTGCCGAGCTTGATGTACGGAGCCACGAACTCCTTGCTCTCCTTCTCGAACAGGAAGACTGTTATGACGGCGATGATGGCGAGAAGCACGGCCAAGATCCCAAATACATTTCCTACGGCGCGCGAATCTTTGATTTTGAGCTCGACGGGGTTGCTCAGCTCTGGAATGATGCGGAAACTTTCTTCGCCACAGTAATCCTCGTCGTCGTCGACGTCTTCGGTGATCTAAAGTGCGCATGATTTGTCATCGTCATTCGTCATGTTGACTGTACCATGGGCGACGGGGAAGCCCTCACCTTCTTCGGCAAAATAGGGGTGTCCTCGTGCGCCTGCGCCAGGGGAGTGACCGACCGGCGGACAAGAGGGGACGTTTCGCGTCCGTTACCCTGGGAGGAGGCCTGGGGAGAAGTAGGCGCGGGGGAACCATTAACTCGGGCTGGCGTTTCTGGACCGTTGCTGGGACTTAGGAGATTGAGGAGCTTCTTCTCGTAAACCTGCAAAGGGGCGTCGGTCAGCAATGGTCAGTCTCAAAGATCGATTATGGGAAATATCTCCGGACGACAAGGTCGTTCGACCTTTCGACTATCTACTTCGACTTACCTTTCGGGTGGTTCCCATCACGGGGCCGACGGAGAGGCCGTGCTTCACAAGCTGCTCGCGGAGCTCCTCGTTCGAGAGGGCCTTCAGCTGTTCGCGCACATCCTCAACAGGAACCTGGGCCATCCTGCTTCTGAAACAAAGGCTTTGAGACGAGGCAAGCACGAAGTATCGCGAAATCAAGCGTTTAATTACTCTCACGACCATTATCACTAAATTTATTACCCATTCATTGGAAGTGCAACAGTAAATCACGGACAATGGAGCTTCGCCTCCTCAAGCGACAAACACGATCCCAAGCCGGTCGACGATCGGGCGCGGACAGAAAACAAGCAGGCCCGAGGCTGCACGACCGCTCGCTGGACGGCGCACTGTCCATCCCCGACCCCGTTCGGGTGCGACCTTGTTGGCGGGAGAACGACTGCGGAAACGCGCGCGAAGGAGCGCGTCGCGCCGCGAAGTTTGGGGACCACACACGATGAGTGCGACGCACTTCCAGACTCGTAAAGTTCTATCGCTCGGCCCTGTGATGGCGAAGGAGGCGTTGGACGGAGCGCTTCTTCTGAGGGCCGTTCTTGAAGGAGATGCTTGGGGTGTTCGGGAGCGTGAAGTTGGAATCTCTGGCGCTCGGTTCCTTCGCTGGATTGGTTTGCAAATCGCGTTGATCGAGGAAGGCCATCTTCGAGGCTCCGGAGATGAGCTGGGATTGCAATCTAATCCTAGCTTTGTTTATTCCAACCTGGATCCATCTGGCTTCTCTATCCTTCTCTTCTTAGCCCATCTTCCTACCAGGCACGCGGTCTTCCAGTCGGCTCCGTGAATCCAGGACTGACGTCAGATCCACTCGAATTTCAGAAGCCCACACGATGGAGTACGAAGTGGAGCACGCGTCCTCCTGTGTATCCCCCCGAGCCGGCGAGCTCGTCTACAAGTGCTGCGAATGCCACGAGGAGCACTGTAAGCCATCTTTCCCACAGATGATATAATCCCTGTCTTCTTGCAGCCTCGATCGAGCGCCTGGAATTCCACCTCTGGGCCTGTCACCTGCGCACCTTCCCCTTCAACTGTTCCCTGTGCTCCTACCCAGCGTTGACCGTCAAGGCCTTGAAGGACCACTTCGGAGAGAGCCATCCGAACGTCGCGGAGTCGGCCATAGAATTCAAGAGACGCCTGGATCTCGAATCGCGTCTCCGCTCCCTCCTCTCGCAGTCCATCCACCTGGCGCTTCTCCGATGCGAATCCGTCTACGAAGACCCGAGAATGGCGCCTAACCAGAACCTCTTGGTAGGCCAGTTGGGACCGAGCAGCGTGGAGGTCGCTGGGACCGAAGTGGTGGGTGCTCCTTCTGCTTGAATCCAAGACGTCGACCTGTAGTTTGAGCCTTAAAGTCTTTGTTTTAGTTCCATTTGCCTCTGTTAACTTAATCCTTCTGTTACCTCCATGTTGGTAGCCTTATAAGCTAGGAGAAGTCAGGCTTGAGGTGTACCAAAACCTTCTACCCTCCGAGATTGAAGAACCAGTTCCCATTCAGTTCCCCAACGAGCTGGTCGAGGAGTACGAGGACGAAGAGGAGGATCAGCCGGCCAACCGCTTCGTGTACGAGATAACGCACCCGTTCGACTACTACGGAGTGCCCGATAGCGAGTTCTTCGAGGAGATGCACGAGGTGGAGCCGAGCGGGTCCGCGCTCCCCGACCGGAGCATCTCCTTCGAAGAGGTGGAGGCGTCGACGAGCGGGGGCAAGGCGGCCAAGCTGCTCCACATGGTGGACAACTCGGCGGTGCAGCTTGCCGCGCAGAAGGGCCCGCGGCGGGCCTCCCGCACCGCCACCTACTACAAGTGCGAGCACTGCGACAAGATCATCCGCTACCCGTCCAAGATCAAGGAGCACCAGCGATCGCACACAGGTGGGGACGGAGCAGAGCCCGAGCTGATCGCCTTCTTCAGGAGAACGTCCATTCCAGTGCCACATCTGTCAGCTGAGCTTCTCACAACGGGGCGCCCTCAAGTGCCACATTCGACTTCACACGGGTGAGCAGCCTTGGGTTGGAGAGTGGGAAAGAGAAGGAGATCCAAATGAGTGGCAGGGCGGCCCCGATCTGGTCTGGAGATTTGATGGGAAATCTGGGGTTCAACCTTATCTGGGATTCCCATAGAAGCTCTAGTTAGGGTAATCCACCTTACCTTGCCCCATCCCACGCCTCAAATACCTCTTTCGAGGTGAGGGCCGCCAGCGACTGATGGAGAACCGCCTCCTGCATGGTGAGGGGGAGGGGCGGACTCAAAGCATGAGGCATTCAAACAAACCAAATGGCACCTTTATGAGAGATCGTCGTTCAGGAGAGAAGCCGTTCAAGTGCACCTGGGACTGCGGGAAGTCCTTCGTCTCGTCCTCGGCGCGTCTACTTCACGAGAAGGCGCACACAGGCGAGAAGCCGTTCGTGTGCCAGTTCTGCAACCATCGCTTCGGGACGAAGTACCATCTGAACCGGCACCTCAACACGCGTCACTCGGCCATTGTGCACAAACCCACGGGCCTCGATGCCGCTGGAGACGGCGCACCCCTCCTAGAAGGTCTGGTTACGGTAGGCGTGTCCCTCTTCCCTTCTTCGTACAGAGCGTTCATTTCAGTCGGTGATAGAAGACGTGCGCCGCAAGAAGAAGGGTTAAACGACGGGAAGCGTCTCCCTACCACTTCCACATCTATACTCCATTTTATCCCTTTGTTTTGTTGATATCTACCAAATTCTATGAGAACAATAGGTCCAATGTCCCGTAGTGAAGCGCGTGGAGCGATAAAATGAGTCGAAACGAATGTCAGAGTTGCGTAACCTCGGGATCAAGAGTCCGCTAGTCCAGGAGCTCCGTTCCAACGTAGAGCCTATCTGAAGCGCGGTCGGCACTGTGGAGGGACTCTCGGCAGCCTTCCTCCTGCTTGACGAAGTAGACCCAAGAAGAACAAAAGGAATAATGAAAAGATGCTCAAGAAATACGGAAATGAATCGGACCATGACACGTGCCATGACGTGAACGGGTAGATATGGGCCGAAGCATCGCATAGAGTTGCGAGGATGCTTTGGTGCTACTTGACTCGGAGGGCGCCTCCGAAGATTGATTCATTCTTTCGTACCACTGGCGGCGAAGCTGAACGATCTACGCGGTACTCTCAGCCTGTCTCTAGTCTGTCTGTCTGGAGCTGGTTTGTGATAACTCGGCGGCGGGCTCCCACCACGAATGTATGTTTCTGCGGCCATGGTATACGTTCTTCTCTCGGAATCAGATGACGCTTCGGGGCCAGAAGCGACGGAATCGATCTGTAGAATCCGCGGGGTGCTGGGGATTTCAGGAGGTGGCACGGTTCACGGCTGGTCTCTGTCTATTTGTCTCTTTGTTCTGCTATATTCTGAAGCCAGAGAAGAATCTGAAGGTCCCCTGGACTTGCTTCTCTGTTTCTGGTTATCGAGGTCGTCCGGGGGTCCTCGGAGAGTCAATTCGAAGCCTTGGCGGGCTTTATGGTCTTCGCTTCCGTGCACATCGCCTTCGGCTCCAAAGACCCTCCGAGGATCCTCTTCTTAGGCTGTGCCCACCGGGTTTATTCGCACTTCTGTTTCCAAATCTTCCGACGCGAATATACGTTGAATCCAGTCATGTAGTCAGATCCAATTGTATTTCAGAAGCTCGCGCGATGGAGTACGAAGTAAAGCACGCGTCCTCCATGCGGTCCGGCGAGTTCGTCTACAAGTGCTGCGAATGCCACGAGGAGCACCGTAAGCCATCTTCCCTAGAACTGATATGAACCCTGTCTCCTTGCAGCCTCGGTCGAACACCTGGAGTCCCATCTGTGGGCCTGTCACCTGGACACCTCCCCCTTCCACTGCTCCCTATGTTCCTACACAGCAGCGACCGCCAAGGCCCTGAAAGACCACTTCGGAGAAAGCCACCCGGATGTCGCGGAGAACGTCATAGAATTCAAGAGACGCCTGGATCTGGAGTCCCGGCTTCGCTACCCACTAGCGCAGTCCACCCACTTGGCGGTGCTGCGATGCGAAACCGTCTATGCACACCCGAAGCAAACCTATGCAGATCAGGATCTGACGACCGATGAAGCCCTCTTTATAGAAGCTGTGCCGGTAGGCGCCAGTGGACAAGTCGTAAGTGTACCTTGGCTATACATGTTGTAGTAAGCGTGTCACCTTTCAGTTTGAAGACTCGATCATCGAGTGCTGCGAATGCCACGATCAACACTGTAAGCCCTCTCCTCTAGAAATGATAGAAACCTTGTCTTCTTGCAGCCTCGCTCGAACGCCTAGAGTTCCACCTCTGGGCCTGTCATCTGCGCACTTTCGCCTTCAACTGTTCGCGCTGTGCGTACCCAGCATTGACCACCGAGGCCTTGAAAGAACACTACAGAAAGAAGCATCCAGGGATTGCAGAGTCGGCCATAGAATTCAAGAGACGCCTGGTTCTCGAGTGTGAACTCCGCTCCCTACTCGCACAGTCCATCCACATGGCGGTACTCCGATGCGAAACTGTCTATGAACACCCGAAGCAAGAGTATGCACATCAAGATCTGACGACCGATGACGCCCTCTTTATCGAAGCTCTACCGGTAGATGCCAGTGGCCAAGTCGTGAGTGATCCCTTCTGTAGAGTTGTCCTAAGCGTGCCAGCTTTCAGTTTGAAGACGAGATTGTCGAAGAGTTCGTAGCCGGAGACATGTACGAGATTGAAGAAGGAAGCACGTTTGACCAGTACGAGTTCTACGAAGACCCCAACTCCGCCGTGCTGCACTACTCGCAAGATGGCTCTGTTATACACGACGCCATGCCGAGTGGGTCATCTGGCATTCGTGACTCCTTGGCCTACGACGCCGGAACTGGCCGCGTTGTGGCAGACCGCAGGCCGCCTCAGAAAGGGAAGAAGCGCGATCCGAACTTTGAAGGCGCAGATGTAAGTTGTTCCGAGAAAACCGGTCCCAATGTCCCCTCTTTAGTTGGTAGAAGTCGACGACTCCATAGTGGAGCTGGCCGCGCCGAAATCGAATCAGGTCCGAAGACAGCGAACGTACCAAAGCGCAAACCCATCCCCGAGGCAAGCCGCGAAACCCTCTCGGAACCTTGACTGGATAATCGACGCCGTTTCCAAGGGAATTGACGTTGATACGGCCTCCCCTCACAATCGGCGTAAGCCCGTGGTCCACACGTGCCAGTACTGCGGAAAGACAAACAAGTACCCCTCGAAAATTGAAGTCTGTTCTCCGCGTCCTTCGTCCGCTATTTGATTCGTCTTTAGGCTCATATGCGGACGCACACGGGCGAGAGACCCTTCAAATGCGAGATCTGCGGCGCGAAGTTCACCCAGAAGACGCCACTGCGAATGCACCTGAGACGCCATCTGAACCAGAAGCCCTACACGTGCGATTTCCCGGGTTGTGGAGCTGCCTTCGTTAGCGGCGCGTTGCTGAACGCCCACAAGGCAAGCAAACACTCCACGGCACAACAGTATGTTCTTGCGGTGTGAACTGCGGCTACGTTAATTAAGCGCGTTCAGGTATTACCCCTGCATAAACGGATGCGGGAAGAGTTTCAAGAGTCTGCGGAATCAGGAGCGCCACGAAAACGAGTGTAGGTACGCTGCCACTGACATGGACGAAGAGTTCGAATACGAGATTGAGCAAGAAGCTGCCGGGGACCATTTCGTGATGTCTAGCTGAGATATATAGTTGCTGTTTAATATTTCTGTTAAGTTAGATTACTAACATTGTTGCATGCTGCCTTGCAGCAAGTGGTCGGACACCCTGTATCATAGGAGAGTGCGGAAGTTGTGCAATGAAGAATCTGTTTGAATACACCGAGACGCGCCCAGTATACTCTGAATGGAAGCCGGAACTATCCGTCTTAAGGAATCCAGATATGAAGGCACTTTTGGGGCGAAGGAGGAACACAGAGGAGCATTTCATTTGTGGGCTGAACATCTAGAACGTCTAGACAGATCTGGTCTGTCGAGAAGTCGGCCCAGACAGACTCTCAGACATGAATGCTGCAGATTTCAGACATACTTACTAGACACATGTTTACAGAGACCAGACTGTCTCAGATGGCATTGTTGCAGTCACTCTAGAACCGTGCAAAGCACTTACGTGACCAGACTTTGTCTGCGCCGGTGTCTGAGTGGTTGAGCACAGTGCACTATGTCTCAGATGCCATTGTTGCAGTCACCCTAGCTCAACTGTGCAAACCTCAACGTCCACTGACGCCCCAGCCATTATTGGCTTCATAGCATAGACTTCGATCATCACGGTACCAAGGATACCACGTTTCAACAAGATTGGGTAAGAGGCCTTCGAGAGTTGGACCCGTCTCTCCTTTGACTCATTCCGACAGGCAGCTTCATTTGAGCCGTTTTGACTGACCAGTGGTTAGCCAGCCACTACAGATGTTCTCTAATTCCGAGACGTAACCTAGACAAAGTCTCCACGACAGCGACGGTCGCAGAGACTTAGAACATGAGGGAATCTGACGGTTGGACCTCTGGGGGGCTAAAACGGGCACGAACAATTTCAACGTTCAGAACGTAAGGTCTGTCAGAGTAGACAGGCGGAATCAAACCGCAGCAGCAGATTTACCTGGCCAGCCGCTCTCACTTGGAGGGATGAATGTGCTTCAGTCATCCTAATACCTTCTTCTGCAAGTAGATCACCCGTCAAAATAAATCAGTCCCACTGACGCCCCAACCTAACCCAAGCTTCGAAGCATAGGGGCCAAAGAGCCAAAGATATTGTATTTCAATAACAGTTTATATAAGCAACAAAAAAACAATCAAGAACAACAACGTTTAGAAGCGGAGCTTGGTGAAGAACCACTTGTTCTTTCCGGTCTTGTAGCGGGACTCGAACTCCTTCTTGACGGCCTGGACAGCCTTTCCCTTCTTGGTGGGGTTCTTGAGGGCATCAACGTTGACCAAGCTGTTGTCGATGGCGGCGTCAACAGTGTAACTGTAAATGGACTTGCTCACTGCAGAAGATCATCTGGGACTTACCGAGTGGGGAGGAGATGCGAGTAGCTGACAACCTTGACGAAGGGACGGATCTTGCTGCGGTTGGCGACCTTCTTCTTTCCCATTCTGCGGGTAACCTTCAGGGGGTACTTGTCGATACCGGCGACGAGGGCGTGGCTGTAGGTGCGGTCCTGGGCGCTCTCGTAGGCCTTGACGACGACGGCCTTACGTCCGGCGAATCGTCCGTTCAGGACGAGGACGACCTTACCGCTCTTCATAATCTTAACCATGGTTACCTGAAACATCCACCACATAAGTAAATTGAAACAGGTCAAAGTGCGCGGTATCAAAGGGATCATCCCGACACGAAACGAATAAAGCGACAGAAAACAACGGGTTTTTTATTTAATAGTCAAGATGTCCGTATACGTTACGGAGCTTCAGCTTCTTTCCCTTCTGGTGCTTTTTAGAGCCAGGAACAGACTCAGTGGGCAAGACCTGCTTCACATGAGCCCCTGACCTCCCGAGGGAGAAGAATCCCTTGTCTAGAGAGTTAGACCTTGCATTGTCTCCTTCGAGCAGGTGCCGTTTCTCGAGCTGAAAGAATTTCATAAGAAATATTTCACAGGACAAGAAATTACCTGTGCAAGGCCACTCTGTCCCTTCTGGGTGCCAATGAGACGGTAAAGGGCATTCGACAGGTTGTCGTACTCGTCCTGATCGTAGTCAGGGGGCGCAGACGCCCAATTGAGCTTCCCATTCACAACGTCTTTGATGACCATGCGGCCGGCTCTCGAGCAGTCGGGCACGCCGTTGGCGGACATAAATCCTCGCATGAAGGCGATCGTCGTCAGGACCTCGTGTGCGCTAGGAGGCTTGTCGGGATCTTCATGCTCAGCAGGTTGCGGTAACGTCACACTGTACAGCTTCTCAAAGGCCGACCGCTTGACCCGCATAGAAAGAAGGTTGATGGGTCCGAAGTGGTCCCTCATCTGGTCCACCGGCAGGATACCATTCAGCAACATTTCGCTTCGGTTGAGAGCGAACGACGGCATGACAAGACCGGGACAATCACATAGTGTGACCTAAAGTAGCTCAAGTTATTAATATGTTGGGGACGACTAAACTACCTGTGGGTCGATTATCAGTGTTTGGAGATGGCGCGTCTTTCCCGGTGTGGCAGATACTGAGACCTTCTTCTCTCCCAAGATGCGGTTGATCGTGGAGCTTTTGCCGACATTGGGATATCCCACCATGCCGACAACTACTGGGCGCATCATAGATCCCTCCGAAACGTGTCCGCGGTCCTTGAAGTACTGCACCAGCTTCTCTGTGGACCGGATGTAGGGGGCATTGCTGCTGGAAGCTACTTCATCGTCGGCTTCGTTGTCCTCCTCCATGGCTGACCAGAACACGGCATCAATGTTGTTCTGTTGGAAGTAGGCCCGCCAGAGTTCAATCTGCTCAGCAGACAATAAGTCGGACTTGTTAAGTAGCAAGAGGTTCTGCTTTCCTAGTCCGGACTCCAGGACGTAACTGCTCAGATCTTCACTGTAGAACAGCAGAGGATTCCGGGCATCAACAATCTGAATTAATAAATAGGTAAACACCAGTAAACATCTCGGGTTCGTACCTGAACAATGATGTCACTGCGCTCGACAACGCGCCACAATTGTCTCCACAACTCCAAGTTCCTCTCGAAAGGCGTCAGCTCGAGCCCGTCGACTTCTTGGAGCTCGGCAAGCGAGCGACGCCATTCGAGGAAGTTCTCGGTCTCCAGCGAGATGAGCTCGTCCGCTGTCTCCCAGGTGTGCGCGGGAGGTCTCCGGGGGATCTTCAGCTTGTGTGCATGCTTCTTCTGCAGTTGGACATTGTTGGAGATGTCCAGGCGCGTGGGTACCACTTGCGCTTCAGTTCTAAACAAAGCAATTAGAAGACGACTGAAATTGCTGACCTACATGGTCGGCAAGATGTGGAAATTGCACTTCTCGGCGGTAAAGTCTGTACCGGCGAGTTCAGCCCTAGCCAAAAAGTCGTCCAAGCTGGACTGGTCAGTGATGGAATCGACAATTTTCTCTTTCGGCTAAAAGCAAAACACTCCAGTCAGTCCCTAGGAAGAAGCGTGAAATAACCAACCTGGTCTTGATTCATGAAGGCCGGATTCTCGAGGTCCTCGGCGTCATACTTGGCGCGGCGATGCGCGGTTCGCGTACGTTCACGGTCATTGGACAAGGAGTTGCCAAGAGATTTATTCACGCCGGTCGGCTTCTTGTTCGATGGACGACGTTTCGTCATCGTAGAACAAATTTCAGCAAAAGCGCAAAAAGACAAGGCTTTTGGGATTCGGGCGCGGTCGGTCGCTACCGTAGTGGCCTACCCAGACGATGATTGGAATTCGTGGCGGGACCTCACAGTTCGAAATGGAGCTCAGGCAAGCCGTGCTGCGATAAACGGTAACTCTCGGCGGCTCTAGCGCCGCTTTCGAAAAACAGAACAGGTCGCGGACGAAGAAGGGCCGGGCTGCCGACGTTGCGAATGTATGCGCGCCGGATAGACACGACCCGACTCGGACTAGGGCATTTTGCGATGTGCGGAATGGTCACGACGGGATTCCGGGAAGGGATTCAATTTTTACCGCCGAGACGGTCTTTCGGGCTGGACCAAGACGAACTTTGCGTGGACAGTTATGATGCTTCGTAAAACGGACATGTTCGGCCCGGTGTAGACAGTAAACTGGAATAGACAGAGGGACTCTGCATCTGGCTGCATTTGCAGCGAGTCTACGTCATTCGAGACGGTCTTCCGCTGTGAGGCGGTCGGTAGCGGGCACTGTTTTTGTTTACTTTCGACTTTATTCTTATTCCTACTGGAAATCTAAAGCAGGCAGAGAAAAAAGCGCGCTCCACGTAGAACCCTTTCAGATGAATGAAGAAGAAGATCTCGATGCGCTCATGAAGCAGCGGGAGCGCATCATGAGGGAACTCCAGAACGACGGGGCGCTTCTCGCAGAATCCCCAGCGTCACCTCCTCCACCGAAGCGTCCACGCGTGGAGCAATGTCCCTTCGGCTTCGACTCTCTAGAACCACCGCCGCCCGCGCCTACAGTACCCGCTCCGGAGAGCTCTCCCAAGGAGGTCCAGAAGGAGGTGTCCCCGTTGAGCGACGACGATTCGATTTCGTCTTCCGAGTCGGAAGGTTTCGTCGACGAGCTTCTGGAGAAGAAGCTCATTGAGTCCCTAGACGAGAACAAGACCGGAGACACGGAGACCAGGTACGCTACGAGAAGTATTGGAAAGGCCCTGAGGAAAATTAGAGAAATGTATCCAGGACTCGGGAAAGGTCCGATTCGATTCGAAATTTCGGATCTCTTTGGAATCCTGGGTTTATTTTTCAAATGTTCCGCTGAAAGGAGCCTTGAACTGTAAGGAGAACAATAAAGTTCTGAAAGAATTGGAGTAAATTTCGGAGTTCTTTTCGAATTTAAAGACCATCCACTTAAAAAGTAAACCACCGTGTTTGAAGATCGAAGCGGGTGCTGGAGCACCGAGGCTACGACCACTTCGACGTGCTTCCGCAGGGCTGGGTGGAGGTGAGCCACGAGAGCGGGCTCATCGTCTACTTGGAGCGGAGCTCGCGTGTGTGCACCTTCGGGCGGCCTTACTTCCTGGGCACGGGTTCCGTGCGCCACCACAAGGTCCCAGAGACGGCGGTCACCTGCCTCTACCAGCGGAAGCTTCGCGAACGCATCGAGCGCCGCGAGAAGGAGATCGAGGAGTTCATCCGGACCCACAAGGACGCCGAGTCTTCCGCCGAGCTCATCGCCAAGATCCAGGCCCCGCAGGTCCAGGTACGGTAGAGGAAAGATCCATAATCCTTAATCCACCCCCGCTACCGTACCCTAACCGAGTGCTTAGACCGCGGAGGATTTCGAACGGAGCCAGTTGTCGCCCGAGGAACTCTACGAGTACGCAAAGGGCGTCTTCAAGTTCAAGACGATCAACGTGCACCGTGACAAGACCTGGGCCTCGCACCGGAACCGTCTCAAGGCGAAGAAGCGCGCGGACGCGGAGCTCCACGCGGACTCCCAGCGACCGGCACTTCCCCTGGACGTCCAGCTGATCACCACGCCCGCGTTGGACCAGGGCGGCCGTCCCCAGAAGAAGGGCTTCATGCTCAACCCACAGGGCAAGACCTCGGTCAGTGTACTCCACGAGTACGTCCAGAAGGTCGTCAAGAGCACCATCCGCTACCACTACGAGGAGACCAGGTGAGCCGGTCCTACCGTAACCCTCGGCCCTACCGTGGACCCAAGGCCGAACTTTTCGGACCTTCCCTTCCCTACCAGCCCTTGAGTCTCCCTTCGCAACCCTTAACCGCTACAGGAGCTCCTCGAACCCGTTCGTCGCGATGGCCTTCTTGAAACTGGGCCAGCTGGCGAGCAAGGTGACCGCGGGCGTCTCCATCAAGGAGAAGATCCTTCTGCTCCACGAGCAGCAGAGGCGCGAGGGCACCCAGCACGGCTCCGAGGCCGTGGACGAGGTCTTCCTGGGCCAAGGAGCCGGCATCAGCAAGAAGCTGGCGAAGCTCCGCGCCGCCATCCAGGCCGTCTCCGTCCTCATCCCGGGCATCGAGTTCGACGCCGACGGCACCGTCGTCAGCACTAAGAAGTACGTGAGCGCCAGAGTTTCTATCTAGGAGAGCCCTCGAGTTATGGAAACCCGAAGACAGGTTCTTATCTCCTTCCATAGTGTGCAATTTGAGCCAAGAAGCCTGTGGGTACCGTAACCCGGACTCTAAAGCCGGGGAATGCAACCAATCGTTGTACTTCTTTCTCTGCCCTTTGTGTGTATTAGTCCCACGAGGCACAATTGTGAGCATAGGACAAACAACAATGATACAATCAGCGCTCGAATTGGTCCCAGAAATTCGGAACCAAGCAAGGAGCCCCCCAAGTTCCTTCTGTAACGCGTTCTTCAGAGAAGCGAACGGCGACGGAAACTCCATCGACGACGTCGTCGCCATCTTCAACGAGTACCCCATCGAGCACGAGCGGATCCCGGAGCTCTGCGCCCGTGCCGGACAACCCGCGCCCTTCCTCGTCCTCCAAGTAGGTGTACAGCAGCTTGAAACATCCTTTTGGTGCTTTTATTTAAATCTGGTTTAACCTAGGAGGGACGTTTAAGGGTTGAGGAAGCTTAATTTACCCCATTAAAACCCAAGTGCCTAACAGCTGAAAGGTGACCAAAAGCCCATTTTCGTGAAGACTAGGCTGACTCCGATTGAGAGCTTCGCGGAGGATATCCGTGGTTCACTTTTGGGAAAGGTTATGTTCTTGTCAGAAGAAGACAAAAACAGCCCCTTGGACCGGCCACGCTTCCTCTAGATACTGAGCACTTGTGCTGCGAGTCCCAAAGTTGTCCTTCAACTCCGAAAGCCACCCTCTCAAAGGGCGAACGGCTCAAGAATGCTCAGCTCTAGCTAGGTTGCACCTCGGAACCTCTCGAGTTTCAATGTTTTTGTTTTGCGCCCACGGCAGATGGGCCGGGAGTGATAATATGATGGAACATCTGCTGCGCCGAATGTTTTCCGGCTGTCGACACATTGTCATAAAGTCGTGCGAAACGCGAGTTCCAGGAGTGCCTGAAGCGCTACGCCGCTTCCGGGAACACGGACATCCAGACGTCGCGGAGCCGCATCAAGCACCACAAGCACGAGTTCGTGATGAAGGTGGGCCGCCACGAGGTCAGCGTCATCTGCGCCAACAAGATGGAGGGCAAGCAGATGGCCTCGCAGAAGATGATCCAGATCCTCCATCCCGAGGTGCGCCACCGTAGTCCGGGCTGGGGTAATGAGTGCTTTAGCTGAAAACGTGGGGCGACATCATCCGCAACTACGGGTACGAGGCGCAGAGACAGCTGAAGGACGCTCGCAAGAAGGCGAACGAGGTGACCAAGCTCCAAGGTACTGTAGGGACCTCAGTTAAGGGGCTTTCTGCCTTCGAAAGCTGGGAGTTTTGAAGCCCTCAAACCCTACTTGCAGGAGGCAACGCCGGGGAGTCGAAGTCGACGTACAATCCCAATGGCGCGATATTACAACGGCTGAGGGAGGCGATGCGAGCGGCAGCCAGTGCCGTGGACCCAACTGTTCCCGTTCGCCCACCTCTGACGGCCTCCAGGCCGCCGGTCACCGACGAGAGTACGGTAGCGGCCCAGGAGTACAGTACGCGGCACCCGGAGCCCAACACGCCCTACATCGACCTGTGATCTCCTCTGTTCTTGTGTGTTCCCGGTAAAGATTGTGAAGGTGTAGACGGACAGGGTAGACACAGACAGAGACAGACTAGACAGGCAGAGGTGGTCCTTGGGTGGTTTTGGACCCCCTTCTTCTCGTTCTTCTTTTCAATGGACATCTATAGGACTCCCTAAAGGGGAGGATGCCCGTAGTTCGTCTGTGTGGCTACGAAACTGACATGGAGCTGTGACCTATACGCTACGGCATAGTAGGGAGAGAGGTGAAGGTGTAGCATATGATTACATGTATCATACTACCGTATCAGGTCGTTCACGGCCACATTGTCGGCTATCCTGCTGACTGGTTCCGTTTGTTTCCACCTGTTCTTTCCAATTCTTTCAAAAAATACTCAGAATTTACCCAAACAAACGAAAAAACGAAAGAAAGGTCTCCTCGAATGCAGAACCCCATTTCAGGTGAAAATAAGAAGAACCCTAAAAACCATAGGACACTGTCGAGAAGAAGCAAAACAGTCCCTTGACACCACTTGAAGTCGTCTGGCGCCTTCACTGCTCCCAACATACCCAGGACTGTAGCCGCAGAGCTGAGGGGCCTCTGCAGAGAGACGACAGATGGTCAAAACCCTTTGTGCCTCCTTGGCGACTGCTTAAGATTTGCAAAAACAAATGGGGAGGAAAAGTGGAAAATGGCCAACTGATTGGGCCGTCTGGCGCCGTAGGGGGTCGGCCCTCCGGAAGGGCCGCCTCTCCCTCAGATTTCTGCGGGAATCAATAATGTTATGTCATGTGTTATGTCAGACGTCCGATGTTGGTCCCGGACAAGAAGAGAGGGCCGGGCGGAGGTGAATCGATCCTGTGACACTCGCTTCCAGCCGTTCGTTTCCTCACTTCGATTTGACGGGGCCGAAGGTGTCAGAGCCGATCGGTTCCGGCGTGGTTTGCCCTCCTGTCCGTCCCTACGTGAGTCTCCTGGCCCGCCGAGAATCCATTTGTCCGCTGCGACATTCAGAAACGACGACGACAAAAAGAGGGAGGGATTTGAGGGCCGACGGGTCCCCGGGGGCGCAACCTGTAGGTCTCCGATTCGGGCGGAGAGACAAAGAGTCGTTCCCGGGGGAAGTGGCGGCGCGCGATCGCGAGCGATGGCGTTTTTGGCCCGCCGATTCGTTGTTTATTCTTGTTCCTTCTGGTTTCCAGAAAAGTCTTTTGGGGGTGGCCAAACTCAAAGAGGACTCGATCGATAGAGCCGCCTTGTGCTCGTTGCCCTGGCGGCGTCGGCCCTCTGAACTTCCATCGCGCTCCGTCGCAGTCCCTCGCCTACGCGCCGTGCCGAGATTTGCATAATCCACTGACCTCTAACGAGTTTTCGATTTTTATGCAATTGTCCCGCGCGCCCCTTTCGGTACCGCGGGACTTCGGCCCGAACGGTCTCCATTAGGCGGAGGTCGTCGGATTTCCCGATATTCGATCCCCTTGAGCGATATGAACGCACAACTCCGGAACCTCTCCTACCGTAGTCGGCATGTGTTTCGAGGGTCTCCAGGGTCAAAGAAGAAGGGTTTGCAATGGCCCACCTTCTGCTTCTTGTCTTCCTGGGCATCTTAAGCTAGGGTTAGGACCTTCAAACCGCGAGCCTTTTGCCGTGGCCTACTTCGAGAACTCTCAAACTCACGGTTCCAAGCCCCACCGATCTTGACGAGGGGGGGAGGGGGTTAGAACACCCCTTAAACCTTGACAGATTCCTTGAGTTGAGCTTAATCCTCTCCTGGATTGATTCCATAGATCCCTGGAAGGAACCCCGAACTTCGAGATCATTGGAAGTAGGACCCTATCTTGGGCCAAGAACACACTTCCTGGCTCAAAATTCGATTTTCCAAATCCCCAAATCTCGAAGCCCTAAATCCAGCCGGCGAAACCGATTTGGGAGCCTCCGCGCGCCGATTAATGTGAATTCGCGGGCAATTGCCCTTTAGGGGGCGCCGTGTGCACCTTTGTCGAGGCCGAGCTGCTTGCAGTGATGTGGCTGCGTCCGAGGGTGGAGAGACCGTAGCTTCCTGACCACGACGCGCACCGACGGATACTGTAATGCCTCAGAGCAACCCGCCTCGTCTTTCTGGAAATCATGCCGATCGACTGTGGATTCTGGTGCCTTTTATCAGAGCGTCGACGATTCGTGGAACGTCTGTGGCGCCGGCGCCTTCTTGTCACCGCGGACGAACGGCGCGCGCACCGAAGGTTCATGCGGCTGATGCGCGGATTCGACTCCGAAGACCTGGACGTGCTCCGGAAGGTGGGTGGCCCCTTCTAGCCCTTCTAGGGCGGTTAGATCTCTTGTTTGGAGTCTCAGGTCTCCTCTAGGCACCCCTTCCTCCTTTCCACCCCTCCCCACTCCGATCTTCAGGCTGTGGAGACGAGCGGACACGAGATCAAGCAGTGCGCGCCGGGGCCGCCGATGGACGTGGACAGTGCGGGGTGCTCGAAGGCGGCGGGCGAGCCCGAAGAGGAGGAAGAGGGCCAGGAGGAGTGCGGCCTGATCCCACAGATCGACCGGCCCATGAGCATGCCCTACTTGTGCTGCAAGATGTGGCGCTGGAAGGAGCTGCAGGTGGACGCCGCGCTCCATCGGCTGGACCCGATGCCCTGGTGCCGCTTCGGTAGGGTCACCATCAACAACGCCACCGTCTCCTGCTGCAACCCCTACCACTACGCCCTGTGGATCCGCCGTGAGTCGTCCTCCCCCTGGGCCCCTGACCTTAGCTGCTTGCAGCCGAACTGTCGTCGAGCTCGGAGGAGCAGAGCCTGGCGGGTGGCGTGGTGGCTAACGGAGGCCCGAACTGGCCTCCGGAACCGTCCAGTAAGTGCGAGACGGCGCGCTCGCTCACTAATGATACCTCAGGGTTCGGAGACGGCGAGTCCTCCTCGTTCGGGCTGGAGCGCCGGAGGACGCTGGCCGCGAGCGACGAGACCGACCTGCCTCCCTCCGGCTCGCCGCCACCGATCCCGGAGTCCGACTCCGTCGAGGACGCTCCGCTGGCGCACGAACTGCCCGCTGTCCACGCTCAAGCTGTAGGTAAGCAGTCTTCGAGGGCACGTAGGCCCGGACGTTATGAGTTGGCGGGATAATTGCGGTCCCTCGGCGTTTGGAATGGCGGGGGCGGCGTCCTCTGTCATCCCATTGTCTTCGAGCCGAGATCGATATAACGATGAGTTCCCATCGCCGATTTGTCCTTAGACTCCCAGGCACATGAGCCGATAGCCGAGAGGTCGTCGATAGCCCCTCAAATAGTGTGGATGAGCTGACTGAGGGGGGCTGTACAATACCAGTACCTACTGATCTAGAGCCCTAGAGTCTTGGAATGACACTGACAAGGGGATTAGATTCCAGCTAGGATGATCCCCTTGTGACTCTCAACGTTCAAAGGTCCAGGCCGGGAAAAAACTCCCAATTCTTGTCCTACGAAAGTCTTCTAGGAGTCTCATGTCTCAAGGCCCGCCTGTCTAGACTCGAGTCTCAGTTTCCAAACGTCTCGTCTCGGAAGGGATGCAAACCTTCCACAGCAGACTGTCTCGGGCCTTTTCAGGTCTCGTCTAGTTCTAGGGTCCATTGTCTAGAATCTCCTTGTCTAGGGTCCCTTAGGCTAGTCTGCCAGAAGATATCGAAGAACCATCCTAAACCTCTTCTCTTCAGTGTGGGCACGGCTGGCCCGGTACGAACGCAAGAACCGGATAGGCGACGTGGTGAACCTTGTAGGCCAGTTCGTCGCCGTGGGGAAGCTGGCGGGTACCGTGTTCGACGGCCAGGACGTGCGGTCCGACTGGGACCTGCAGAACCACACGTCCTTCTCGCTGATCCGGCAGCGGGAGCAGGAGAACGTCGAGGATGTCTGGCTCTACAACAGGTAGGCACTTCCCGGGGCGCGCTCTACGGCCCTTCAGCGGCGACCGGCCTCTCTTCATCAACGTCACCTCCTCGCTCGCCAGCCACAAGTCGGACGCGATCCGGCGCCTCTCTCCGGGATACTGTATCCGCGTGCACCGGCTCGGCCTTTCGGTGGGCGACCCTGCCAACTCGATGACCTTCTTGACGATCAGTGTCGGCATCGGCTGGGGCGTCAACTACCAGTTCGTCTACGTCTCCGACACCCCGTGCCGCTACGAAATCTGTTTCACTTAGCCCCGCCCGCGTACGCCTTTCCATCTCGAAGTTCACTTAGCTGAAGACTCCGCGCTCCGCTCTCATTGCCAACCCGTTCCGTGCCACACTCGGGGACCGCCGACCACAGATTCCAGTGCTTTCCATATCAGAACTAACCACTTGCTCTCCCCAGGTCCCAGAGTCTCTCATTTACTCTCGTCCACAGTATTCCAACGGCTCACCGCACTCCGCGTAAATGCGAAATTTAAGAAGAAATATAATAACGGTAATAAATAAAAATTTGACTTCTATAGCTCTGACACGCCGTCAGCGGACGTGAAGATTGGTACAGTGGGGGTATTCACAGGGTTGGGCTGACATGAACGACGCTCGCAAGACGCAGAAGGAGGCTCCGGGACGAAGCTAGGTGAAGCTGGTGCATTTGACGTTGGGAGAGCCCATGAGACACAGGGTACGGTCGATCCAGAGGAGAGGGCCGCTCATCTGGACCTCGATCCAGCAGGGCACGGTGGTGATGGTGTTCCGGCTGAAGTCGCAGCCCCAACCCTAGAAGAAGGTCTTAGAACTGAAGACAGAAACGGACCATACCTTGCCGAAGGAGATGCGGATGGCGCACATGCGGGTGAGTGCGTAGGCCGTCTCGTAGCTCCTACACACAGCCGCCGCGAGGACCGAGGCGAACTCTCGGATGTTAAAGATCTTGACCACACAATCTGAAGGAGAAGGAGTAAAGGAGTCCCGGACGGAGCTACTTACAGGCCGGCACCTTCATCACGGTGGCTATGTGCCAGTTGTTCATGGTGTTCATCCAGGGACTCTGGATGAAGAGGGGGCTCCCGGTGACGTTGTCCACGAACACCTCGCCCTGGACGTAGTGGATCCGAACGCCGTGGCCGATGTGGTTCCGCGCTTCGACGATGTCCGGGGTTCGTTGCGAGTTGGGAATGGCGCCCACGCAGAAGCGAGAGGCGATGGACACGGAGTTCCCCGAGGGCGACATGAACCCGTCGACGACGACCTCCTGCGTGGACATGTAGAAGGGCGTCCCCAGGCGCGTGCCTCCCTCGTAGTAGTGCACCTGGCCCCAGACGTGTCCTTCGGTGTACTCCACCGCTTCGGTCTCGTACTCTGCAAGTAGGTACTTGTAGGAGAAGCCTCTACTTCGGTCAACGAACGTGTCGCGTCGGCCGACTCCTCCTCGGCTTCTTCAGGCCCGTCCGTGACCAGGATGGTTTGGTTGTCGCAGTCGAGGAGATAGTTCCCCGCGACGGACTTCTGGCGAGCCGTGAAGGTCTCGTTCTTGTTGCGCCTTAGCGTGATGAGGCGCTCGTTCATCTGCTCCAAGTCCTCCATGGTGGGGTATACGTTAGGACAGCCGTCCCTGACTATGTCCGACGTTTCGACCAGGTTCCTGCACGTGTTGTAGTCACTAAATGAGCCAAGTAGCTAGTCGAGCTAGGCCACTGGATCCACCTCATGGAGAGCGACATGTTCGAGAGTTCCATCTGGCAGGCTCCGGCGAACTGCCCCTTCTTGACGACGATCGCAGGGATAGCTGTGAGTGTGGGTCTTAGGAGAGGCTGTGGGGACGGGGTTACCGGGAGGCCCTCCTCGCTTGTCGTAGTGGTATGGGTTGATGCACACCAGGCCGTGCCGGATGTTCTTGCGGCAGTCCCTCACTTGGGTGATGTCCCATTGCGTGTGGATCCCCGGGAGACGGAAGAGCTTGGTGTAGATGAACGGGAGATGGGTCCGTCCCTTGTCGCCGGTCACGAGCCTGCAAGCACGTATACTTCCAAGGAGGTTGGAGAACTCACCGCTTGACGAATATACAGTCCGAGTTCTCGTTCTGGGACTTGAGGACCGCATCCAGTCGCCGCAGGGCGTCGGGGTGCTTCAGCATCACGTGCGCCATCGGGCCGCCCATCTTGTGGAACCAGGTGTGGTAGTTCTTCTGAAAGGTCCTGGTGACAGGGCAGGCACGCCAGAAGGACAACCTGAATCTCCTTGTCCTTCTCCTCGTCCCCGATGAGCGGAGGCTTCTTCGCGAGGGTCCACAGCCTCCTGACCATCGCCAAGACTTCGCCCATTCTCGCGCGCTGAAAACAAGATGCAAACGTGGCCTCAGCGGGAACATAATGAATATCGGATGATCGGAGAACGCGTAAACACAACGCAACAATCGTCGCAGCTCGCGAGAGTTTAAAGATCGCTCTTCTTGATTGGCAGATTGGCCAGAATACAGCTTGTCCTTAGCGGCTCAAGGCAGCTTATCACACGTGGCATGCCTTCTGGAAGCGCGGCAGACGGCCCACTCGATCGCCGTCGTCTAGGGGACGGGGAACCCGCGCGCGAGGAGTAAAACGCCGCCGGCAGATGCCAGCCGCCAAGGTGCGAGCGAGATGAAGGGAAACGGCGAAGAAGGAGCGGAGGGGCGTGAAGAGCGAATCGCGAAATGCCGCGGAGGCTCGCCGCGGCGGTGTGACAGGCGTGCATTTACTGATTAGGAGAGCGCCGCGAACTTCGGCACAACTGCGCCAGAAGCTCCAGAGGGCGCGGGCGGCGCCTCAGCCCGCTCGGGAGTACCCGCGCATCCTCGCCTCGAGCGGAATTCGCCGAAGTATAAACAGACGTGGGCTGGGGCGTCGTCCTCGGGCGATCTCTTCCGAGCTGGAATGGAGTCTTGGAAAGGCGCCCTGACACGTGGCTTGGAATGTACGGTCACGCATTGAGTCACTCCAAAGACAAGCAGCTGATCTTGAAAGGGGGTCGACGGCCTTCTTCTCGTCTCCAATCTACGGAGTCTGTTTCCGAGAAGATCGTCTCCAGTCGGTTCAGATCTGTCTCATTGCCGATTAGAGATCGACGGAGCCTGAGAAGATCAGGCCTGTCTGTCTATCAGGTTCTGTCTCAATTTCTTCTCCGGATGCTGCTTCTTTGCTCCCAGGAGCTCGGTTGCTGGAGTCTTTCCTGTTGTAGCATCTTCGTCCTTGTCTTCCCTCTGAAGGTCTTCCTTCGAAACAATCTGTACATCTGTCTTTAAGTCACTCCAAAGACGAACAAACGATCTTAAAGGGAGAGTTGTAGGCTTTGTCTCGTGTCTAGTCTGTCTAATGTCTAGTCTGTCTAATGTCTGATGTCTAGTCGTGTCTAATCCAGTCTGCAGATCTGTCTCATTCTGCGCCAAGTTAACTGTCTGGAGTCTGTCTCATTTTCCCGTTTAAAGATCTTTCTCTGTGTCTCCTCTCCAGACTTTGTCTTCTCTACGATGCTCCTTCTGCTTTCAGATAATGGCTTCCGTGGACCCCGAGCTACTCCAAGAAGTGCGCCTGTACGAGAACAGCGCAGAACGCGAACAGACCGACAATCTGAGCGAGCTGTACGCTGTAATAAACTCGCTGGAATGCCTAGAGAAGTTGTTCAGCCGGGACTTCATCTCGCCGCGAGAGTACACCACCGAGTGTTCCAAGTTGTTGGGGCAGTTCAAGGTTAGCTTCCCCATCGAACCGGTTTCCTCATTGTGGTTCAGGTTGCGCTAAAGTTCGTGCAGGGAACGGACATCAACGAATTCGTGCGGAAGTACCGCATTAACTGTCCCGCCGCTCTCGAGAGAATCAAAGAGGACAGGCCGATCACAGTGCGCGACGACAAGGGAAACGCGTACAAATGCATGTAAGTGGAGGAACGGGGGCTTCTGTGTACATCCTCCTTTCCAGCGCTGCCACCGTAGAGCTCTTCATCACCATCCTCGACCACCTGAAGCTGGACATCCGCGCCGTCGATGAACTCCATCCGAGCCTCAGCGAACTGTACGCCACGATCAACTCCATGAGCTCTCTCCCCGACAACTTCGACGCCAAGATCAAGGTCAAGAGCTGGTGAGCACGAACTCCACCTGATGAACCTAATGCTCGTGTTAAAGGTTCGACAAACTGAACGGCATGGCGGCGCACGAAGAGATCAGCGCGGAAACGGCGCGGCAGATGGTCTTCGAGATGGAAACGGCGTACAACTCCTTCAACCGCTTCCTACAAAACTCCTGAGTTCTTCGATTGTGTATATTCGGTAAATTTATTTATACAGACGAGCTTTGTGGGGAATGTTGAGTACAAGGGGGCTTCTTAGATCTGGAGGATACGGTACTTGTGTTCCCGCTTCACCCGGGAGAAGATGACACGGCCGTCGTAGGAGAGGGACGCGTAGATCCAAGGGTCATTGCTGGCCCAGGCGCAGCTGTAGACCGACTCCTCGTGATCCTCGACCGAATCCAAGCGGCCATCGGGGAGTCTGTCCGCGTTCTCTTCTTCTTGGACGGCGTCCGAGCTCAGGGATCCTAGGGAGTGGAGGAAGACTTTGGCGTCGCTACCGGAAGTTAGCAGAAGCTGGTCGTGGATAGGATTGTACCGCGCGTTCCATACCCTTAACCACATATACTACACAGTTATCCCGGGCTAGTTTTACCAATGCAAGTGGTCCGAGATGGTCGCGACGGGCTGGGAGGTCTTCCGGAGATCCCAGATGGCGGCGCCGTCGTCACCGGCAGAGGCGATGAAAGTCGAAACGTTCGGATTGAAGTCCACGTGTCTCACACGAGAGTGCGCGTTGCTGATAACGCTCTGGACCCTGGAGAACTACCGTATCCCAGCACGGAGAGGGGACCTACTCGAACGATCGGGTGTCGAGGCAGACAATGGAACTGTCCGCGGCCAGCGCGACTCCGCTGGAGTGGGGGTTCCACGTCAGCGTGGGGACCTTCTTGAACTCGAGGTTTTCGGTCCGCAGAGCCTAAAGGATGAAGCATCACTCTCAGGAAGAGGTAGACAGTACTTTAGCTTCAGCGTCCCCGATGGAAAACAGCCAAATCTTGTGATCGCTGCTTAAGCCAATGGACGAGCCGTCCCGGGAGAAGGCGATCCTGGAGGAAAGAAGATTTAAGTCTCTGGCTTATCATGATGACTTACGAGTCGGCCTTCTGGACGCCTTCTGGAAGGCTCAGATCCGCAAGGGTCGTCAGCCGGTCCCCGCTGAGTCGCCACAGCTTCGCCCCTCCCTTCACGCCTCCTTCAGAATCCGCGGCCAGGAAGGACGTGGCGACGATGTCAGAGGCGGTGGGATGCGAGGCCAGTGCCCACACCTCCCCGCAGGCGTGGGGATATACGGTATTGGAGATCTGGGAGAACTCTTCGTCCACCTCGACGAGCACCAGCTGGTTCTCCGCCTTGAGGCCCAAGGAGCCGACGACGAACTGCGTCGCCTCGTCGTTGGCAACGCTGACGATGTGCCTCGCGGGGAGGTCGATTCCACACATCAGTGGGGCCTCCATAGCTTCTGAAGTGGATACAACTTTAAGGATCCAAACGAGCAATCCCGTGTCATCAAACGGATACGGTAGCTCCGGGAAAAGCTAGACATCCTGGTAGACATAAGGGAAGCTAAACACATAAGTACGGTGGACACCCCGACTACGCGGTTCTTCTAGTGCTCATGGCCACGTGGCAGATCTTTATTAAGGCAACAAGGTGGAGACTACAACAGATCTAGCAATCCTAACAATGGCACAAAGATTACGCGTTCAGATATGAGTTGTAGACGAAACCGATGAAAGTGATGGAAGTGTTGACTAGGACGGTGAAGACGAGACACAGCTTCCAGAAGGCGTGCTGCACGTTGGCGCTGATCAGGACGTTCAGGCTGGCCATGTTGTCGGCTTCGGGGACGACTTCTGTAGATGCCGGAAGCCCGATCCAGGAAACGTTCCCTGGAATTGGTATAAATTAGGTTTAGAGGGATCAAGAGCGAACGCACCTAATGAAGCCAGAAGGAAGCTCAGGATGAGCGGGAGGACGACGGGAATGAAGTACTGCAGGGCGGCCGCGCAGAAGTAGGAGAAGTAGCGGAAGATCATGCGCTGGAGGTCGAGACTGTTGATGTTCCCAGTCTCCTTCCGCATGGAAGTGACCCGTTCCAGGGCGAGGTCCAAGTGGGACTGGAGGTGGACCCGGCGGAGGGCCAGCCTAAGCACAGCCCACACCACCACAGCCCAGAGACGGAGAGTGTCCAACTGGTGCTCGTCAAGAAGCTTCCTGGGACCGTTGACCAGGTAGTTGTGGGCGGGTTGCGTGAAGAGAAGGAGGGTGAAGACCGGCAGGAGGAATGTGATGTGAAGAAGGAATCTGCAAATCTGGATGAGGACTGAAGTAGGCGGAGACTGGGTACTTCACAGGGGCGGAATCCACTTTGAGAGCGTTGGAGTACATCGTCGCGTAGCGGAAGTTCGGGAAGACCAGCATTGACGCTGTGAAGGAGAACATGGCCGAGAGGGTCATGTAGAGCAGCAGGGGCGACCTGGTCTGCAGAAGAGCGTCCGCGGCGACGTTCTGGGACCGGAGGAACTCGTTGGCTCGCTTGATGAGGCTCTCGAAAGCTGGAACCAAATCATCCAGCGTGGTCAAGAAAGTGCTACTTACCGTCTACGAACTCGATGTCGAGCCACTTGTCGCAGGACATAACGAAGACGAGGGATCCCAAGAAGTAGACCGCCGCGAAGCAGACGATCAGATTCCTTTCGGCTTCTACTTCCGGCGAGAACAGCATGGCACTGGTCAACTTCGCCAGAGTCTGCAAGAAGATATCCCTTAGGCCAGAGGATTTGGATTTAAGGACTTACGTGAAGGATGAAGGCGACTCCGATGACGAGCCAAACCACGGAGATGTTGACGTCCTGGTTCCCGGGGAAGAAGAACTTGAAGCCCTCGCTGATGGTGGCGACGAGGAGCGCGAAGAAAACGAAGTCGACGAGCCACACGAGGTGCTCGTAGAAGGGCAGCTGCTCGAGGTCCTCGCCGCGGACCTCGGTCACGTACAGGTTGAAGTCGCTGTCCTTGGGCACCTTGAAGCCCTTGGCCTCGCGTTCCGCCCTGAAACTCGGGTTCCGGGCCTGCTTGGAGACGCATACTTACTGTTCCTGCTTCCGTCTCCTTCCTCTGGAATTGAGCGCCGGAATCCGCGCCGCCTCTCGAAGTAGCTCATTGCTCGGTGGGAGGTAGCGGAAGAGCCTGAAATGACGGAAGTTGGAGAGGAACACAAAGCTGTTGGGAGAAATATTAGGAATCGAAGACGTCCGAACGGATTCGGCTCTAGTAGACGATGCCAAAGTGGATGCAGGCCAACCCTACTCGGAACTTACCCCTTGAGGAAGATCGTCGAGAGGCTGAAGCGTCCCCGGAACTTCGACAAGATCGTGAGGGCGATCAGCGACACGACGACGTGGACGCCGAGGATCGCCATCGAGCTAATCACCTGGAAGAAGACGATTAGTCCACGGCTCTGCGATCGATCATCGCGAGACGTGTCAGGAAGGGATCGCGACTGTCAAGTAGCTGTCCCAGGGCCGCCACTGAGCGTTCTCTTCTATGCTCCCGCGCGGCCTAAGGGCGTTCCGAGCCGGCGGCATTGTAATCCGAGTCCTAGCTGGCCAGGGGGAGAAGGAGATGTGGCCCCACCGTAATTCGATGATGTCTGGCGAGGCGATATCGACGAACTGTCCTGCACGAACGTAGGAACTTTACGAACTTCTCTGCAGGACCACGCGGGTGGCCTTCAGACTCCCTCGTGAATTGCGATGGACTGTCTGTCTCTCGATTTTAGACAGGCTCCGCAGATAGACGTCTTCGTGCTTGGCCCTTCTCGCTTCTTTGACTTGATTTTGGCGTTTTTTGCTACTTGATCCTCCTTCCACGCTCGTGGATATTGGAGTCTTTCGACTGATAGAGCTTCCTGGGTTCTCACATTTTTTCTCCGAACAAGCCTTCACGACCCGGGCTTCAGCGTTCTTTCCCAGTTGGTCAATTCTTCAGATTTTTTCGCGTTTTTCCCCAATTTTCGCGATTATTGTACTAAACGCTAGTTAATGTCCCGCTCTTTCCAGACAAAGAACATGGAATCGCTTGCGGAACTGGAACAGCTGAAGAACCTGTCACCCGAGCAACAGAGACATGTGATCGAGGGTCTGCAGAAGCAGGCGGCCATGACGAACGCCCAGAATCTGATCACGGTGAGTTCTAATGTGTCCGCTCCCAATTATCGCCGTTTCTACAGGACCTCTCCGAGAAGTGTACGGCCAAGTGCATCACCAACCCCGGCACTTCCCTGTCCTCCGGCGAGCAGCAGTGCCTTCAGCGTTGTATGGACCGCTTCATGGACACCTGGAACCTAGTTTCGGTTCGTCTAGCCAGTCTGTCTCTTAATAACTTCTTCGTTCTAGGCTACGCTACAGAAGCGCCTCCAGGAGGAGTATTCCAAGAGCGGAGGGTTCGGATCTGGCCCTAGTTTCTCGTAGACCATAGGAAAAAGTTGTTATTGTTGGTTAATTTTTATGAATAGCTGATTGGAAATAAAGCTTCACACGTATAAGGGTTTGGGAGGTCGTACAGGTGGAATGGATGCTCCTTTAGGCGGAGATGGGTCTAGCTGCGTGCGTGCTGCAGACACGCCTGCCTTCAGCCTGTCTAGGTCTATCCCGATCAGACGTAAACGGGTCTGACTGTCTAGGTCTATCCAAGTCAGCTGCAGGCAACATGAGTGCCTCCTACAAGACATGGGGGCACTTCTATCCGTCTAGTCTAGGAATGGCTACTTGGACGAAACGACTATTTATTATATAATTGTTATGCGGATTTTACACGATTGACACGACATGCACTAAGGTTCATTATCCCGTATGGTTATGCTTCTGTGCTTTCCGTCGGAGTTGACTCTTGATTACTGATCGAGACAGATTCCTTGAGAGTCTGAAAGACATTGTCACTCTCAAGAAGTCACCCGAGTCACCAGCTCACTCACCTTCAAATGTTCACCAGTCCAAAGCGTCTTAAGCTGTCCGCGACACGCGGAGACTAGAATGATGGGCAACAGCGAGAATGGAATAAGGTAAATCAGGGCGGGCTGGGCCATTCTCGTCACTATCAAGGAGATGAAGGTAGCTATGAGGCCGATTCCGTACCCTAAAACGGAGAGGCTCGAGAAGAAGCTCAGGGAAAGCATACCTGTAACTGCGATTGGGCCGTAGCCAATCTTCGACTTCAAGACGATGTCGGCAGTGAAGCAGAAAGCAATCAGGTAACCCGGAACAATGATATCACCCAACCCGAGCATCACAGGGTGGTACTCCTCCACGTAGAGATCGTAGCATGAGATCAGAGGGTCGTTCAACTGGGGCACGTAGAAGAGCACGGGCATCTTCTCTGGAACGACCATGTTGATCGGGGCGACCGGGTACCCGTGTTTGTCCGCTCTGCTGCTGCAGTCGACCCCGGAGGCCACTTCCACCATGACTGAGCAGCCGTTGGTTGTTAGCAGAGGCGTTCCGAAGACCATGAAGACGTCGTAGATGAACATGAACAGAAGAAGCACCGTCAGCCACTGAAACGGAGAAGGAGATTAAGGAGATCAGTCAAACCCATCTCCGTAGACCCCGAAATCGAAGTTCTTCGATCTCCAGATGGTTGTGGGATCTCACCTTCAAGTTGGGGAAGTACATCCCCTTAAGCGCGTGGATGCAGATGCAGATGTTGATGCCGTTGAGAAGCACGAAGGCGAAGGGGTGCTTGCGGGTGAAGAACCAGAAGACGCACAGCGCGAAGGCGAGCGTTAGGACGATGAAGGAAACCAAGCCGGGTGGCTTGCACCCATGATTCCGGAGATATTCTGCCCACGAGCATCTGAGGGGAATGTCGGACAGTCCACCAGTCCTAAGGAGCCTCATGACGCAGAAGCGGATCGAGAAGGACCCGGCGATGACCAGAAGGATATTGAAGACTAGAACTGAAACACTGTCTTGGTAAGAAGTCCAGGGTTACGGTACATACTCATCACAGGACGGAAGAAGAAGCCCAGCAGGAGGATGCCGGCGACGACGAGCATGACCGATATGATGGCGATGAGGTTGGGGCACAGGTCGTTGCCGCCGAAGACTTCGGTGGTCCTGGGCTCCGAGCCGCCAGCTTCCCCATTAGCTTCTTCCAGCTTCTTTGACATATCTTCGAAGCTAAATGGACCATAGAGAGCGCCCAGTGTTCCTCTAACCTTTTGACCAGCTTGGGGAAGTTCCTCGCCGCCACGATTCCTCCGACAGTGACGGAGAACATCGCCATAAGCCAGATGATAAGAAGAGCCGGGTCGATAGGCAGGAAAGGCGGCCGGTAGAAGCGGAGCTCCAGGTCTTCGGCGGCGCCCAGCGACGTCACCTTCTCCACGAAGGTGTCCATGTACATGTAGAAGAGTGGGATACCGTAGCTCCGGTTCAAGTCGCGGTCGAAGTACTCGGAAAACTGAAACTGTCAGTAGAGGCGCCGCCGATCCGAGCGAAAACGTACCAAGTAGTCCCTCCACTTTGGGCCGATGACGCGGCCTCGATCCACGAGGGCCAGCGCCACCGAAGCATTGTGGCTATGTAGCCGACCGATCTAAACGAAGAAGGATCTAATTGGACACAATAGGCTCTTGAATGACAGCCAAGGACCATCGTCCTTTCCCAGAGGATTCCGATTTACAGCGGCGTTTTTGTTCAGATTTTTTCCCTACAAACAGGTATTCGGAGGCGCCGTCACCTTCTTTCCCAGCTGACAGTGCCCTTGGTCGTTCACCTCATTGTGCAACAAGACCCCTTCGCCCACGATCTTCGCCCCCCGCAATAATCCAATTTAGCCCGGGCAGAAAACCAAAAACAGGAATTGCCAAGAAGACGGGGTTGCCGACCTACCTCGAAGTTGATGACGGCGCTGAGGGAGAAGTTGCGGAAGAGCCTGGCGCACGACTCGACGCCATTGACGCGATACTGGAACGGCACCGCCGATCCGTGGAAGGAGCCTCGTGACGTCTTCTGGCACAGATTCGTCTTGTTCGGCGCGTCCCACCATTCCAGACCGACAGGAATCTAGACAGACTTTAGACAGAGGAAGACGAGACAGTGTCTACCGCTTCTTCGGCGACGGGGGCGATGGGCGTCCTGCGGAACTGCTGGTAGTTGACGCAGAAGTCGGCCGAGCGAAGGTCCTTCTTGTTGGTGACCAGCAGGCGGGCGAAGGAGTTCGCATACGGCTGCTTCTCGCCAGAGCACAGCTGCTGAACAGACACGTCTTACAGACATGTCTAGCAGACAATTCCACCTACCAGACAGACGCAGAGCGACAAGAGCAGCGCCAGAGAGACGCGAACCATCGCCTTGGAATTGAGTTTGAAGCCCGACTTCTGCTATCTCATCGGCCAATCACCCACGCGGACCACCTGCAAACACACGCTGAGCAAGGAGAACACCCGGTCAATCGCCTGGCATGAATGATCGCGGCGACAGCGCCACACAATTAGCGGCGCGCCATAGACGCTCCCAGCTGCGGCACGCGTGAAGGCCAACGCCCACCCGCGGCGCTCGTGCGCGGCTTCCCAACATAGCAAGTGACCCGTAAACACCAGATTTTTAAATCTTTTTTATCAACATTAACCAAGTCGGAAATGACAGCAAGACGCATAAAACAACAACGATGCCGTCCGAAACAAGGAACAACAGATTCATAACAGATCGATTATAAACATTAACAAAGTTACATCTTGTCAAGATAGCTGTCAAGAGTCGGGATACCCTCCTTAAGTCCCTTGCGCTTGCGGGTGTCGGCGACGACCTGGCTGGGCTTGCTGGCTCCGTCCAGTGGGTCTCCGGGAAGGATCTGCCAGTGGTCGAACACGCACTGAGGGAAGGCCTGTCCTCCGGTGTTGGAGCGAAGGTCAGCGGTGAATCCTACAAGTAGATAAGTAAGAACCAGCAAAAGGGAGCAATCATACCGAAGGACTCGTTGACAGGAAGGTAAGCCTTGACGACGAACATGGGGGTTCCGGCGACCTGGGATTCTTCGAAGACGTGGCCACGGCGACGGTTCAGCACACCGTAGATACCTCCGACAGCGGCTTCGGGGCACTGGATCTCGACAAGGTAGACGGGCTCGAGGAGACGAGGAGCGGCGGTGAGCGCAGAAGCGTACAGCACACGGCGGGCGGTGGGGATGATCTGTCCACCACCACGATGGATAGCATCAGCGTGGAGGGTCACATCGTGGAGGTTGAAGCGGACTCCGCGCATGTTTTCGTCGCAGAGAACTCCTTCCTTGGTGGCCCACTGGAAGCCGGCGACGACGGAATCCTTGATTTCGTTCAGGTACTGGACTCCCTTGGTCACATCAACGAGAATGTTGGGTCCGGTTCCGTCAGGTCCGAAGCACCAGATCTTGCGGGCTTCAGTGACGTCGTACTCGTAACGCTCAGCGAGCACCTTGGCGCGAGCCTTGAACTCGTCGCGGGGGTTGACGTCTCCCTTGTCGATGTCTTCAGCGAGGCCATCAGGCATGGGCACGGCCTTGGCGAAGAGACGGTTGTGCTTGTTGGGCGACTTGGACAGACAGGTCTGGTTGGACTCCTCGGCAACGGTTTCGCGGTAAGAGACGACGGGGTCGGACTTCTTGAGGGGAATGCAAGCGTGGTCCTCTTCCAGATCCTTCAGGCAAATCTCAAGATGGAGTTCACCGGCACCAGCGATAATGTGCTCTCCAGACTCCTCGAAGATGCACTGCACCATAGGATCGGACTTGGCAAGACGCTTCAGACCTTCGACCAGCTTGGGGAGGTCTCCGGCGTTCTTGGGCTCGACGGCAACACGCACGACAGGAGAGACGGAGAACTTCATGACACGCATGTTGTGGGCATCCTTGAAGGTGGTGATGGTACCGCCCTTGACGAGGTACTGGTCGACACCAACGAGACCGGCGATGTTTCCGGAGGGAATGTCTTCGATGGGCTCGATGTAACGTCCCATCATGAGGATGGTGCTAAAATGAACGATATTGCATGGAAATACGAATGACAACTAACCGCTGGATGGTCTTCTCGTACAGATCGTCCTTCTTGCCAGGAACGTAGTTGGGGCCCTGGATGCGGGCCTTCATTCCGGTGGCGACCTTTCCGGAGAACACACGTCCGAAGGCGTAGAAACGGCCCTTGTCGGAGGTGGGGACCATCTTGGAGACGTACATCATGAGAGGTCCGTTGGGGTCGCAGTTCTTGATGGCGACGGCGGCTTCATCGTCATGGGGTCCCTCGTAGAGCATCTCCATACGGTACTTCTGGGCGGTCACAGGGGAAGGCAGATGGATGCAGATCATTTGAAGCATAGTATCTCCAGCAGGGAGCCACTTGCGCATCATAACCTTCATCAGGGGCTTTCCTTCGAGGTCCTTCTCGTCGTTGGTGAGCTTGATGTTGAGCTTGTCCAAGAGCTTGGCGGTCTCGTCCTTCTTGATGTTCATGACGGCGTCGAAGACCTTGAAGATAGGGTCGAGGACGAACTGGCAGAAACCACGCTTGGCTCCATCTTCCTGGGTGCTGGACCACTTCTTGGTCTTGAGGTTGAAGAAACGATCTCCCCAAAGGTTGCGCATGAGCTTGTCGACCTGGACGCCGAACTTCTCAGCGTAGATCTCGGCGAACTGCTTCAGGGTGAAGGCCCATCCGTGGAGTCCGGATCCGAAACCAACGTTTCCGACGGAGGGGTCGACCATGATGGGTCCCATCGGTCCATCGTCATCACCGTAGGTGGCAATGATAACGTTGATGTTCTCAACGATACGCTGGAAGGTCTGGAAGAGTTCCTCCTGTCCGAGCTGGAGCTCAAGAAGAGCGCGATCCATCTTGTTCATGAAAAGCACGGGCTTGATGCGCTCGGCAATGGCTTGACGAAGCACAGTCTCGGTCTGGACGCACACACCTGAAGCGGAAGGTCAACAGTGTCCAAGGAAAACAAACATACCAGAGACGCAATCGACGACGACGAGGGCTCCATCAGTAACACGGAGAGCAGCGGTAACTTCAGAGGAGAAGTCAACGTGACCGGGAGAGTCGATAAGGTTGATCAAGAAGCCGTTGTACTTCTTCTCTTCGCCTCCGGCCTTCTCGATCTCGAGCTGGTTCTCGCCCTTGATGAAGTTGACGTCACGGTGGTCGAGCTCGAAGAAGAGGGAGATGGCACTAAAGGTCATCCATAGCAAAGGAACTCAAAGAAGCTAGACATACGTCGACTTGATGGTGATGCAACGTTCCTGCTCGTCCTTACGGGTGTCGGTGAAACGGGTCTCTCCGGCCTTGGCACCAGCGATGATACCAGCCTTGGAGACAAGAGAGTCGGTCAGGGTGGATTTTCCGTGGTCGACATGAGCAATAACCGACATATTGCGGATGTTCTTTTTGCGGTCCATAAGGCCGCGAATTTCATCGACAGTGAAGTTCACCTAAGCAGACGCGGTTACAAACAAGGCACGAAGACGCATAGTTTACTAGAATTTTGGACGCATATTTTCCGAAAGTTTCTAATAATTTAAAAGCTTACCATTTTGGATGGTTTGACAACGGGCTACCGCACAAAGTTGAGGCGGCTCACAGGAATACAATCCAAAGCAAGAAAGCGAGGCGTTGTCGCGTCGATCTGCAAGTGTGTCCCAAAACTTGTGGTCCCGCAACGAAGTTCACACCTACGGTATGTTCAAACGATGCCGCGTTGATGCGTCGCGTGTGTTTGTACCGTAATGGCAGCTCCTGATACGACGACAGAGTGCAAACAGTCTAGGTGTGAACTGTTCGAGACCGCAACGTCTGCCAAATGCACGTAGACAGAGATGTGCGAAGTTCAGACAGAGATTTGCAAAGTGTAGACAGAGTATACAAGTCTTACAAAGTGCAGACAGTCTACAAATCTTGCAGACACATCGAGCTTGAAACAATCCACATTTGACATTTCAGTGAATTGGCAGGTTGGTCGGTGCCATATCGACCAGATGTCTTCACCTCTACCCTTCTTTTCCATTTTTGATGTAAAGTTTCGACTTCTAAACCTTGGCAAGTTCGTATTAAAGTGCTCTTTAGTGGGATGAGTGGATTTGTTTGATCGCTGTCTTCGGTGTCTCAGTGGCCATGGTCGCATCGGGAAGCTATTTAGGCGTTCGCCATGAAGATAAGAGATCCAGGACGTACAAAAAGAAGTGGGCAACAGTAAAGGCCGACCCGTCAGGTAAAAGACGGCAGAACCATTATGAGAGCACCCCTGTCCTTTAGAAGACGCTGTTGTTGTCTCTTTGACGGACACATCGCACGCACCACTCTTGGACGCTGCTCCGTCTCTTTACTCCCCCATCAAGAGGAAGGCTGTCCGAGGTATGATCCACAACTGCGATGTACTCACCACCAGTTTTCCAGCACTTAGCATGCTCTCTCGAGGACCAGAAGACTCGGAGTAGAAGCAAAAACAAGCATGTCCCCCAGCCGGAAGTTCCAGACTACAAACGACGAAGAAGCCATATTTGAGTAATTGAGTTTACTGTAAAATACGTGTACACAAAAATAAAACTAAAATTGATGCAAATGCCGTGCTGCTTCAATTCTTGGCCTTCTGGAATCGTTCGTCAATGTTCTTCCAGTTGGCAATCTTCCAAATTGCATTGACGTAGTCGGGGCGAACATTCTTGTACTGGAGGTAGTACGCATGCTCCCACACGTCAATTCCGAAAAGCGGGATCAAACCTATAAGATTGGATTTTGTTACACATCAAATCCACGAGTCAGAAGCACTTTGACATACCCGTGGTAGGCTCCAGAGGGTCCTGGTTAGGGCAGGTAGCGATCTGAAGTTGTTCACGTTCCTTGTTGTAGCCAAGCCAGCCCCATCCGGATCCCTGCACGGCGATAGTCGCTGCGCTCAGCTTGTCTTGCATAGCTTTGAGCGAGCCAAAATCTCGCTTGATCGCCTGCAGCAGTTCCTTGCTAGGCTCGCCACCATCGTTGGACAAGTTGGTCCAGAAAATGGTATGGTTGATATGACCACCGCCATTGAATTTCAGCGCGGGCTGAAGTGCAATGGCCTGGCGAACATCACCTGAAAGCAGCGCATAGATTTCTTCCTGCCTCTCACTGCACCTTTAGCCATGGCCTCATGAATCTTCTCCTCGATTTGGTTCAGGTTGTTGACATAAGTAGCATGATGCTTCTGGTGGTGAAGCTGCATGATCTCAGCAGAAATCACAGGTTCGAGAGCACCATAGTCGTAGGAAAGGTCCGGCAGGGCATGCTTGCAGCGCTTTGCAATCGAAAAAGGTCTAGAACCAATAATGATGAGATTATCGGTTTGTGGGTATAATCATTTACCGAATGAATTTGGCAGCTGCCAAGCTCTTCGAAGCACCCGAAATCATTCTGTAAAATGAACTGTAACTATACGGTTTGTACGCTAACATTATGCTACCACAGCATAATTAGTTTTCTTGAAGCACGAAACGGGGCGAAAGCCTTTCTTACGCGACGCTGCACAACACGAGGAAAACAAATGGGAGGAGCCAAGCACACACACATCGACCGCTGGTACTTGTAAACAGCACACGTCCCAAAAAGAAATATTTTTGAGCGGTTTCCAACACTATCTTCCCGTCACCGCTACACATAAGTAACATTGTGAACAGATACAGGGTACATGGAGGGCTCAACCTTGGAGGGAAGCGATATAGGGCATGCGAAAAAAACGTTTATTGGATAAACACCAATTTCAACAAAGACGACCGGGGAATTGAGATCTGGGATATCTGCTATGCACCTCCTTCCATTGCACAATGAAGGTGTCCGTAATCCTCATATGGTACAAAATGAGTCCAGTTAAAGACAATGACTTAACTCTGCAGTAGCTTTCGACGAAGTGAATCCGAATATCCGTAATGCGGATTAAGTCGAAGAAGAAGGAAACTAAGCAGATTGGAATTGCCGTACCGGGTCCATTGGTGATGACAACGTCAGGCCTACAATTGGTGCTTTAGGGAACACTAATACTAATGGAGACTTACCGCGTTTCCCACACTATACGAAATGCAGCCAATGTAGAAAGTAGCGTGGAGAATATGGACGTGAAGTAGCTCTGGCCGACTTCTCTGCTTCGAGGGATTTTCAAAATTTCGTACTTCCCATCGCTGCTATTCTTCTCAAATTCATGTACCTAAAACGAGCAATGGAAACTGAACCAGCCCATCAATCTAACCTTGCGCTCACTCATGGTATCCGTCTCAGCAATCACGTAGAATCGATCAGAGCAACACCCCTTGAGCTGGTCAAGGACCAAGAGCATTTCGGTGGTGTGTCCGCCGGAGCCCATAACCGCGCACAGTCGGACTCGTTTCCCTCCGAATCTGGCATTTTGCTGGTGGCGTCGCAAGAAGGCTTGGTAGAGCAGCAAGACACAAGTGAGGCCAGAGGCGAAGAACGCCAGGAAGAGCCAGAACATTCTGTAAGCTGCCGACAGAAGAGACGAGACAGTCTCTGGAGCTCCGAGACACAAACGCCGTGTGTGGTCCTGATCATATTCAGAAATCTCGATCGGGCGGAGCGCTGTTTTGATTTTCCGCGTCCGTTCTTTGGGGATCTGTTTCGTTCCTTCCGTGTTGTTCATCTTTTGCTAGCCCCACAATAGTACATGATGTTAACGTCATAATATTACACAACGGTGGCTATTTTTAATGCTTTTCACTGTTTGTTTTCTCGCCCTGTCTTTTGCAATTTCGCCCCAGCGATATTTCGCAATGTTGGATTTGGTGATGCAATTACATTGCATAACATTGAGGAAGAAGGCGTTCCTCACGTTTTTCAATTTAGTAAACATGCCTCGAAGAAAGCAATTTACGAAATTAAGCTAAACTAGGGAACTACACCATAAAACAACAACAAGCGAAAAAATCGTGCATCATTCAATCCCACTCGCGTCAATGTCAGCCTTCAGCTCCAGTTGCACCTTTTCAGAATGCTCAACAGCGTGTTCCGACCGTTCGGACTCTTCGGCCAATCAGTGCGCTACAACTGCCCGTGGCACCGAAGCAATTTCAGGCCGTACTACTACCCCTTCCACATGAAGAACAAGCTGAAGACTGGAACGGTAGAAGCCCGTCAACAGACCCGCGGAGGCCGCCTTATGCTGATGCGCCGTGTGCTCCGGGAGCAGCCATTTTTAGGATGGAACCATGACAACCAAAACCAAACGAAGAAGTTGTCGTACCCTTTGTAAATGTTGTTACTTGCTGTTATGTCTCTTTCACTAGGATAAACTCGATTGACCGTTGGTTGAAGGTGCCCGGGGGAAGGAGCTGAACCCAGTGAAGCACTTTATTCGGCGAAGATCTTCATAATCCCGGATATTTCCCGACAACAATAAGGGCACGTGGGAAGCTTGTATTGATTAGCGGCTTCCGTGCATCCAAGAAAGCAGAAGCAAGGCACGGCGACCACCTCCATTTTGGAGCAGCGACACTCCGCAAACACACATGTGTCAGAGAACTCTCGGAGTCGCTGCTCCATCTCGATTGTTACCTTGCACACGGGACAGGTGGCTGGGTGGAACTTCCCGGCGCACTCGTCGCAGAAGACATGGCAGCAAGGGAGGAGCACGGTTCTTCTTCGCTTATGGTCTCGGCAGATGATGCATTCATGCTTCGGTCGCTGCTCGCATATGAAGTCCAGGAGGGGCTGGACATTTCCACTGCAGAAGAAGGGGCACATCCCGAGATCAATTAAATCGTCGTCGGTCGGCCGGAGGGCAAGGTATGTTGCTCCTTCGCAAGTGGGCACCGGGAACCACAAGGATTCTTCTCCATTATAAGCAACTTGGAAGTCGTAGCCCTCTTCTTCATTCTTCTGAAAGTAGCACAGGCTATCAAAAACGATAATTCACGCATACCATAAATCTGAAGCGGATTATGTCGCCCTTCCGTACCGGGAATGGAGGTACGTCGAAGAGTATGTCGATGGGTACATGGTTGATGACCACCAGCGGGTCTCTCAAGAAGGGATCTTTCTTCTTCGGGCAGATGGAGGAGAAGGCGATTTCGGGGAACGTCAGAGCTTTGAGAGCCACCAGGTCCATGCAGAATTCTCCTCTTGCGGCGCACTTTTCGATTGCGCTTGACAGGATGATGTACTCATCGCGCATCTTCATCTTAAGTCCTTCGAAGCGGTACTTGCGCTCGGTTTTCTTCACGCTCTTGATCAGCTTGTCCTAAAGGAATTTTCATGAAATGCATTGAAAACGGTTGGAACGTACCCGCTTGATGGACTTGAGCTGGTCCTTTAACACGTCGGCCAAGCTGAAATAATATAACTGAAAGGTAGTTCTGTGGAAGTTGCGTACCGTGTCAGCGGATTCTCAGCATTGACCTCGTCAATGTCGTCGTGCCTGTACAGTCCGAGTTCCATAAGGCCTGAAACATACGCGCCAATGGATGAGGAGTTCTGTCTTGCACGACGCGCCAAGCAACAGTTACAGAGTCACGAAGGAAACTGCCACAACGGTTGAGTACACGAGCAGTTTTGAGTTGACCAACGAACTACCGTACCCTTCGTTCCTACGAGCGGCGATCCATTAACCACGGAAGCGAAGGAGACCCTCGACAAGTTGCGCGAGAAGGGCTCAAGCATGGTTCTGTTACTGCCGCGAGTTTCATCAAGGAGGAGGTGAACTGCTTCGCTCTCTCTCTCCTTGGTCGAACAAAGGAAACGCGAGAAAAACTTCAGAAACTTTGCCTTCGCCAGCACCGTCTCAACCTCCGAAGCTCGGTCTGTTGATCTCGCCGGGAAGGCCTGAGTATTGCGACGCTCGATACGGTGCCGCGTCGAGAAATATCCGCGCATGACAGTCACCCCTGCGGTGAGTAATACGGTGACTACTTGAGCGCCCCACTAGTCGCGACTTGACTGGATCGCCATATTTGTTTTCCTTCCAAATGCCGAAAGCCCCGCTTCTTCTCCTACTCGGCCTGGCCCTGTCCGCCGCTCTAAAGTTCGAACCCCGCTGTGGCCCCGACGCTCCACCGAGTCAAACTGGCCCCGCAGAAGCACCTCCGCTTCCCTTCGCACTGCCAGCCAACTACCAGGTGGGAAGTAGGCTCTGTTCTGTCCTATCTCGTCCATCCAGATCGACGTGCTCTACACAACTTCTGGAAATGAGTCGGCCGTCTTCCACGAGGAGTTCTTCGAAGGCAGCTTCACTTTCTCGAAGCTCAACCACACTGGCAAGTACCTGCTCCTGAACCGCACGGATGGAAAGATCTTCGCCGACTGTAAAATACCATCCTGGACCTTAAAACTGTGGCGTGGTTTCAGCAGAGAAACAGTACAGCAAAGTTGATCAGTTCCCGGCCCTCTTCGAGCTGCCGAAGCAGGCTCTGTCCTTCTTCAACCTAAGCGACGTCTCTCGCATTGGAGAATTGATCGCCTCAATCGTCTCCAAGAGCAAGGATAAAACGTCCGGCTTCAAGAACACGACCCTCTTCTCGACCGAACCTGTAGGGGGTATCCCCGCGGTCCATTGGGTTGGCTGCTCCAGTGAAGCTGAGGAGTATTTCCAGGTTGAAGTGGCCTATGGCGGTATGCCTTTTCAGACCTTGTCCTTCGCAATGAGTGATTTCCAGATAAGGCTCCTCCTCCACCGAGCGCTAACATTTCGAACCCTGTTATCCTGTCCTTCGAAATTTCGACCTACACCGGTATGCCTTCCTTGGGGAGAATAGTCTCTCATAAGCTGTACCTTTAGTTGCTGATAACAAGACGCAGCTCACTCAAAGGGTTTCATTCCAAGTCACCTTCATTGACACCATCGACTTGGCTTCAGTGAAGAAGAGTCAAATGGTCAGTTAGGGTTAGATCAATCCCCCTTTAAGTCCATCTATTAGGTTCCTCGTGGTACCTACATCAAGAACATGATCGAAGCCCAGCTCCCTGTCAATCTCCCGTCAAAGTTCGACATAGATGTGCACTATGTGGACACCTACCAGAAGACCACCGACTTCGTTGAAGTAGCTCCTTTCGTTTTCATCACTTATATTCAAAGGGGTCCTTCAGATGCTCTATGATTCGGTCCGCCGGATCGTCATGTTCACCGTGGACAAGAGGGACAGTGATCTGGGTGTATTCGGCCCAGCAGTTCTTGAGAGCTCGTGGAACAAGATCGACATCGTCCACGACTTCAACTACGGTATTTGACGCCTACACCGAGTTGGATGCAAAGTGCGTTCAGGGTTGCAATATGCGCTGAGCCCCGACGGAAGCGTTTGTTACGAAGTCGGGCCAATCAACGCTGGTTTCGGAGATGTCAAGAAGACCGCAGAGCAGAAGATAGATCTGAGACCCGCCAAGGAGCTCTTGCTTGGACTGACCGGCTCGACGTTCTACCACGATGGAGAAGTTAGATAGTATTCAGAAGCCCTCTTCTATCTCCTTTTCAGGTCACCAGTGATGCTGGAGAAGAGCTCGATAAGTATGTGTCCCTTGCTGAGGGAAACAGCTCTTCCGTCGTCGAAGTCTTCTTCACGAAGGGCTGGAAGGTGACCGATCGAGGAGATGACGCGCCTGTACTTCACTCTATCACTCACTACCATAATGTAGGTTCATCCTATGGTGCTACTCGTGATTCACAAAGTCGTTTAGGCTTCAAAAATGTTGAGGATGACAACGATCAAGCTGAACAAATTGACCGACCGCACCAACTTAGGAACTCCTTGGACCCGAAAGAACGCCTTCCCGTGTCTGTCCTTCACGAAATCCAGCTACTTCTACGTTAAAATCGCGTCTAGTATGTCTTCTTAGAAGTTCAACCTTCTGATAGTCCCATTCCAGGTTCCCTCAACGACCTCAAGAACATCGGATTGGATCAGGTTGGCAGTGCCCTGGTCGAGACCTTAGCTGACGCCGCTAACGTCTCCGTGCTCCGTTTTGCCGAGCCTTACGTAGGTCACTCTGTTTCTAAGTATTCATAGCAAGACTTCAGTACGAGGAAGACAACAACGCCGTCTTCGTGTACTTCGCCCTGAGCAACCCCAGTGGAAAGTCTCCAGCGGAGACGGTGGACCGGAAGGTGGAGCTCCCCCTTCTTAACGCGACGGCCGCCCTGAACACGACCCTCTCCACCAAGGGTCTCTCCTTCACGGTCACCACTGACAAGGGCAAACACACCCTGAACCTCGTAAAGAACGAGTTCGGCCACGTCCCTGCCGGCCAGCCACCCGCTCCCGTCCCTCCGCCAGAACCCTTCAAGGGCTACAGTGGCGGGTCCATGTTCGTCCTGGGACTCTTCGCGTTCCTCTTCGGAGCTCTGGCCTCTGTTGGCGGACTCGTCGTCTACTGGAGATCCTCCCGTGGACGCCTGGCCGGCGGCAACGTCTACCAGGTCTTCGAATGAGGCGACGCTTTTCTGGGTTATCCGTTGGTTACGTGTACTTTGAATACGTTTTTCCAGTTTCTTATATTCCACTTTGTATTATAACATGCAACTTTGTATCATACTGTAATTATCAACGTTTACATGTAGATAAATGGTGAAGGTGTGATGCTTGTCCTCGAAGAAGGTGTTTCTGATCATCTCCCCTATCTATATGTCGACTCTTCTCCGGAAGATGGATTCATAGGCGCGGACACGATTGTGGGTGATTGCTTTACCGTATACTTGTCATTGTTCAGTGTTAAATTCTGCACAAGTGGGTTCCCTTAGCTCGAAGAGCGCAGAACAAAAAATCGGTCCAAAAGTTTGGAGTACAATATTCAGAAAATTTTGTTCTGTACTCTTCGAGCTGAAGCCATCTATTGGTGTAGAATTAAACGCCGAACGGGGACCATACCTCCTTGACACCCCAAACCGCTCTTTCCCACACAAAAGAGCCTTTTATCGCAAAGGCGAAGGTCAAAAACAGCGGCTTGCCTGAACTTCAATGAGAAGTATACGGTAAAGCAATCGACCAGAATCGTGTCCGCTCAGACCATCGAACCGAGGAGTGTGAACCACAAAGATTCGGGGCGTGGATGTCCACAGTACTATAGACGCGCTCACCTTCGAGACTATAAACAAGCCTTAATTCTCAAGTTTAGCATGAAGTCCCTGCGGTCTTCCAGCGAACAAGCGCTGAAGTATGTTGAGAAGGCGAGCAGAATCAAGATCTCCGATCTCCGAGACAACCCAGGAGCCCGAGTGGCGGTAGGCAACCTTCTTCTATGTCTTCTTACGTAGTTCTATCCAGGGACGCGTCCTGAAGTCCACGATGAACCAAGGAGGTCACACCATCGGGGAGCTCCAGCGGGCGGCGAAACCTCCTCTCGGCTGGATCTGGGGCGACTTCTTCCGTCCGTGGCACCGTATGTTCCCTGGCGATGAGCACTTCAACGGCGACATCAAGTATGTCATTTGGATATCAGATTTTGTTTACACCTGTCCACCTTTGGTTTACGTTTATCGGATTCACCTTCAAGTGCCCTTTCAGCCTCCGCAGAGAGTACCCCCCGCTCTCCCTGCTCGAACTCCAACGACTCATCGACCTGGGCTACTTGGACACTTCGAAATTAATCGACTTGAGCGCGCTGTGCGGCACTAAGAAGTTCCAATGCAACCCGAGCCAGCGACAGTTCGGCGTCCAGTTGACCGACGAGGTGAGTCGGAAGTCGGCGTTTAGGGCGGCTTCTTTGAGTGGCGCCCGCCGACAACGTGTTACTAAATCCCATAAAGACGCCGGATTGGGCGCCACTCTTTTTCTCGTTTAACTGTTCAATTTCAGGGCGCCGGCCTCTTTAAGAGCAAGGTTAATCTGGAGGTGCAGTGGGCGAGCGTATCCGCCATCGCCGCCATCGAGAAGGCCGGAGGCAAGATCCGCACGGCCTACTACGATCTGGAGAGCCTGAGGGCAGCCTGCGATCCGAAGGCGTGGTTCCTGTCGGGGAAGCCGGTGCCCCCCAGGAAGGCGCCCCCTCAGCAACTCGTCTCCTACTACCGTAATCCCGCCAATCGAGGGTAACACATTCGGTGCAAATAGCCTGGATAAAGTTCTTCTTCTCCTTAGGTATCTTGCGGAGCCAACGAAGATCGCCGAAAGCGAGCAGAGGTTAGCGGAACTCGTGGGATACGAACGCTCTGCGGAATCTGGGGACCTGGAGGAGAAGGCGCGGGACCAGGTGTTCCTCGGAATCCCCCCGGGCTCGCTCGTCAGCCTCGCTGACCGAAAGGTGTTCTACCCGACGACGGCAACTGTCGAAGAGTACTACAAGCAACAGCTGATCGCTGACCACTCGCGGTAATCGGCAGATGTTGCCGACTCGTTATGATTTGTGGGGTGCCCGAGTGACCTCGCGAGTCGCATTGTTATGGCTTTGTTTATGGATAGGAATGAAACTCTTTGTTCGAATCTTGAGGGACACTGGAATGTGGGAGGGAAGGAGGACTATCCTGGGACGCGAAACCGGCCGCAGATGGAGTCTATCCTCGTCTGGTAGCGGAGGGCTTCTTCTCGACGAAGTTCTTCCAGGGCCCGAGCCCGTTCGGAGTCGAAGACGAAGTGTCCGGCTCCTCTCAGAGTTGACTGACCGATATGGCCCACCCACTTGACGCAGACTCCGTTGAAGATGAGAGGACTCTCGAAGTAGGTCTGAAAGCCATGGAGTTACCAGGGAGGACTACGGTTAGGTTTCTAAGGTGACTGTAGACATTTTCCAAGGAAGTGGAAGTTTGTGGTAAAACCAGAGGTCCGAGTTGGAGTCTTCTTTCTGGGCCTTTTAAAGGAGGAGTTAACAACTATAACCACTTCAGGAACAAGGAGCAATCAAGATAAGATTCCGTTGGGATAGGGACAACCGAACGAGAAGCTAGAAGACGTTAGAGGCATAGGACGTTGAGGCCAAAAACCTACTGGACCCCTACAAGCATCCTAGCCCATATCTTACACCCAGGAACCTTACACCTTAGGAGGTCTCCTTATGAGGGGAACTGGCTTGCCTATAGGGTGACTCAGCAGGACCTTTCAGGGTGATACACTGAATAACAATCTTATCTGACGTAGGGGCATACTTCAAGAAGTTAAGAAACTAAATCCACCCACCTTCACCTCGGAGCTCTCCTCGCGGTGCTCCACACTCGTCAAGTGGAAGTCGAAGTTGAGGCCGAGACTGGGCACGGTCTAAACATTCCTTAGCGGTGCGTCAGCCGTGCGCGACCTACCACCAAGAGGAGCAACTGCTGACAGTCGAGGAGGAAGCGGCGCTGGCGCTCCTCCGTGGGCCCGAAGGGGATGGCGCGGTAGACGACGGGGGTGTCCGCCCTGGACAGAAGCCTCAGCTTCTCGTCGCCGAGGAAGCGCTCTTCCTGGTTCTCGACCACCATGGACATCGGAATGCTGAGGGGCGCCCAGGCGCGCCCGCGGTCCTGGAGGCGGTGGCGGAATGCGGCCCGCCCCCGAGCGCCGATCGATTTGCTCCGATAAGGATCGAACGCCGCAATATGATTAGATCGAAGACACGCCGGCTCTTATGGTCCAGTTTCGCGCCTTGTAGGCCAAGGTCCGTTCTGGTCACGACTTCAACTTCCGATGGAAAGATAAGACCGCGAAGTGGTTGCGCCACAACCTTGCTGATCGTTCGATTACGGTGCCCGCAAATGGCAGATGTTCAGATCTTTTAACTAAGGAGATTCTGAAGCCGTTATCCATTGCGGAGTTGATGGCTATCAGGAGGCAAATCCCCGCCCCTTCCACCGGAAGCAATCTAAACCGGCCCGGTGCAAACTCACCCGAAAGAGCTGAAACCGGCTACGGTAGCTGCCGACCACATATAGCCGAAATCCAAGTCCAAACTTTGTCGTTCATCTGAAAGATTTCGGTTTGAGGGTCCCGGCAATGAGAACGTCCGATCGACCGATAAGACCGCAAAAGTCGTTGACTGCGCGTCCGCAGCATGAAGAAGGTTCACTAATTGGGCACCCCAAAGCGATACAAAAGAGTTTATCCAGCTATAACAACAAACACCTCAACAGAGCTCAGGCCTTCTCGGGGAACACGGGCTTCCTGCTCACGCCTCCAGCTCTCACAAGGGAAGGCGAGTCCTGGAGATGCAAGAAGCGAGTGCGCAGCTTGGCGATGCGCCTCGCCTGTTCTACTTGACGCTGGCGCAGCGCCCTCCAGTAGGTCCAGCCGTCCTTCTCGGGGTCCAGGTCTTCCAGCGCTCGTGGAGCTTGCAGGTTGAGCTCGAAGAGCCATGGAGGGTACTCCGAGTCGGGCTGGATCGCTGGTCCCGGCTCCTCGCCTGAAACATGGCTCCTATAACCTGGATGTCCCGCATCACCTACCTTGGATGAAGTAGTTCACGCACACATGCTTCGCGAGCTTCTCTGTGTCGCTCTCCACGTAGGACTTGTCCTCCTTCTCTGCGACTATCTTGCCGCCGACCGCGTAGCTTCTCGCTAAACACGAACGTCATATTGTAAACAAACAGAGCAGAAGCGCACCGGGGACGAACGATTTTTGGAGGGGTCGGCGAGTCAGGATTCGGCCAGCCAAGGAGGCCACTAGACGCATCTTAAGATCTGAAACACCGTTTAGCCAAAACAAGTTCAGTCAGCTGGAGGTAAACAAGCTCCCGACGGGCACGGACTCGAAAGAAGCCAAGCTAAAACCTAGCAACCACTTTAATCTATGTAACAAACAACAACAATTCACTCAAACAGCACAGTTTTCAGCCGGTTCTTGTAGCCCCTGGTGGTGAGCGTCGCCTGCAACTCCTCAGGCGTGCACCACATGAAGTCCGATAGGCTCGTTTTGCTGAACACGGGGTCTTTGGACCCCTGGATATGGGCGTCGAAGAAGAAGATCTACAAGAAGGTGTTCTAGAGTCAGTCAAAGCGGAGAATCGAACCTCTGCTTCGTCGGCCTTCTGGACGTCCTTCAGCTTCTTCGGGTACCTGTAGCGATAGCTGGCGAACGGCGCGTTGCCCATGATGGAGATCTTCGGGGTCCCCTCGAACAAGTCCCCAACGCACTTCTCAACGGTCTAAAGGCTACTGGTCCTTTGGGTTTCCAGGAAGAAGGGATGTACCTCGCGGAGACTCTCGCCTTCGTTCTTCCTCTGGGGAATGATCCAGGGAGTCCGGTAGTCGTCATTTCTGTGATGTAGCTTCTGCTTCACGAGGAGAACGAGCTTCCGGTCCAAGCAGCGCTTCAGAGAGTGCACGTCGGTGGTGGAGTCAAGAGGAGCGTCTGAAGACAAGAGAATGGCTTCGTTTCCAGAGTTAAAAATCTGACTTTTCGATTGGAAAACTCGACTTTATATTGAAAACACGTACCTAGGCCGTACTTGGTGCGAATCTCCGAGGCCTTCTTCTTCCACTCGTCCTCCTGCATCTGCGCGGTGACGCTGAGTTCGCCCTCCAGCTCGCTGAGATCCTTGCCTTCGGCCTCCAGCTGCTCCTTCTTCGCAATGAGTCTAAACCCAGCTCAACTGCAAAGCCCCGAACACTCGCTTACTTCTTGTCCCGGATAGAGCGTAGTTCGAAATCGGAGCGCAGAGAGTTCTCGGCCTCCATCTGAAGTACCTGCTCCGAATAGCGCCTCTCCACGTCGGACATCGGCGGAGCGACGACGGGGAAACGGCTGAGGACGACCGCGCCGAAGATGTCCACGCGACGTCCCGCGGCCGTGGAGAATAATCGGCGCACGCTCATTCTGGAAAGAAGCTGGAGTTAAGCACCAAGAAGATTCGGAGAAAAGCAAAAGGCGAAAGGAACGAGCGAATATTATGGGAGACGCGAAGAACCGTGTCCAACAGCGAATCCACTGAGCGATCAGGGGAGTACGGTGCAAGCGCGAATGCGTGCGGTACGAAATCGCGCATACTCGCCCGTTTGAGTCCATCTTGGAAGACCATGGAAGTCGACGTGGGTTTCGCCGTCCACACGGATTCTGAGCGACAAGCAGGCCCGGAAGGCGCTGTTCCGGATGCCGAGGATGAGAAGCAGCGCAAGAAACGCCTGAAGATGGAGAAGATCCTGGCGATGGCCCAAGGGGAGCCGAAGATCAAACCCTTTGTGAACATCGATTTAGCCCGCAAGGAGGTAGGTCAGCCGGTAGGGACTTGGAAGCACTGCTTTACTTCAGAAACATGATGAGACGAACGCCTGGTACGCTTCGAAGTTCCGCGGCCAAGCTCCGAGCAAGACGCAGAAGAAGTCTCCCACGATGACCGTGAGCGGTCGCTCTGGATGTAAGAACATGCTCTATAGCTCTGTTTCCTAAATTGTGTTTGTAGTCAAGGAGCTGCAGCGCCTGAAGCAGAGGATGGCTGAGAGCATAGAGAACAAAACTCTGGTGAATCTCGAGAAGCGGCGTCAGCTGTTCAAGGAGGACAATCCCGAAGCAGAAGCTAAGGAGGAGAGCGACGAAGAACCAGAGGAGCGCAAACCTAAGAAGTCGTGAGTGGGAAGGTCGAAGGGGCTCTCGTAATTAGCTTCTTAGGGTGGCGGAGTACAACAGTGACGAGGACTCCGATTACGAGGAAGGCAAGGCGGGCTTCGAAGAGTCCGACTCCGATGCTGACGATAAGGAGGAGGAGGCGGCGGAAAGAGATGTCGAAGATGAAGATGAAGAGGAAGGAGAGCCGATGGCAGTAGAAAAGGAAAAAGAAGATCTCGAGAGCGACGACGACGATGAACAGGTTCACGTAAGTATACCCCATGCCTAGCGTCTATTTGAGGGTGTTGGTTTAGAAGCAGGTGCGCAGAATCGTGCTCAGCGACGATGAAGAAGAAAGTAGCGATGCGCCCACCGGAACTGCTACAGTAGCAGAGAAGCAGCCGATCGACTTCTCCCAAGAAATGCCTCCGGAGTCTTCCTCTTCGCTCTTCTCCGAAGGATTCAAGATTCCAGAGCTTCCGAAGAGGCAGACCCAGAACCACGATGAAAGCTACGAAATGCTCTCCTTCAGTCAGTTCAAGCCCACACAAGAAGAGCAGAAGTCCGCGGAAAAGTTTGAGAACTGTCGTTGCCTTCTTGTAGCGTATGTGGTTACAGGAACGCGGTCGATGCCCTTGGACTAAACACGGAGGACATCGACGAGGACGAACTGGCGATGCTGTGCTCAGGGGCGTTCTGTAAGTCAGTTTTTAGTGCTCCTGACTTACCTCCTTCTAGCGGCCCCTGCTCCGAGTGTACTACCGCCCCCCAAGGAATCTATCGAAGTTGACGTTGAAGGTACCACTTTCTGAGGTTTCGAAGTAAACAACGACTGATTTAGAAAGCTCTCTGGGAGCAGAGGAGAACTCCATCAGCGGCGACAGTGACCGTGTTCATAGTCCAGTGACAGTGGCGCCTGTAAAGGAGGCGGTCAATAGCTCCCAAGCTCCTAAATTGAAGAAGATACCCAAGTTGAAGTTTGACTCCGATTCGGATTCCGACGACGACGAAGAGGTCATCGAAAGCACTGAGATTGAAGCGTCGAAGGCTCGCAAGATCGTAGAGAAAGATGAAGTGGCGATGCTCCTTGACGAGGAGGCCCGAGATGGCTTCGAAGAACCGGATGCTGAAGAGGAGAACAACGGCGACGAGGACAGCGATGATGAAGTCGCTGAATACAACAAGATATTCAAGAAGTAGGTGTCTTTCATTTTCGGAGTCGCAATCCTATTCCAGGAGCAACTTCTTCGACGACGAAGCCTCGTTGAGTGGCGACGACGTGGGAAGCGACGAGGATAGCGACGGTGCGGGGAACGACGAGTATGAGGTGGAACTGGGCGACGAGGACGACGTCCCTGACAGTGAGGAGCTCCGCGCGGACCTCCACAAGCAGTTCATGAAGCAGCAGCAGGACGACGAGGAACGCCGGTTACTGTACCTACAGGACAAGTTGTTCATCGAGGGCGAGCTCCACACCTCCACCGACAGGAACTTCCGATTCAAGCTCCGCGAAGAGCAGGACGCCAAAGTGGCCGAGGAAGAAGGAGACAAGGAAAACGCCGAAGACGAAGTCGATGCGGAGGACGAAGAGAACGAGGCCGAGGCTGAGGAGTCGCAGAAGCGGGCCGAGAAGGCTATGTGGCTTATGAGCAAGCAGAAGGAGGAGGTACTTTGTCTGTCCAAACTCGGCTGATTTTTTGCTCCTTCAGGCCTTCACGTCGAATGCCATTTTTGGCTTTGGAGAGGAGGAGCCGGGGTGTTCCCTTTTTCAAGTTGGCACTTTGGCCTTGTCGAAGAAAGGTTAGTCCCAAGAAGACTTCTTAAGACCTCTCACCACGCTTTCAGTTGGCCAGTCCGAGCTGGCCTCCAGGACCTACAGCGGTGGGCACCGAGACTCCATGCTCCAGAACTCCGACTCCTTGTCCCTCATAGTGAAGGACACTAACTCGTCGAACAACATCGCCCCGCACTCCCTGTTCACCGTGATGCCCTCGGTGGGTCGCAACGCGAAGAGGCCGTTCGCAGGCACTACCGTAACCGAGAAGGCGTCGAAACGAGTGCCCGGCGCCAACATATTCGCATCCTTTGATTCCTGACTTGGTTCTCGGTGTATTTCTACATTGGCTATGTTGACTTGTCACATATATTCTGGTATGCGGGCCTTATCTTGTAAATAGCTTCTTGTTGTGCCCGGTCTTCTCCGGATTCTTGCCTTGCCCGAGTGATGAAGCGAACTTTCAGTTGTATCCTCCTCTCATTTGAGTCCTCCTTCTCTCCTGCAGGAGCCCCTCCTGCAATCACGGTGGTCAACAATGGAGATCAACACCGTTTATCCTCGTCACTCTTCTTCTTCTAACAAACAACTCTCCATCGCCGACTCTTCGTCCAGGTCCCAGCCGTGACGGAAAGAAGGCACTGGATCCACAAACATCCTACTGTCATAAACGACATCGGCCAGGAAAAGGCCTTGTGGAGGGGCGACCTTGATCTTCCGGTCGAAGAAGTTCCAGGGCATCGGATTGTCTATCAGCCACTTGATGGTGCTGAGGTCCACTCGACCGTAGGCCGATCCCACAATGACCGACATCATTCTTCGGATCTGCTCGCGGAGAAACGAAGGGGAGATGATCGTCACTGTGAAGTAGTCGTAGATGTCGTTCTCCATGGAGTATGCTGACCCTAAGTTGTCCAATCACTCTTAAGCAGGCACACTAGAACCAACCTGGCCCAACGTTGATGTGGAGAATGGAGCGACGAGTGGTGGGGAACTCTACCTCCTTCCGTCGAGTCCGTTCCGGGTGCTTGAAGAACGACGCCAAATTATTGGACCCCAAGAAAAGGTCGGCCGCTCGCTGCGCCTTCTCGTGGTCGAACCCTGGAGGAAGGCGCCAGGCGTAGTGCCTTTCGGAGAAGCACGCCGGATGGGGCGTGTCCAAGATCCTCTCCCATGTCCGATCGGACTTCGCCACTGCCAGTCGGTACACGTAGCGCCTGAAGGGGGTGAGGATAAGGCGGAGATTGCCTCAACTCACCTGTAGGACACGTTCCGCCGCGCGCAGAAACCTGGAGAAACAGGGTGGACATCAAGTAGCTCAAGACCATCATTGCACTGTCGGATGAGCTCGTTCCAGTCCTGCAAGAAGCTCTCCTGGGTCTTCCGCGAGTCCAGTAGCGTTCGTTGGGCCTCGGGAATGTGGATCAGAGCCGCGTTGCGGAGAGCGTGGACACCTGCGTCCGTTCTGAAGCCAACAAGCACGTCAAAAAGAAAGGAGAAAACCAGTACCTGCTGCTGGGCGCCATCTTCAGCCCCTCTGGGAACGTCAAGGACAGCGTCGAGTGGATCAGATCCATGACGCCGTACTTGGAGCCGCCTTTGGCCATTTCCGGAAACCGCGAGCCATCGTACCTCATCCATAGAAGGAGCCGACGACCACCGGCGTTCATCTGGAAAGTAGCGATGGTTTGACCACACTTGGGCTCACCTCCGCCGATGGGTTGAGCCAAAGTGTGGCCAAGCGAGGGACTGGCGAAAAGGAGAACGGAAGGATACTCCCGTGGATTCAATCGACTCTCCTGTGCCTGGGGACCATAAGACAGAACAATATGTGGCAGAGGTGACCACGATGTGACATGGCAGAGGCGCCATAAAGTAGCATGATTAATACGCGTAATTCTACTTCGCAAAATGGACCTCCAGGGCAAAGTCGGTAAGGCGGTCTCTGGAGGTCGGTCTTCCGACTCTGGACTGCGCAGTTATCTACAACTCAGCGCTACTTCCGTTACCTGAAAGGCTTTGAACAGGGGAGAGCCAAGTCCACACGAGTCCGAACGTATTTTATTTACCACTCGCTTCTCTGTCGATTTCGATTTCGCGGATGGATTTGACTTTGCGAGAAGTATCGTGCCTGCTTCCTGAGATTACGAGGGAGATGATACCTTAGAGGTCCATTGGCAGGCGAAGCAAGAGGTCAGAAAGCTAACGGTGAGCCAGAATCCAGTGTCACATCGGGTTCTTCGAATGTGTGAGAGAAACGCGGAGACTGGATGAACCTTAGGAGACTTACAGTAGCTTCTAGACGTCTCACAGTCTCGTAGACCACGAGACGTCTCATAGTCGCAGCTTCCTTGACATCTCCTAGCGTTGTTGGCAAACTCTTTTAAAGAAATGTTTCCCTATTTCTTCTTCTCTTCTTCTTCTTTGCTCGCCTGCTCTATTAGACCCAAACCCAGCTTGTCTTCACACTTATCTCGCGTCTCATGAGCGATGTAGGGTGACCCTTAAATCCGTGTTATTATTTCAGTCAAGAAGTTCTCTGTGATGTGGGGCCAGGCAGAAGACGGCGAAGGATCGTCCCTCCAGGTAGGTCTTCAGTCCCTCCGATTCCTGGACCAATCTCACCCTAGGGAGAAGAAGGCCTCTCGGTGGCGGACATGGTGAAGGCCGCCGCCTCCAGCATCTACATCGACACGAATCTGCCCGGATACGAGTTCGACGAGGCTTCGCAGATGTATTACAACGCGGAGACTGGCTACTTCTACGACATGGTAAGGGCTTCAGGGATCTGGAAGTCCTTACTGGCTTCTTTCAGAACACGGGAATGTACTACCACACGGGTACACAGACGTGGTACTCCTACGACGCGCTGACGGGTTCTTACACGGCTCACCGGGCCGAGCACTTCCAGCCCGGGACCTGGTCCAAGAAGCGGTTGCGACGACGAGCGATCGGCCTCTTCGGGAGGTCGGCCATGGACAAGAATTTCAACCAAGAGAACGTGGACCTCTGCGAGCTACTTTTCGATCTCGTGGATCGGGCCGATCCTAGCCCTTCGGGACGAAGCACTCGGAAGACCTTCTTCGAGAGGTTCAAGGTACTCAAGTTCTCTTTGCTTTTGTACATGACCACTTAAGGAGCACGACGAAGAGCTTCCCGTGTTCCACCATCCTCCATCTCCCCAAGAAGAGACGACCGAGCAGCTGTACTACGAGAGTGACGACTCCTACGCCTCGGACGACGAGTCCGTGGCCAGGGAGAATGAGGGCCAGAACCATCCTCCCTGCATCAGGCTGATAGAGGCCTTCGATGGGAATTTCCAATTGCACATCGTCACGGTAAGGAGTGCTTCTTGATCAGAATTTCTACCTTCTTCTCTGTCTCAGGTGATGGGAGCCACGGTAGGAAGTGGCCCTGGATGCGACGTGCAACTAGCGCCCGATGACAACTATGTGGCCAAGGTAAGCGGATACATTTCGGGGCCAGTCCTAGATACTCCAGTTCTTGTAGAAACACGTCCAGCTGACTTACGACGAAGGAGGCGACGACAGCGCTCCTGGCTACAACCTTGAGTGCCTCACGAAGTGGGCGCTTCTGAATGGCCAGTACGTTGAGGTAGGCCACTCTTCCGGTGCTTCTCCAAGTAGCCATACTTCAGGGCGGTCAAGGAGAACTGTTCCGGCTGGATCACGAAGACCAGTTCAAGATCGGGAATCACCTCTTCCTTGTCCACATCCACCATGGTACGTTCCCATCTCAAAGCGTCCTACTTTCTTCTCGCAGGGACCAACACGTGCCAAGGATGCGAACCCGGGCTCCTGGCTGCGTCGGCCAACAAGGAAGGGCAGGAAGTCCAGTCCAAACGATCCGCAGAGTCCCAAAGGCTAGAAAACATCCGGAGAATGAAATCGGCTTATGGGCTCAACCTGAAGGTACGACCAAGTAGGCCATAAGACGTTCTAGGACTCTTGGCTGTTCCAGGACACCGACTACCGTTCCACGAAGAAGTACCAGGACAGAGCGGGTCAGCGGAGAGAGGTCGTTGGCAGCGAGACGCCCAGCAGCTCTGCGAACGGATCGGGAATTTACAGGAACTGTTCGGCTCGACCCGTCGCTGGTAAGTCCTTCTTCAGTTCGACAAAGGAGGGGAGAACCCCAACTCGCTACCGTAACCTCCCTCTCCACTTCAGGTGCCGACGCCCACTCCGTGGCGCTGAGAACGGCCCCCAAAGCCCAGGAACCCCTGTCCGTCGAGAACAAGGGCTTCAAACTGCTGAAAGGAATGGGCTGGAAGGAGGGCACTGGGCTGGGAAAGACGGAGCAGGGCATCACAGGACCGGTAAGAGCAACTTATCTGGACTGACTGGCATGCTACTGACCTTAGGTGATCTCGGAGGTTCGAAAAGACCGAGCGGGACTCGGAGTGAAGGCCGCAGTCGAACAGCCGCTCACCAAGAAGCAGAAGATCCTCGACGTGACCCGAAGGCGCTTTGAAGAAGTATCACCTCCTTTCTTTGCACTTCTAGAGATCCTTCTGATTTCAGGCTTCAGCGAAGGATCCGTGACGGCGCCATAGGAGAGAAGAAGTCTTTTTAATGCTTTCTTTAATTTATTTATTGTAAATTCGGTGCATAATAGACCTTGTAATTAAGAAATCGACTCTCGGAACTTGGCCTTGTGAAGCAGGTGGTGAAACCCAGGCAAATGGCACATCTGCGGTTCGCTCTCGCCGAGCGTTTTGACATGTGTTCCCTGAATCATGAAGGCAACGGGTACTGTACTCGAACTTCCAGGGGATCTCTGTGGCTTCCGAGGTCGCTCGTCTCTCTTCCTGACAGGGCGGCGGAGATCATCGTGAAGTGCTTTGGATCTGTTCTTTGACCTCCATGTCGTGTATTTCGCGCTTCCTCCTTGACGTTCGTCGACTTTTCGGTTTCGCAGTCGACTTTTGTGTCACCGCCACACGACCTCCTGACCAGCCTCGTTTCAGCTTCTTGGGTTATGGAGACTTTCAACTCTGTGGAGACGCAGGGGCGTATCGCCTGCTGCGAATGCGGCGTGCCCATAGTGCCCAACCCGGCCAACATGTGCGTGGGATGCGTCCGCTCCAAGGTTGACATCACCGAGGGAATCCCGAAGACAAGTCAGTGAGCCCCCACTGGGCCTCCTTCTAATGAGCTTCTTCAGGTCAGCTCCATTGCTGCAAGTTCTGCGAGCGCTTCTTCTTGCCCCCGAACGCCTGGGTGCACGCGCAGCTGGAGTCCAAGGAGCTGCTGGCGCTGTGCTTGAAGCGGCTGAAGCCCACGATGACGAAGGTGCGTTTGACCGACGCGTCCTTCATCTGGACCGAGCCCCACTCGAAGCGCATCAAAGTCAAGGTCACGATCCAGAAGGAGGTGTTCTCCGGGGCCATCCTCCAGCAGGCCTTGATCGTCGAATTCACCATATACAACCAGGTCGGTTTTTTATATCGCCATCTTCTTCTAATGCAGGCTCTTCTAGATGTGCGACGACTGCCGGAGAGCTGAGGCGAAGGACTTCTGGCGCGCTTGTGTCCAGGTCCGTCAGAAGTGCGAGTTCAAAAAGACGCTCTTCTACTTGGAGCAGCTGATCCTGAAGCACGGAGCGCACGTGAACACCACGGGAGTGAAGCCCGTCCCCACCGGCATCGACTTCTTCTACGCCAAGATCCAGGACGCTCGCAAGCTTGTTGATTTCCTGATGACAGTGCTTCCCTGTCGCTACCACTACGCCCAGGTTAGACCCGCTCTTGAGAACCGGTTATTACCGTATCGATCCTAGGAACTGGTAACTCACGACACCAAAAACAACACTTATGACTACAAACACACCTTCTGCGTGGAGATCGTTCCTATTTGCCGCGACAATGTGATCTGTCTGCCCAAGAAGCTGGCCCAAAGCTTAGGAAACATGAACCAGATGGCCGTATGCCTCCGAGTCTCCAGCGTCGTAACGCTGATCGACCCTGTCACACTTCAGATGGCGGATATCTCTGGGTAAGCTGGCCTTCTAGAAAGTCGCCTTTACATTGTCGTCTTTCAGAACCCAGTTCTGGCGGGAGCCGTTCGAGTCGCTGTGCCAACCCAAGATGCTGACCGAGTTCTTCGTGCTCGAGGTGGAACTCGTGGAAGGCATGAAACGAGGCGTCGGCCACGGACACGTCTCCAAGAAGCACGTGCTGGCGGACGTGTGGGTGGTCCGCTCTGACCAAGTAGGCCAGACCGACGCGCAGACCCTGAGCGCGCGGACGCACTTGGGCCATCTGCTGCACCCCGGGGACACTGTGCTGGGCTTCGACCTCGTCAACGCCAATGTGAACAACCGCGTGCTGGACGATATGCGCTCGGACCGCGTCCCCGACGTCGTGCTCGTGAAGAAGGTCTTCAACCGGGCGCTCCGCTCGCGGAAGCGTCAGTGGAAGCTCAAGCGACTCGTGGAGGGCGGCAATGTGGTCCCGGAGACCGCCTCCGTCGAGGGCGAGTTCCTTGTAAGCCACAGTCCCTTCGAGGCCCCATTGACTTGAGCGGTTTCAGGCTTTCATGGAGGACCTGGAGGAAGACGATCTGATGCGCGAGAAGGTGAACATCTACCGCGACGCCACGAAGGTGGTGCCGTCGGAGACCGGCGACGACGACGAGGACGTCCCAGCGGGTCCGTCGCTCCAGGAGATGCTGGAGGACCTGACCCTCACCGACGACGTCCAGATGGAAGAAGCACCCCAGGAGGAATGATTTGTTATTTTCTGATGTTGTTGATTTGTTTTGTTGACTCAGATTTTATTTTGCTTGTTTCTGCCTCGCACACTGAGACCCGAAGACGTGATCGTGCGCTGTGAATACCTGAGTCCCTTGCTTGTGCGGTTACGTCTTGTCTCCAGGGGATGGAAAGAAACCGATAGGATCGGGCAGCATGGTCGCGACTCCAGAAGATGCGGGTCAGCTCGTCATCCAGGTTCGTTGGGCGTGGGTCAGAAGAGGGATGGGTGAAATCGATTGGAACTCAGGGCGCTTGGGCCCATCATCTTCTTGAGGCTCTGCAGTCCCGAAGTAGGTCCCGCTCCTTGCAGGCCGTCTCCTACAACAGTGTGGACCTCTTGCGGGATCTGCTCGCGGCGAACGGCGAGTGCGCCAACGCGGTGGACCCGCGCGGCCTCTCGGCGATGCACATCGCCGCCTCCGAAGGGCGCCTCGACTGTCTCCGCGCCCTCATCGCGGCTGGTGGCGACGTGAACCTCCTCTCGGGCGTCTCCTGGCGCTGCAAGACGCCCCTCCACCTGGCCGCCGAGCGTGGCCATCTCGAAGCCGCGCGCCTCCTCGTCGCCTCCGGGGCCGAGCTACTTGCCCTCGACCTCGAGGACCACTCTCCGCTCCACCTGGCCCAGATCAACGGCCACCGCAACACCGCCCAGTTCATCATGACCTCGCTCCGTACGTCCTCCTACCGTACCTGAGTCCACTTTCCTGACTTCTACTTGCTTTCGGGGCCATAGATTCGGGCACCATTCCCCAATCGTACTCTCACCTACCGTACTCTCTGCAGAGAGCGCCCAAGAAGAGCGCCGACGACTGCACGCCCAGCTCATCGACGCCTGCATCCAGGGAGACCTCCAGAAGGTCGTCGACGTGCTCTCGCGCGTGGACAAGTCCAACGCCGGAGAGATCCTCAACGGCTACCGCATCGACGACCGCGCCGCACTCCACACCGCATGCCTTGCCGGATGCGTCGACGTCGTCCACACACTCCTGGGAGTCCGCGGACACGCCCTCATACAGGCGTCCAACTCTGATACCGTACTCCACGCCGCGGTCTCCTCGCAGGACGTCCAAGTAGCGGAGCTCATCCTCAAAGTGGGTTCCTTCTTCTGGAGATAGGCGCTAGAACGGAGAACTTCTAGAACTACCCGCATCTGGTGGCGGAGACGAACAACGAAGGCAGTCTCCCCTTCCATTGGGCCTGTCGCTGTGGGAGCCTCCAGCTGGTGAAGCTGTAAGTAGATCTCCAGCCCCAGGGTGACCCTGGCTCCTTCAGGCTGCTCCAGTTCCCCTACCCCGAGAAGCTGTGGAGTCCGATAGAGGACGTGCGCGGGACCGTCCGCTTCAGCTTCCCCTTCGACCTCAACGCCGTGGACCACCAGTGCCGCACGGGGCTCTACTTGTCCGTGGCCAACGGCAGCGCCGCCCTCGTCGACTTCCTCCTTCACGTAGGCCAGAGAAGCCCATCGCTGGCTGAAGAAGGTCATTTCAGTTCTCCCTGGAGGGCTGTCCCAAGCCCATCCAGCTGGACACCTACAGTAACGCGGGGAGGACGCCACTCATGATCGCCTGCTCCTCGGGCGACATCTCCATCGTCAAGTAGGCCTTCCTCCCAGACTCTGACCCTCCTTCTAGGAGCCTGTTGGAGCACGGGGCGGACGTGAACCTGCCCGTGGGCATCACGGACGACGAGGTCTCCGCGCTGGGCGAGGCCTCGCTCGAGGAGATCCGCTGTGTGGGCTCCGGCGCCCTCAACGAGGCCTGCGAGAAGGGCCACACCTCCCTCGCGCACCTTCTTCTGCGCCACGGCGCCAACGACCAAGACAACCGCGCCCTCGCCATCTCCCAGAGGGTGCGTGCTATTGGGAGACCCTAGATCCAATCTTCTTTAGGTAGGGAACCAACACATGATCCAGCTCCTCCTCCTCCACCTGGTCTTCCCCGACCCCGAGTACCGTATCAACAAGAAGTGCGTGGACCCTCTCAGCTCCGCGAGCCAGATGAACGTCTCGCGGAGTTTTCTCCCGGCGGCGGTCTACCCTACTTCGCCCTGCATGCTCAACTGGTACAACGCCGGCCTGCAGCAGCTGCTCACCGACTGGCTCATCGCCGCCGCCCTCAAGGTCAGCCTCCAGGCCTCCAGACCCAACCGGGACCCTTCTTCAGGTGAACCCTCGGCTCCGGACGACGCGGCTGGCGCTGGCGGCGTTGACGCGCCTCGACGTCTCGCACAACCGGCTGACGACGCTCCCGGCCGTCGTCTTCCAGCTCCCTTCGCTGAGGATTCTGAGCGCGTCGAACAACAAGATCGCCTCCTTGGAGCTCTCCCCCTCCAACGCCTCCGCCTGCAACGTCCCCTTCCTCGAGCAGATCTCCCTCGACCACAACCTACTTGTCCAGCTCCCCAGCCAGGCAAGCCCTCGGCCTCCTTCTTGTCCACCCTCCCCTTCAGCTCTTCACGATGCAGTTCCCCAACCTGCAGCTGCTGGACGTGTCCCACAACGAAGTCGCCTCGGTGCCTGCGAACGTGTGGACTGCGCCGAGTCTCCGCGAGCTGAACCTCTCCTTCAACTTCTTGAAGGCGCTCCCGGCGGTGGCGGGCGACGGCCGCTTCTCCAGGCCGCCCACTGCTTCGCCCGAGCGTCGCCGACCCACCGACGAGTCGGCCAAGTCCGAGAAGGCCTCCGTAGGCTCCGGCGCCTTCGAGGTCAACGTCACCGTCCACGAGCTCGAACGGTATGTTGGGGCTGGAACACGATCTAGAACCCTAAACCCCCCTAGCACCTCTGGTGAGCTTGGTGGCTTCTGTTCAGAAGAGCTTCTGGTGACGTTATTCAAGTGAAACTACTTCTAGGAGCCCACTATGGGTCTTTTTTTGTGCTTCTGATTCTGAAAGGCAACCCCACCTTCTTGCAGACACAACCTCTGGCAGAAGGAGGTGCAGTTGGCGCGCGTGGAGGACGAAGAAGCGGAGTTCGGAGGCGCGGAGAGCGCACTCTCTGTGCTGAACCTCTCGGGGAACCAGCTGGCCGCCGTGCCTCTGGGCCTCGCCTGCTGCGCCCCGCGCCTCTCGCGTCTCTTCCTCGCCGACAACAAGCTCACCTGCTTGGGACCCGTCCAGGGGCTCCCGGCACGACTCAAACTCCTCGACGTCTCCAGGAACCTCCTTCAGCAGGCGTTCGAGCCCGCGCAGAGCACCCACCTCGCCTGCTTCAGGGGCTCCCGGGGACCAGAAGGCCCGCCCGCGTCCCTCGTCCAGCGCCAAACAAGAAGCCGCTCGAAGTCGGCGGCGCGCTCCCAGCGCTCCTTGAGTGTCGCGCGCTCCGAGACCCAGCTGGAGGCTTGTGGGCACAAGCGACACTGCCGCCTCGAGTGGCTCCGCACTCTCAACCTCGCCGGGAACAAGCTCCGCGCCATCCCCCTCCACGCCCCCGCGGCTCGGGGCCCAGGACGCGCCCGCGCCTCCGTCGACAGCTCCACGCCTACGGTAGGAGCTTCCCTCCAGAGCCCGATCTCTAAGCCACTTCAGAAACGGGAGTCCCTGATCTTCCCCGGGCTCACCTCCTTGGACATGAGCGGGAACCTGCTCAGCCAAGTGCCCGCGGAGCTGAGCCAGCTGAGCGCACTCTCTGTGCTGAACCTGTCGGGCAACGCGGGTCTCGAGACGCTCCCGCCCGAGGTGGGCCTCCTCGGGAAGCTGTGGAGTCTCCAGCTGAAGGACTGCGGCCTCAAGGACCCTCTCCGGGCGCTCATCCAGGAGCACCACTACAAGACGGCCGACCTGGTCGCCTACTTGAAGTCCGTCCTCGAGGACTCGCGGCCCTACTCCCGCCTGAAGCTCATGATCGTCGGCGTCCAGGGCATCGGCAAGACCTCCCTGCTCCAGCAGCTCCGCCACGAGGGCTCCGTCTCCAAGAAGGCCGCCAACAGCGACGTGGGTGGTCCTCCTCGGCCTTCGCTGTAGGACTCGGTTTCAGAGCTGGTCGAAGCGGATGGGCCACTCGGGGGGCAAGAGCGACCACAAGGGCGCCAACATGTCCACCGTGGGCGTGGACGTGGCCGAGTGGACCTTCGAGCCCAAGAAGGTGCGCGGCGAGCCCAGCCTGGGCCCGGTCACCTTCCGCACTTGGGACTTCGGCGGCCAGCGCGAGTACTACGCCACGCACCAGTACTTCCTCTCGCGGCGCTCCCTCTACGTCGTCGTGTGGAAGGCGAGCGACGGCGACGCCGCCCTCAACGACGTCCATCAGTGGCTCGTCAACATCCAAGTACCTCCCCTCTCCAGTCCCCTCGCCACCCCTACTTCAGGCGCGCGCCCCCAACTCCACCGTCATCATCGTGGGCACGCACTACGACCAGGTGGTGGCGCACCCGGAGCGCTTCCCCCCGGGCTACTTGGAGGAGCTGGACGCGACCATCCGCGAGCGCTTCGTGGGCGTCGCCGACTCGGACAAGAAGGGTCTGCCCCGGGTCAGCCACGCCATCTTCGTCTCCTCCAAGACGCGCCACAACATCAAGCAGCTCTGCGCGCTCCTCTACAAGAGCGCCTTCGAACTCCGCTCGGCCGGCTCCAAGCAGCGCCTTCTCGAGCAGAAGATCCCCGCCTCCTACTTGGCCCTGGAGAAGGTAGGCCCGTCTCCAGGCTCCCTGAGTGACCCCTTCAGATCGTGGTGAATCTCGCGGACGAGCTCCGCGCGTCGTGCCGGGAGCCCGTGATGCGGACGGCCCAGTTCAGGGACTTTGTGCAGGAGAAGATGCGCCAGCACTACGGCCGCTCCTTCCGCGACCTCGTGGAGCTGAACCAGGCCTGCGCCTTCCTCCACGACAACGGTAGGCCCTCCTTGGCCAGGCCTCTGACCCTCTTCCAGGCGTGATGCTGCACTACGAAGACGTGACCCTCAAGGACCTCTACTTCGTGGACCCGCAGTGGCTGTGCGACATGCTGGCGCACGTGATCACCGTCCGCGAGATCAACCCCTTCGCGAGGAACGGCGTCATGAAGACGGACGACCTGGCCGTCCTCTTCAAGGCCTTCATGCGCCAGGCCTCCCACCTGCGCGCCTACATCGTCGACCTCCTTCACAAGTTCGAGGTGGCGCTCACCTGGCAGTCCCGCTTCCTCCTCATCCCCTCGCTCCTCCCCGACGAGTACCAGCTCCGCGCCGGCTACCCCGGCTGCGAGGTCAAAGTAGGCCAGCCTCGTCGTGTGTGGTCCTCAAGGAGCGTTTAGGTGCGCCCCAAGTACCCCGAGTGGGAGTGGAGCGTCGCGCCTTCGGTGACGCTGCTGCCCGCGCCGCAGCAGAAGCCGGAGAAGGCGTCGCGGCGGCAGCTGGTGACGCTGGACTACCGCGCGGCGACTGGCGCGCCAGGCGGTGCGGAGAGGAATGGAGACGCGAAGGCGCACTCCTGGGCCACGGTCTGCGTCGAGGAGGTGGGTCTTCTTCTTCAGGGATCCCAGGGGTCGCCAGAGCTGAAAGGGCGAAGTAGATGCTAGCCCTATTGTTGCAGAGCACGATCCGGCGACTCTACCTGATGGCCTACGTGCCTTCGGGCTTCTGGTCGCGGCTCATCACGCGCATCCTGGACGACGAGAAGGTGGGCGCCTGTGTGAAGGCGCTCTTCCAGTACGAGGAGATGCCGGAGGCCTTCTCGCGACAGCCGGGCGTCTTCGCCGACTTCCGCCGCGCCCTCAACCAGCACGCGCCTCCCGAGTGGCTCCTCTGGCAGACCGGCCTCGAGGTAGGCTCCTTGGCTTCAGTTCTCCCTCTAGCAGAGCGTGAGGGCTCCACCCTTCCCCGGAGAGACCCTTGAGACCCACTCTGACCCTCGTCTTGCAGCTCCGCGTCTTCGGCAAGTGCGTGCTCTCCGTGAAGCAGTTCCTGCCGCTGGCGCACGTGCACGACGTGGACTACTCGGAGAGCGAGCTGCTGAGCCGCGGCGACGACGGACTCTGGCACGCGGCGCCCGAGCAGAGCGCCCTTCTCGAATTCCTCTTCCCGATGCTCAGGGCGAGTCTCCGGACGCCCGACGGCGCCGTCGTCGCCGCCACCAGTCCCCGGAGCGTGGCGCGCCTCCTCGCAGTCCTCGTCGAGATCGTGGACACCCTACTTGAGGACTGGTACCCCTCGCTCGGCACCCGCTTCGTCCACACCTCCGAGGGTTGGCTCCTCGTCAAGTAGGTCCACAGCCCAAGATCTCTCCACAAGCTCGTTTCAGCCGGCACATCGTGTGTCCCGAGTGTCTCCGCCTGGGGATCTCCGGCGACCAGGCGAAGGCGACGCCTCCGTCCGCGCACGACGACTTCGAGGTGCTCTCGGCGCCTCGCCACGACTCCGACTGGTAGGTTCAAGGGCTTCTTCTGGGCTAGATTCAGGGGGCCGGGCTTAGATCTGCTTCTCAGATCTACGGACGTTCTCAGATGGTCTTCTGAGCCTCTTGGAGATCGCTGAGACCGCCAGTACCTCAATTTGGCAACTCTTCGAAAACTCTGTGCCCCTACGGTACCTTCCCTCTCCTTGCAGCGTGCGCTCGGCCACCGTGAACGACTTCTGCCACCTCGGGACGCGCGCGGCGAGACCCACACTGCACCTGTTCAGCGTGGAGGAGTGCATGCTGGCGGTGCACGAGCAGAGCCCTCTGGAGTGCCCCCTCCACGGCGCCTTCGACGTGGCGCGAGAAGCGCCGGAGCTCGCCTTCGCCGACCTCCCGGACGAGCTTCTCGTGCGCCCCGAAGTCCTGAAACGCGGGAAGATGCTTGGCCGCGGCGCCTTCGGCTTCGTCTTCAAGGCGACGCTCAAAAGGGACGCCGCCGCCGTGGACGTCGCCCTCAAGATGCTGGAGCCCGTGGAGCCGGGCTTCGGCGGACGGCCCAGCGCCGCCTCCGCCTTCCAAGTGGCCCACCAGAAGTGGGCGAGGGACCCTCTGCAGCACTGCTGCCGAGCCTACTGCACCTCGCGCCAGGAGCTCAACGTGCTCTCCAGTCTCCAGCACAGTCAAGTAGCAGCCCTGGTGGGGGTCTGTCCCCGGCCCCTGGCCCTGGTCGTGGAGTTGGCCCCCATGGGCGCACTCAGCGCGCTCCTCAGCAACTTCCGAAGGAGTGGAGCGCGTCTCCCGCCCGCCGCCATCCAGGAGACCGCGGGCCAAGTGGCGCGCGCCCTGGAGTACCTTCACGCGCAGCACGTCATCTACCGCGACCTCAAGGTGAGCTCCGAATCCTCGAAGAACGATCCCTAATGGATTCAGGCGGAGAACGTGCTGGTGTGGCGCTTCCCACCGCCCTTCGGCGCCTTCGTGGACGTGCACGTCAAGCTCGGAGACTACGGTATCTCGCGGAGCAGCTACCCCTCCGGAGGGGCGAAGGGCTTCGGAGGGACGGAGGGCTTCATGGCGCCCGAGATCATGCGCTACAACGGCGAGCAGGAGTACACGGAGAAGGTGGACTGCTTCTCCTTCGCCATGTTCCTCTACGAGCTGCTCACTCTGAAGCTGCCCTTCGACGGCTACGAGCAGCTCAAGGACATCATCCTCGACGGCGGACGGCCTTCCCTCACCCCCAGTGTGAGTCTCTAAGTAGTCATGAAGTGGCCATCAAGTGCCTTGGAGTTGGAGGGGCCTTCTAGGAACCTCTTTGGGGTTGATTAGGCTCATTTACCTCTACTTGCTTGAGAGAACCTTCTTCAGGAGCTGCTGTACCCCTGCAACCTGCTGGACCTGATGGTGGTGTGCTGGGCGCAGACGCCCTCGGAGCGTCCCTCGGCCAGCCAGCTGGTGTCGATGACGACGGCGCCCGAGTTCACACACCTCCTGGACGTCATCTCGCTCAGCGACCCCGACTCCGCCATCCTTAGCTCCGTCTCCTTCACCAGTAAGTGTTTCAGTCCTTATGGACCTTAGTAGAAGAAGGGGCCCGAGATCCACACCTGAACCTACCGTACTCTTTCAGCGCTGGAAGACGTGGACAGCGCGCCGGAAGAAGGCATCGATGGCGAGGTGTGGCTGTCGCGGGCCGACGGCTCCATCTCGATCCTCTCGTGCAACCAGTACGGCTGGCTGGACTCGAAGTGCCTGGCGCTGCCCCAGGAGGGCGTCGTGGTGAAGGCGATGTGCGCCGTCGAGGAGACCGTGTGGCTGGCCGAGTCCTCGGGGCTCGTGCGCATCTTCTGCACCTCCTCCTACTCGGAGCTGGGCGCCTTCTCGCTGGTCCCCTTCCTCGACTCCGTCCTTCTCTCCGTCAGCGTCGTCTCCCTCCACGTCCTGGAGGACCTGGTGGTGGTGGCGCTCCCCCACGCGCTCGTCCTCTGCGACGCCAAGACCCGCGCCGTCCTCCGCCGCATCCCCTCCTCCGCCTCCGTCCTCTGCGCCACGCTCCTCTGCAACAACGGCACGAGGTAGGCCCGTTCTTGGAAGCTGTGACGCCTACCGTACCCCTGCAGGCAAGTGTGGACCGGACACGAGGCCGGACTCGTCTCCGTGCACTCGCTCTCCGCCGCCTCCGAACTCTCCTTCTCCGCCTCCCTCGGCCACTCCAAGTACGTCCGCGAGGAGCCGTCGCCGGTCGCCCACCTCGTCTCCGGAAGAAGCCCCTCGCTCGCCCCCTACGTGTGGTCTTCCATGAGTGGAGGTAGACCTACCGTAACCCGATCACTGCTCATGCTTAACCTTCAGAGGCGCGCGTCTTCCTCTGGCAGGACGGCGCCATCACGAAACACCTCGACTGTCGCAAGATCTTCCCCTCGAGCGAGTCGCTCTCCACGCTGGACATCGAGCTCGCGCGCCGCGGCGTCGTCACCGCCGTCCAGCTCCTTGACCAGGGCGCCTCCTCCCAACTCTTCGTAGGCACCGACACCGGAGTCGTCATCGTGGCCCAGGCCGTGCAGGTTGGCCTTCGCCCTCTCCTAGATCACCCCCTGGCTCCTAGATGTCCCCGCTGAGCGCCTTCCGACCCTACATGGAGGAGGTCCGTTCCATAGTCGTCTTCGACTCGGCACCGCTGCGCGAGGCCACGCGCACTCGGCGGAGCACAAGTAGCTCCTCCGAACTCGTCGAGTGGATGTGCGAACGCGTCTCCGAGACGCTCGGGCGTCTAAGAACCCCGGCCGAGGAGAGTGGCGCCCTATCCCCCGGCTACGTCGTCACCATCGGCAACGGCTACCGGTCTGTCTCGTCTCCCACCCTAGTGTCCTACTGTCTCTTTCAGCTGTCTCATAGACCGCTTCATGGACCGCAAGAACCAGAAGGGCGTCACCGTGCGCCCCACCGACTACTGCCCCATCGTGTGGCGTTCCGAGGACTGGATCTGAGTCCAATCTAAGCCAGGATCTCCAGAGGGGGATAATTCCCTCTCGCTCGCGCCGAGGAGATCACAGTTACGAGTCCCTTCATAGTCATTCCTAGCCTCCGCTCCGCATAATACTCTAGAAGATTCCATGTTTGTATATAAGAACTCCACTCTCCGTTGTGACGCATTTCCTCTGATTCGCTTTTCCCGCAAGATCTGTTCGTCGATTCTTCCGCTTCCCCAAAACGGTCATAATTGTAAATATGCGCCTCGTGCATTTGCTCCCGACCTCGCAGGTCGAAATAAACAACTGCTTCTTCAGATGTCCGCTGCCCGTGCTCCTCCGTCCATTTCGAATCGTTTTCTTCCTGTCGGTGACTCGCTTTGGCGACAAGCTGTGGTCTTGAATCTGTCCTCCTTTCTGTTTCTCTTCCGCGGGAGGCAAAAACGCTGGAAAACCATCGGTTCTTCGTAATTCTCACCTTCTTTTGGTGTTATCTCCGGGTTTCGGTCCAGGATCACCGAAGAATCCCGTCCCGTAAACCTAGCTTCGTGCAAACTCCTTCTGAGACGCGCTTATTTTCACAATGAGAACTGGGTTAGGCCTTAAGGCACAGCCTTCGAGGCAGCCCAATCCTGCAAGCTTCGAGTCCGTGAAAGATGCGCGTTTCGTGCCACTGTCTTGCTCTTACTCCTTTCCTATTTAAGAACTGAATGTATCCTGAGACGCACGGGGAACGAATCGCGAGCTCCCAGTCGCTCGTCTGCTTCTTGCAAGCACTCAGTGGCCAGGACGTCGTCGTCGAACTCAAGAATGAGGTCGCCGTGGAAGGTAAGGAGACGACGAAGGAGCGTCACTAACCAGAAATCTTCTAGGAATCCTCGCGAGCTGCGACTGCTGCATGAACATGATACTGAAGGACGCGACGGTCTACCGACGGCGAATCAAGGGGTCGACACCGGTGAAGGTCGCAGAAGTCGGGATCCAAGCTCGCTACGTGAGATTCGTGCACCCCATCAAGCGGATAGACGTGTTGCCGCTCATCCGAAGATCCGTGAACGAGTTGCTCGGGCGAAAGAAGGCGAGACGACAATTTTGATATGTATTGTGAACACGCATCATATACAAGACTGGGGCTTCTGTTCGTGAAGTAGTTCAGACGTTGTGACAGGCAAAGTGCGCACATCAGTGGACGAGTTGGTCCATTCCGTGAACGGGTCGCTGAAAGAAGGCTGCTATAGAGTTGCCCAATCGGGAGCTTTTTAAGAAGAACTTCAAGCTCCTTCTTCCCTTCCAGGTTTATAGGCTTACCTGTTGAGAAGTCCAGAGGAGCAAGTGTAGAAACGAGAGGTAGTCGACGGATCTGAAGAAGACGTCAGCACTGAAGACGAAAAAATTACATTCATTGGTGGCTGGGCACCTTATCCGCACATGGCGTCAGCGAACTGCTCGCGAAAGGATCGCCAAGGGTCTCCTGCTCGGAAGAAGTGGTCACGGAGCCGACGATGATGGAGCGCGAGAGTTCGTCCTCGTCCGAGAGATTTCTGAAACGAAGTAGAAGTCATAGGGGAAGACGGACTCACCTTAGAGGCCTCGAATCCACGTTGTTCTTCTTAGCAGGAGGAGCCAGAGGAGCCACGGAGTTCGCTGGGCGAGAGCTCTTGGGCTTTCTTTGCACCGCCAGACGGTAAATGGCGTAGAGGAGCACAATGAGAAGGAGTACTCCCAGAAAGACTGAAGCAGCGATGGCGAAGATCGAGAGGTTCATAGGTGCCGCGGGGGTCTGAGGGCATCCGAGTCTCTTCCGAGAGGCGATTCACCCGACCGTGTGCCCGTCTACTCGCTCGCAAAATGACATCCAGGCTGCACGATGAGACACGAGTGGAGAGCGTCTCGTCTGAGGAGCTGCAGAAGAAGAAGCAGAAGGCGTTCCGTCCCGCGAAGAACACGCGTCGCCGTTGATCAGATGGATTTAGGCTCGCAAAGGGAATAACGCCAATCACTTCCGAGGTGGACAGCTTCTATCCGGATAGGGAAATCGCCAGAAAGACGTTCCCGAGGCACTGGAGAATTTCGAGAAGGACAAAGGGGCCTCTGGTGAGGTTGACAAGGCGACTCCCAACTGGGGCTTCTTCTTCTGGATCGCCGCCATTGTGGCTGCCGTCCTCTTCACGTGCGCCCTCTTCGTCTACAACCGCAATAAGCGCCTCCAGTACGAGCGCCTCGTTTAAAGCTTCACCCTTTCGCAACATTGAGTTTTATATGCAACTAAAACTAACATAAACGCTAAGTCCTGCGTGGGGGCCGATGCGGCGGCTTCTGTTGTGTCCCAATCATCGCAATCTTCGCAGGGGTAACTTGGAGGCGATCTTCTTGTGCGTCGATGTCCTGGGGTCGCATAGGACAAATTTTGTCGTAAACCATGTCGGCCATAATGCGCTCCTTCGAAAGCAGATCCTCCCCTTTGCAGCTCATGTTCGGTTCAACAGTGACCAGATTCCGCAGGGCTTCCAGCGATGTCAAGGTGCCTGCTGCAGAGACGATCCACCGAGCAACTCCAGCTAAGATGTACATTAAATTACGGTCAAATAAGATTACTCCTACTTTCGTGGTCGGTCCTGATCTTCCGCATGGTCAGGTGGTCGACACCGCTCAGTTTCTTCACATTTTGTGTGATTTCCCAGGAATCCAACGTCTTTGAGTCAGGCAACTCGATGGTGAATGGATCAAGTTCATGCACTCGGCGCCAGGTTGAGGGTGTTTTCCTTGCCTGGGGAAGCGTGCCGAAGGATGCCGAGACGACTATAGCGTAGTAGGTGTCGTGGGCAGCCTTAAGAAGTTCGTCATTGCACTGTTACGAAGAGATAACATACCTTCGAAGCAGCATTGAAAATCGAGAGTGGCAGAAACTCAAGGCACTCCAGAGGTGACAGTGACACACAGCCTATCTGCTTGAAATCGGCTGATCCAAGGAACTTCAAGAAGTTCAAAAGTATAAGACCGAGACCACCGACGCGGTCAAGCAGACTCAGCTTCTTGTTGTCACTGGGAATCTAAATAAGCAACTGTGAGTGGTTCACTTTGAGGAGGACCCACCTTTCCAAGCCATGCAGAAGATACCACAGAGTCAGAACTTCGGAAGGCGTCGATGCCGTGGAGAATGAGTAGCGCGTTCAGGCACTCGTGGGAGAATTCATAGTTAAGCAGACGGTGCATATCGGCCCACTTATGGAGAATGAAGAACAGTTCATCCAAACCTAAAGCATATAGGGTGTACATATTCCTCACTTTACTCGCTAAGTACCTTCGAAGGCTTCTGCATATGGTGCCGCAAACCCCTGATACTTTCGCAACTCTTTTTTGTATTTGCGGAACTCGGCTCCCACTTCATCGCTCTTCGAGTACTCGATGATGTACTCATGGAGTCTCGCATGAAGTGGAACACCTTGGATCTTGAATTCCTTCCGCATGTAGGCCTCCTTCTTGATCTCCGCCAGAATGTCCCAGCAAACCCATGCAAAGGACAGGAAGCGGGTCTCGGTCTTGGTCGCCATGGCGTAGCACACCCCGTAGTAGGCGCTAGCCTTCATCATCATCGGTCTCGTGGGATACTTGCAGTATCGGCGATTTATGTCGTTCTCGCCCGTAGTCTTCTGGAACTTCCTGGTAGGGCGGTAGGAAGCATCTTCTACTGTACAATGCTCGTAGCCTCCAAACTCGGCGAAGAATTGCTCCCGAGCATTCTTAAAAATCCCGTTCAAGCGCTGTTCGATGACGTAGTTCGTGTTGAAGAAGGACATGTCGTCGTTGTCTCGGTCGCTGATCCGGTTACGGCACTTTGAGATCATGCCCGTGAATGCTTGAGCTTCGTCGGCGATACCGTAGTTTTCCAGAAGAGCCTGCAAAAACAGTACAGGACGAGTCACAGGAAATACTCCTACGCTGAGATTGGAGTTGTAGCAGACTAAGTCCTTCATCGCTTGTTTTATATACACTATGTAGCCTTCGTAGAACATGTCAGTATCGGCATTGAGAGGAGACGTGAGCTGGAGGTCTTGGGCCTGCGAGATTACCACGTCTATGTTCCGTGATCGTCTAAAGATATTGTTAAGTCAGTGTTGAGCATTGTTCCTCTCTTCAATGTCGATTAAAGGCTCCAATTCAACGCCCCTGAGAACCCCCTTCAACCTCACCTGTAAAGCTGCCCATTAAGACTACTGCTGATGTAGGTAGGGAAGTTGCTGCGCTCCATGAAGTCCGGGAAGCGATATGGCCGTTCGCTGCGCGTAAGACGCGACGGGGCTTTCCCGCTCTTCGGAAAGTCAACGGCCAAGGAATGTTTTTTGGCGATCCCGAGGCACAGCTTGCTGTCAATTCCGTGCTGATCCGATTGCGCCAGGAAGGACGTGGCGATCGCGCCAACGGCGTCGTTCAAGATGTACGAGGTGTAGAACTGGACAATCTTCGTCATCTGAACAGAAAAGAAGTAGCATGGCACTACTAAGACGGGAACTTACCACGTCGCGGTCATCAGGACCGTCACTCTTCTTCACTGGCTTCGGGAAGACAAAGGGGGTCTCGTTGTGCTCCAAGAAGAGCTCAGGGTCCCAGATCACAACGTACTCGTCTCCGTCCAAGTCGGAACCAGCCATCTCGTCACTGTGAGGGCGCGGGCCGTAGCGCGGGAAGACGACAACGTCGACGAGATGGCGGAGCTCTGGGATGTCCACTGCTTGGAACATTCGGACGTCACTGGCGACGATCGCTGGATTCTTGGTCATCAGCACGGGTCCCTCCAGAACGTCCTTCCTCCCCGATGGTCCTGGGAGCTTCTGGTAGACATTCGTCGTAACTTGACAGAAGATTTGACCGTACTGGAGCAGTCCAGATTCATCGATGACCCCAAACAGCATTCTTCCCAGCTTAGGAGGAATTTCAACCTGGTTCTTCCTCATCAACCGACCTGAAGCACCTTGGTAAGACTGAAGGCAGATTCAACGGACTCACCCACGCTGTGCCGTACGCAGCACTCCAACAGAGACCGGAAGAAGGGCTCCTCGGTGACAAGGAACCCTCGCTCTCGGCTCAAGTAACCGAAGTCAATCCTCCCCGGGAGTCCGTTCAGCCGCTCGTGGGCCTTCTCCTCGTCTATCAAGGAGTTCACCAACGATTCCAACTGCAGCTTCTGGAGCTCATTGACTCGGCGACAAAGGCGCTTGTGGGTGAAGGAGTTCTGCTTGAAGGACACCTGGTCCATAATGTTGATCATTGGCCGGTTCAGGGACAGAGGAACGGGAGAGCTGTACTTCACAATCTCTATTGCATCGGCGCGAGGTGCCTTGAACTTCTCCTGCGATGGGCGGAACTGGACATCCGTGTTAATCCTCTTGTTTGGCTTCTGCTTCAGGCGATACTTCCATACGAACTGGTGGAGTTCGTCCAGGCGCGGTGAAACACAAACGATGCCTTTGATTCCCCGGAAGCGTATCTGAATAAGCCTTTACAGGTCCGGTTCTTAAATTGGGCAATCTTCGCAGAGTGAGCGGTCGGATAGGGATTCATGGATCAGCCGCCTAGGTGGCCTAAAGCTCCCCTAGCTGCACCCAGGTCCCTTCCTCCTCCGCTCCCTTCACATGCCCTCAGAAAACTAACCTGATACACAGACGGAACGCATCCCTGGAGATCCAAATCCTTCGCTATCTGCTTCGCGTACCGATGGGAAATGTTTCCCACTCCATCTGAGAAGGTATAAGGCTCGTTGTGCTGATCGTCGCCTCCAATTACATCCGGCAACAATTTGTACATCGACCTATCCAATTGTGCGTTGCACTTCTGCAACACGGTATTTCAGAGCATTTAATCACTGTGCTTCTACTTACCCTAGCTTGTGTGAAGCACTGTCCGAAGCGTGACATGAACTTAGGGATGTTCTTCATGTCGAACTTCCCAAAGTCTTCCCAAATCCGTTGCTGAATGCTGGGGTCATCGGCATTGAAGAAGTAGCAGCCGTTATCACGCATTTGAGAATTCGAAGAACCCATGTACTTGTAGAGCATACCACCCACTCGGATGCCTTTGAAGAGCGCTCGTTCCACCGTCTCCTTGATGATTCTCTCCCCGACGCTGTTAGGGAAGAAGGGTCTTCCATTATCGTCACGAAACTGAATTCGCAGTGTTTCGAAGCCCTGCTTGTTGTGCGTTCGGAGGAAGCGATTGCCCATCAGGAGCTCGGGGACAACGTACAACACTCTTGTCGGTGTTATTACCACCTTCCGCACTTTTTGTAGACCATATTTAGCCTTTTCCTTCTCGGTCAGCTCCAGCGCCGCCTCCTGAAGTAGAGCCTTGTCGTAGAGCTTTTGAAAGACGTGGTCCAGGTTGCGTATCTCCACCTTCTCGTCAATAGTGTTCAGCAGACGCTCCAGGGCTTCAATCGTAACTCGAGGGCACTCATAAAAGCGGCTTATCAGCGTGTCCACAAAGCGAGATCGTGTGACGGAGTCCTTCAAGATGTGGTCGTTGACCATCGCGCCTCGCGATGCAAGTGCTTCGATGAGGTAGATAAATTCGTGACAGCCCGTCTGCTTTATCATCGCTGCTGTCTTTGGATCGGCCATAGGTGGGCAGACTCTAGGCGGTGGAATCGGGCCTTCCTCATCGAGCACGGGGCAGAACTCGAGCATTACCTTGCACCGGGTACGCATACGGCTGATGATGTCGTACAGCTCCTGCCTCTACAAAGGGGTTTCAAGGCAATCGTCTATATTACTGAAAACTTACAAGGAGGCTACCGAATGACATTCGGAATGTAGGACAGTCCGCTATAACCCTTGCAGGAGCCTTTGCCTCATTCCACGATAAGCTCCTCTCATACAAGCCGAATCCCCTTTGCCTCTTCTGAGAAATGCGGCATTCAACAGGGGCGTTCAAACGCAAGTAGATGTTGACGTCGTGTAGGATGTCCCCGTCCAGATGGTCCCAATCCACGATTATGCGCCGAATATCGCCATATGATATGCGTAGTTTGGCACACGCTATGAACGGCGGACCGGTTTCTATAACGAAAATCCATTAGTCATGGATCGGAAATAAAACAATACCTCTCTTTTCGAAAAATCCAAACCGCACCGCAACTTGGTCGCGGTCATGCTCGAAGTCGGCCACAATCGGGCCCTTATTCTCAAGGTTTTCCTTCTCGTTCAGTACGTTGATGTCAGCTTCTTGTTGTTCGAACTTGATGTGGGTGGTGAAGTGGAACGGGTCCCTCTGATTGCCGAAGGAAAAGCCACTCATTGGGACGTCATTGACATACGCACTGAAATGCGCATGCTTAAAGTGGCCAGAGAAGCCAGAACTTACATGAATCTTCTCTGGAGTACACTGAAGATTGGCAGCTGTAGTGTAGACCGGAGATCTGGTCGTCCAGCCTGCGCAAAGATCCGATTCGAGGCGAAGAAGTTGTCGACAAGGTCGAAGAGGGCTTTATCCCATTCAGAGGACACCACTTCTATGATGAACTCTTCACACTGGGGATCATAGTCGCGGGCGACTGTTCGTTGCGGTACGCGTTCTGTCATCTCATACGTCCGTGTGTTCCGAAGGCTCTATAAAAGATGGAAAACTGTAAGTATGCTAGCTCGTGGTTCATCAAAAGCAGACAAGTAGACACCTAGACGTTAGATTAGACAGTCTTGAATTTAGTGTCTTCTTGATTTCAGACACCTAGTGTGTCTCATCGTCTGTCTCAATAGGACGAAATATGAAGAGGAACTTACATCAATGACGCGAACCATGTACTTGCGGCGCTCAAATTCGTCGGCGAAGACATCACTCGCCCGGCCGTCCAAGGTCTCCACTAGAAGCTTCACTTGGTCGTGGCCTTTGCCGTCATTGGCTTCCGTCTCCAATTTCGTTGTCATCGCCTTGGCGGATGATCTGAAAGATCCAAAGGGTGTATAGGTGCAACACAAAGTTAATGAAAAAAATCAAGAATCCCGCTATAAATCCAGCTGACAGTCCCATGCTACTTCGTCGGACTAGGAACTCTTAAGTTACGGAGTTGAGTAGGAACAACAGGCGAGCTCACATGAAAGACGAGGTCGACGGAGACCCATTAGCGGGCCTGGCAACCGTAGCCGGGCCGTGGGCAGGTTCGTTCAAGGAAAGTTTCGGAAGATTTTCGCCTCGAGACTTTCTTAATCGAGAACAGTAATTGTCATACGCTCCTTCTAAGCTCAAGGACAACAACGAATATCTGATCTAGGCTGATCTTCTAAAGGGCCGTTTATAGTCCGGGTTGTCTTGGATCGTTGCGGACTGATTCCTTCAGGAATCAGTCTTCTCTCTTGTGTGGGATGACATGATAAGCGTTAATTTGTCCTCTCGTCCTATGGTGCCTATACGGCGATCGCCCACTGGTATATGCCCTCTCATCCCAGGCTGTACTAGCCCTTGCATAGAGAAGTTAGGCCCTTCGAAGGTCGATCCTTCGAAGCGCCCCTCACTGCTCCAGAGAATCCGTCTCGTGTCGCATCGGAAGGACGTGGCGTCCTAACGCGACCTTCCTGGGAGCTAAGGGAGCCTCGAGATCAGCTGATGTCGGGTGTGGGGGGCGTGGCCGCGCCGAAATCAATTCGCCGCCTCGGCTCCTTCTAGTAGGGGAGCCGCGCGGGTCGCGCAGCCGCGAAGAAACGGCGCTGGATCTAGAAGAAGACGGCGATAAGTCGGCTTTCCCCGAATTGCGTCCCCTTCTGGCCCTCTTCGGAGTCTTCTTCTTGCCCCTCTTCTTCGACCCCTTCTTTGACCTCTGCCCCTTCTCGCTCCTTGAGTGATAACCGGCGCTCCGGCTTCGTGGCAGTTGGCGGCCACGGCCACGAGGCGGCTCTGTTTTGGCGCTGCGAGAGTCCTTTCGGAGAACGCCGCCTCCCGTAAACATTGCGATGGTAAATCTGGCGATGGCGACGAATCAGCGGCCAGCTCATGCAAAACGCGACCGTTGGAGGCGCTTGTTGTCACCGCCAGCGAAGTGTCACCCTAATCAATCGCGTCGCGAGCACGGCGTTTTTGCAGATTCACTCAGATCCCTTTCAGATCCGTTACTAGAGCTCGGCGATGTCGTACGCCTACCTGTTTAAGGTAAGCACTTGTTCCTTCTTTTTCTCCTCTTCCGGTCCCTTCTTAACGATTGACGTTTAGTATATTATCATTGGCGACACTGGCGTCGGCAAATCATGCCTACTTCTTCAGTTCACGGACAAGCGCTTCCAACCCGTTCATGACCTCACCATCGGTAGCGTTTCCGTGATTCCTGTTCTCTTAATTTGCTTTTTCTGCTTTCAGGAGTCGAATTCGGTGCTCGAATGATCACGATCGATGGCAAGCAGATCAAACTTCAGATCTGGGATACTGCGGGCCAAGGCAAGAGAGCCTGTTGGATGACATGAGTAACCTCCTTCTTATAGAGTCCTTCCGCTCCATCACTCGGTCGTATTACCGTGGGGCCGCAGGTGCTCTGCTTGTTTACGACATAACGAGGTATGAATTGGAAGTTGGGAAATGACGTGGTTTTTCTATTTTAGACGCGATACGTTCAACCACTTGACTTCGTGGCTGGAGGACGCTCGTCAGCACTCCAACTCGAACATGGTGATTATGCTTATTGGAAACAAAAGTGATCTCGAGGCCAGACGGGAGGTGAAGAAGGAGGAAGGTGAGGCGTTCGCGCGCGAGCACGGTTTGATCTTCATGGAGACCTCGGCCAAGACGGCGGCGAACGTCGAGGAGGTGAGCTGGAGCGTGGTTCTGGAGGGAATTGACACCCTTTTAGGCATTTATCGATACTGCGAAGGAGATTTACAGGAAAATACAGGAAGGCGTCTTCGACATCAACAACGAGGTGAGCTATCTACTGGGACCAGCCATCGACTATATCCATCTGATTTAGGCCAACGGAATCAAACTCGGACCTCAGCATTCCCCCAGTTCGCCGAACGCTCCTTCCGGAAACAACCCACTGGGAGGCTCCGGTGGATGCTGCTAAGCTAGTCGTCGCTCCCTCCGATATACAGTAATCCTTTCCCATATCTTCTCGTTGTGTCGTGCTTCCCGTCTCCCCACTGTGACCTTCCTCGACATTTGGCATTAAGTGGGAGTCTCCGTCGTAACAGCTTCTTTGTCCTCCCCGAAAATCAGTGTAAATTCCTTTAGCTTTGTATAAAAATGTATGTGTCGTTACATGGAATAAAAATTATGCGAAGTGCGCCGTGGTCGATGATCGGGCGAGCGCGGCGGGGTGTCGGCCCTGTTGATTACTGCACGTTTATTTATTTAGAGTATCCTTCATTCACTAATTGGAAATGACGTCGGCCGGGGGCGCGTCCATGACTGCGCGACGGCCGCGGTGTGGCTAGCGATGCGCTATCGATCGTATCTGCTTATGCGACATGTTGCCTCGGGCGAGGGGGTGGATTGGAGCGGGCCATGGCCCCTCGTGACGTGGAACGCCGCCGCGATTGCCATCCGCCGCCAGCGGACAGGGCGCATGTTTATTTACCTGCTGCGGGCACACTTAAAACCGGAAGGACGGGAAAGTGGATACCGGGTCCAGGCGAATGTACTTGGGGAGCCATGAATGGGAGTGCGCCTCGTTCTTTTGGAGTCAAATGGAGTCAGATACATTCGAGTTTTGTAGAGGCAGCTATGATTTGTCAAACCTAATTGGAGTCGACTTTTTAATAGAAAAACTTTTGCTTATAAAAAAGCTTAGAAAAATGTTTATAACGTTTGAAAGAGCTCTTGGAGTCTTGCTTGTTTACATTGAGTTGGAGCTTATTGATGTTTACATCTGAAAAAGGGAGAGTAGAGTCATTGAATCCAGTCCAATATTTCAAGAGCTCCACTCAATTTACCTGTTGTTTATTTACCGCCACCTTAAACAGGACAGGGCGTTGCACATGCGCGGAAGGGAGCGGTGTCAGAAGAGGCCGATCGACTGGCGTGATCGATAAGTGCCACTCGCATGATCTGCTGCTGTTACAATCGCCGCCGGGCTCTCGCCATTGAGCGTTTGCTTCGCCAAAAACTGACGACGTTCCTTTTCAGAACTCTGAATGGCCTCCGCGTTGTATCGATCGCTATGTAGATTCGGAGACAAGGTACTTGTGATAGAGCTGGTGGATTTGGCACATGTACGAACGGTTTTATCTGATTTTGTCCAAATCTTCAATCTTTTCGATGAAGGAGAAAATTAGATTGAGAGTCTGTTCCTTTCCGTCTCTACTTCTCACATCACATCCGTCGGGTTACTGTAGGAGCCGTTCTTGGGGTCTTTATGTCAAAAAATCTGAAAAGACAAAAACCGTTTGGCCATGCGACTTCCCAGCTCCGCTCTGAGGAACTTACATAACCATAACCTCTTCAGGTTGTGTACCCCATCCTTCCGAAGGCGGCCCAACCCGCCTGGAATCACCCGGCCGGCCCCAAAACTGTGTTCTTCTGGTAAGTCGTCTCCTTGCTCTCCTTTCTATATCGATGTTGTTAAGGGCGCCCACCATCAAATGGTGCCTCGTAGGTGCTGGACTCGCGGATCTCGCCAGACCTGCCGACAAGCTCAGCGTTTACCAGGTTGGCAACGAGAAGGAGCTTGGAAGTAAGCCCCAATGTTTCAGAACGTGGCCCTGTTCTTCACTGGGGCGATCTGGACACGCTACTGCTTTGTGATCGTTCCTGTGAACCTCTACCTCGCCAGCGTCAACTTCTTCGTCGCCAGTACCGGACTCACGCAGCTGATCCGGATCGCTCACTACGAGTACACTCATCCGAAGCATCACGCCCACTTGATGCCCGACGAAGAGGAGAGCAACGTGGAGTTCGAGTGTTTCATGTGATACGGTGTTTGTATACGTGTTTCTACCTAAATAGTGCCATGTGGGTTGTGAACTCCGATCTTAGATGGAAGCTGTGACCTTAGCCTGTTTCTTTAAGGTTGACCATGGTCAAGGATGCCCTCCCAAACTCAATCCCAAGGCATATCTCACACTGAACAGTTTATTTAAGACAAGAACACAGCAGCACGGCAATCACTGAAGAAGGCCCTTAAGCTCTTCAGCCGCTCCATTGAGCTTTTCCATCCAGTAGGCCATGTTCTCCTCCTCCTGTCCGGGGCTCTTCTGCGACTCCTTCAGTTTCCGCAGCTCCTCCTCCAAGTCGTTCTTCTGCTTCTGCAACTCGTAGATCTGTTCCTGAAACTTTTCCTTTTGCTTCTTCATTTCCTCCTTCAGAAGTTCGACCTCATCGTCCGTCGATCCATCCCATTCGGTGGAACCCTCGCTACTTGAGTACGAGAACTCACTGCTTTGGTCGGAATCCTCGCTACTTGTGTAGGAGGAGACACTGCTGAGGTAGGAGTCCTCGCTACTTGTGCAGGAGGACACACTGCTTATGACAGAATCCTCGCTACTTGTGCAGGAGGAGACGCTGCTGAGGTCGGAGTCCTCGCTACTTGAGTAGGAGAACTCACTGCTGAGGGCGGAATCCTCATCACTGAGATCATCGGCCTGATCTCTGTCGCGCCGATTGAGTTCGCATTTCAGCTCGATGATCTCCTTGGACTGCCCGTTAAGGCGACTCCAAAGCTTCTTGAACTGCCACGCCACCGAGGAGGGCAGAGCCTTCGCGTTCCGCTCCTCCTCGACACGCTGTCCCAGGCGATCTGTGAAGTCGTAGATGACCTCAGCCTCCTCTTCGGTCACCGAGCGGTCTCCATTCTTGTTGGAGATGACGTTGGACAGCACATCGCTGGCCTCTACTATGGCCTTCTCCAAGGCGATGTCAGCCTCGAACAGTGGGGTCTCCTTGAGCAGGATCTGGAAGAGACGATTGCTTTCGAACTCCTTGGCGGAACTCATGAAGAAGGCGTGCATGGCATCTGCCTTCTCGGAGAGAGTCCCTTGGAAACGTCCGGCCTCAAGGTTCTCTGGAAGGTTGAATGCGCTGAACATGGTGAGTTATCGTCAATGTAGATAAGTCGACGGCGTCGTCGTAAATGGGTGAGGTCGGAGCCGGAAGTGGTGCAAACTCGCGTCGCATTTGCTTCTTGCATCGTTTAGACGGTCCTCGTGCATTGCCTTAACAGTAACACTAGTCGGCATCGCTTTGGAACTCAAGGATGCTAGGGAGGAGCCAAAAGGATATTTAGAAAGCATATGGATACGGGGATCTGGAGGATACAAACCACCGTAAGATGGACAAAATAGTCAACTTTCCTCGAGTAACTTCTTTCCTCGAATGAGGCTGATCGGGCTCTAGTGGCTCGGTCACGACACCAAAATGTCAAGAATCTGACAAATCCACGGAGAAAGTTGCACCAGAGGCGGTCTCATCACGTTATTTACCGTAACCCAAAGCTTCCGGTGTTCGAGTCTGAAGTGCACGGAGGTCGAGTCTGTTCGCATGGGTCTTGCAAAGTCTCCTAGACAGGACAGAGCTCGAGACAGACAGCGGTCTCGCTGGGATGCTGGGCGCACTCATCCGCAGAGGTCTCCTTCCGGTCGGTCGCTCCAATGCGCGCTCCACCTTCGTCTGCCGCCGAGAAGTCTTCCAAGCCCGAGAAGTCGCCCCAGGCTCTTGAGAGCTCTTCGGTAGCCGAAAAGTCTTCGAAAGCTGAGAAATCTTCCAAGGCTGAACAGTCTTTCACGGATGTCAAGCCCAAACCCAAAGAGGACAAGTCCTCTAATGAGGTGAAGTCCTCCAAGGATGCGAATTCTAAGAAGTCGTCCATCGCGAGCTTAAGTAAGTCCCTGTCCTCCTCTTCATAACTCAGACCTTCTTCAGAGTCTACGCGAGGTCCCCCTACCACAACTAAGAAGGATGAGGTCACGTGGATGGACCAAGGTCCTCACATCTTCGGCCGTTCCGTCATCAGCTGGAGTAGGTCAGCTTTACACGCTTAACTACTTCTTGTCTTCTCAGTTCTCTCCGTAGTCTACTTGCTCCTCCTGTGGGCCGCGCTCGCAGGGATTTTCCTTGGCTGCTTGCGAGCCCTCTACTGGAGCCTCGAGGACGGGCCTCGCTTCTACGGCACGGGATCCTTCATCGGTGGAAAGTCACGTAGGTCTTTCCCTTTCTCCGCCTCCGTTCAACTCCCTTATAGGAATTGTGATCAAGCGCTGGAACTCCATAGCAAAAGGTAACTGGATTCTAATCAATCCCACTTATTTATATTCCCAGAATACATGAGAAACCGCGATGACGAGGAATACTTGGGGAATACGCGCCTGTGCAGCGGGAATGGCACCCTGGACATGGCGGACTATGGGTTCTGTCGAATGGACGAGGCCGACTTCGGTCCGTGCGATCCGTAAGCACGAGCTCAGGAATAGGCTTGACTGTTTAAGTGAGTTTAGAACGAAGACCAATGACTTGGACCGCTGCTATGCCGTTCGCCTCAATCGCGTAAGTCCTCTTGGTGCTGCTCCCTTCTACAGGTCTCCTACTTCAGATCATCGGCTACATACCTGAACTCGACGACAATGGGACTTCCGTGCGCATAACTTGTTCTGTGAGTTGAATTCTGGGTATATATGGCTTATGTGCTCATTTTGACTCAATTTTACTGAGCACCTTCCATTTTCGTGCGAAGCTCATATTTGGAAAACGAAATTTAGCTTTTTCAGATTATTTGAGCCAAAACGTTTCTATTTTGGTCATTTGGACCCTTTGGAGTAAAAGGGCGAGGTGGCGTCCTCCTCGTGCCAGGGCAATACTGTATTCCTTAGAGCCAACAAAATCGTTTCAGGCAAAGGAGTCTAACGTGACCTTTGACATGTGGCCCAAGGACGGAATCCATGTGAGGCACTGGTCGTTCAACTACTCCGTCGAGGCTCTAAAGTGGTACGAACAGCCCGTCTTCACCTTCTATGTTCCTGAAAATCTTGGCGAACCGGTAAGCACCCTCTTTTTGTCATGCTTGTCAACGCCTCATTGCAGGAGAGGATCGAATGCACCTCCAACGTCGTCAACGTCCACCCGACGAAGACTTCGCTGAAAGTCACGTTGGGAAGCACGAAAGTCAACTCCACGAACCCAAGAAACGGATCCGACTTCGGTGCATTGGACCTCAACTCCAAGGAGATTTCCATGTACGCGATGGAAATCCCTAACGCCACCGTGACGGAGTCGAGCACAACGGGCCAGTAGAATGCCACATTGATTTAGAACGTGATTTCTTCTATGTCTTGTAAACATAAAGGGTACATTCGTGTCAAAGACAGAAGTCACATCTCTGCGTAATCTCACCTTTGTGCTGGGAGCGTCGGCGGTCCTTTCTCTCGCCTCCTATGGGCTCTCTGCTTTAAGCCTTTTAAGTGACGTCCCAAGGCTTGGTAGAAAAGACGTTTCTCTGCAACGCCATTTAGTCAGGTCTTCAACGAGTTTCCCTTGGAACTGGTCCGCCTTGAGCAGAGCAGGAAGTAAGAAGTTCTGCTGAGCATCTGTTTCTCCAACATAGTCACTTGGCTGCGTCTTTTGGAGGACTCCAGAGTGTAGACCTGCTCAAATCGAGGCTACATCGTCTTGAGGCCCCATTTGGAAGCCATTACGAGCATTTATGACTGCTGAGTGGGAGCGGCGTTTCCCACGACAACTGGCTATTATGTCAAAACCTACCCATCGTCGCTTATATCCAAGCAACGCTGCAAAGCCACATCTTACATAGGATTCATTTCTGCTGTTTGCAAGCCCTGATGGCGTCCTTCCTTCTCCTTCTGCTGGTGTGCGTTCCCCTAATGAAGGTAGGTGTTCGAGGATCTTACCGTGTAAACCAAGTTGCAGGGCCAGGACGAGGATCAGCGGCCGGAGTCTTACCGGTACTCCCTTATAAGAGCCAAAGTGGTTGGGGAAAATGTCACACATATCCCGGGAATGCCCACTGCCGAGGATTGCGGCTTCTACGGATACGACAGAGGAGCAGTCGCCATCCAAATGGTGTTTGAGGAGTCCAAGCTGACGAGCTGTTCGAAAATCTCCAACTTTTCGCACTTCGAACCACTTGAATCCACGGATGGGAGCTACTTCTTGGCGGATAGGAGGGACTTCGGTGCAAATCAGTGCTCCGGAGAGGGCGCTACTGGTGAGTTTGATGATAGCTATAGTTCAGGACCTGGATTCAGTTGTTGAAATTCTCGAGGATTCCGAGCTTGACAACTGCGGACAGGCGGAGAGCATCTGCCGTGAACTCCTTCACGCGGTAAGCGAGCTAGCTTCTTTAGATAGCAGCTTCTTATACGAAAGTGGGTATCCAAATGACCACAGAACAGCACAAGGATTGGATTGGAGGACTCATAAGTGCTTCCGGACTCTCTGGGTGTTTGGTTTAACAGTTTAGCCGAGAAAGTCGTGTCCATTCAAACTTTGGGGATTTGGTGTCATCAGCCTTCCGAGCTCCTCACACGCTGTCCCCGAGGAACATAGCTTACCCCAACTCCTTGATTAGATAACTAAAGGGGGAGACGTGACAGAAGGGGGAAATGGGAACGTATATTTTGCATCAAATACCGCTTAAATGTCCCTAAAGTGAAAAATCTAGCCATAGAATTTTGTTGCAAATTAAATTCTACGTCGAATAAGCTCAAAACCCCGAAAAGAAGAGCTCCCACTGAGAAGCCTATAGATGATGCTAAATGTGATGCATTTTCTGACGATCTTGGGTGCATATGACGGAGAATGAGCTGCTGAACAAGCCAAGCGCATCCAGAAGTGCCAAAAATACACCGCTTGGCTTTCGCTTGGCAGCCGACTATAAAGGGGGAAGTGGGAACGCGGGGCGTTGGGACTCCGAGCTGGCTACCATCCTCGATCTTTCGCTTGGCACCGACTGCTGTCGTTCTCATCCTGGAACGGTTGTTGGGAGGAGCCTGGACAGTCGTAAAAGCTTCGAGCGCCCCAATCCAACGCCTCCAAAGCTTTATCGCTCGAAGATCGGTTTAAACGCTGTGGAGTGCCCAATCATTGGCTTTCCTACTCTACTACTACTTATTCCATCAATCCACCCCCAATATACATCTTTTAGAAGAATCACTGTCAGAACGCTGCTCCCGGACAATTGGAATGCATCGTTCCAGCAGCTCCAGAAGCTCCCGCAGCTCAAGAGGCTCCCGCAGCTCCTGCGCCCACATGCCCGGAAAACAAATGCTTCGTGGACGGCATCTGTGTAGATAACGGAGGAAGAACGTGCTGTCCGGGGGGTAAAGGATGCTGTGAGGGCAACATGCTGCACGATCCATTTAAATGCTGTCCGCCACACTCCACTTATCAGGAGCAGACTGGAAACTGCGTCCTAAGCCTTCTAAGCCTTCCTAGCGTATGTATAAACATTATCCAAGCTTCACACTAAAGGTGATCTCTCAGGTCGATCATGAAATGATATCCTATGAAGGCTTGAAGAAGCGCTGCGATGAACACAACGGTGTCCTCGTCTGGTTGAGTCGTCCGTGCTCTTTCACAAGCAATCATAATTACAGCTGGATTTTAGGCCCCAGTTGGACAAAGGAGGACCGACCTAGTGGAAATGATTCACACTACAATGTGGAGCTCGTCGGCTGTAGGATGGGACCGGCGCACTAATCGCAACTTCTGACCCATGGAGAAGTGCTCGCTACATTAGCCATTATTCATTTCCACTTTGTATCGTAATTATGCAATGTATATGTTAATTTATCGGTTTGGTGCAGCGAAAACGGGTCATTTCCAAGGACTGTCCACTGTATGAGCCCCAACTTTCCACGCTCGGAAGGTGTGGCCCAACCTCGATCATCTCGTTCACAAGCAAGCGAGGAAGAGCGAGTTTGTCGGAATGAGGTTTCCCTTCCTATCCCTTCCCTTCTTCTGTGGCTGGTCAGTGCTTGGTGCCAGAGCCTCTTATAAGCCTCTAAGCATGAGAAGTCGAAGGTCGTATAGCAAACAAAGCAGCTGAAGTGGACACGAAACGAGAGGCGATCGAACGTCACTAGAGAGAAGGGACCTCATGAAGCGTCTTAATTGTTCTTCTCCCGTCATAAGCGTTACATACTTGGAGAATGTTTAAAAAGCACTCTTCACTGTGGAGTGTGCTTCAACCTAAGGAACTCTGGCAATCTGAACCAACCCTCTGCGCAACTGGTGGGTTGTCGGGTGCTCGATGAGCGATGGATGAGATTTGGAGTCAGAGTGGAGTCAGAGTCTCTTATCTGCTTTACCAATGTTACCAGCAGTCTCTGCTCTTCCCAACGGTAGACGAACGCCTATCGTTTCTGCTTCCATTGCATCTTGACCAGAGCTGTGCGGGACTCGGGATTCAGCTGCCCAGGACCCGGGACGGGATCTGATCAGAGCCCTGATCAGAGCTGTGTTCCGATCCCGATTTCGGGATCGGGTCGGGAATCCCGAAGCCACGGGATCGGGACACAGCTCTGGCCCTGATCATGACCAGTGATGCCCCCATCTCGAAGGCGGTTCAAGATGCGTCCAGGAGAGGTCGTGTTATGCCACATCAAGAGGACAAAATCGTTTCCATGAAAGGGAAACCTCACTTTGCCAATTTCGCTTTTATGGGTCTTCCTATGAAGGACAAGAAGACAGTCTTACCAACAATATGACCCTCGACGGCAAGCAATCCGATCTTAACCCTCTGCGCTGTGCCTTTAACGGACTGTGGAGAGTACGACCAGCTGGTAGCGGTACTTCTCTTCTCTGTAGAGGTTCCACTGGGAGGACGATTTGTGTACGAATCAGGGAGAAAATGTCAAGCATATAAATCAGCCCCCATCTCGGAGGCACTTAAGCGTACGACATCCAGGAGAGGTCGTTTTATGCGACATCACGAGGACAAAGTCGTTTCCATTAACAACTTGATCTGCCCAAACCTTCCGTTAAGTGTGTTCTCCAAGCAACGTCGTTCGACATAGGACATCCACGCGGCCTCCAGCTAAGGCTTGAGATGAACGAACGCCAATTCGAAGAACCCGGAGGAGGAGAAAAACTTGAACACTAAGGCAGGAGACGAAACCGAGATCCCAGGGGATTGAGAGGGACTCCACAGAGCTGAAGTAGAATTCCACATTGAGTTAGAACATGATTCACATACTTCAAGTCTTTGGTGTGTAGGCATAAAGGAGGGTATTTGTGTGTGCGTAAAGTGTTGTCGAGCACCCCAGAGGTCCATTTTTCCTGAAAATACGGACCTTTCCGCGGTCCGATCGTCATCCCACGTATTGTGCCCTTTGGAGGACTCCAGAGTGTAGCGGGGCTGGACCATCTTAGATCCCATTTCGAAGCCACGTTCTATGCCTTCCGGGAGAGGATCTCGCCGATGTGAGCGGCATTCCCATAACAACATGGCGAAAGGGGTCACCATTCTCCAAGCAACGGACCATTTCGCATTTCATTCCAGCTCTCGGATGGCGTCCTTCCTCCTCCTTCTGCTGGTGTGCCTTCCCCTGATGAAGGTAGGTGCTCGAGGATCTTACCGTGTAAACCAAGTTGCAGGGCCAGGGCGAGGATCAGCGGCCGGAGTCTTACCGGTACTCCCTTATAAGAGCCAAAGTGGTTGGGGAAAATGTCACACATATCCCGGGAGTGCCCACAGCCGAGGATTGCGGCTTCTACGGATACGACAGAGGAGCAGTCGCCATCCAAATGGTGTTTGAGGAGTCCAAGCTGACGAGCTGTTCGATAATCTCCAACTTTTCGCACTTCGAACCACTTGAATCCACGGATGGGAGCTTCTTCTTGGCGGATAGAACGGACGTTCGCGTAGACCAGTGCCGCGGAGAGGGCGCTAAGAGTCAGTTTGGTGATAACTAGTATAGTTCAGGATCGAGTTTTAGTTGCTCAAATTCTGGCGGATTCCAAACTTAACAGCTGCGAACAGGTCGATCGTATCTGCCGTGAACTGGATCACTTGGTAAGCGAGCTAGCTTCTTTAGATGCTCCTTTCAGTTAGCTTCTACAAGAGGTGGTAGCGTGAAAAAGACTATCCAACTGGTTTAACATTATTTAGCTGGGAAAGTCGCAAACGTTTCGAGCGCCCCAATGCAACGCAATTAGTTGTCATGCTTTTCTTCAGAATCGGCTCCAGAATCCGAAGTCCTTAAAAGCGTGTTCTTAGGGCTAACAAAGGGCGTAGAACACGTTGCTGAACGTTTCAGACGCTTAGCATAACTTTCGTTTAAGAAACTCAGTTCTCGGAATCCGATCACAGCCTGTGATCGCTACCGTACCAACCCACCGGTCAGCACCGGTGGTACCACCGTGGGTAACGGCGGTATTTCTGTCTAGTCTAGAAACTACCCACCGGTCAGCACCGTAATTCACTATTCACTAATTGATGGGTAATTCAAGTTCGAGGATATGTGAATGGGAGTTTAGGTCAAACGGCACAGCAGACAAAAGTCATCAGCGACGAATAGATTTAAGAGTAATTTAGGCGGTTTTCAGTTGTGTTGGGGGTGCCATAGTGGTTCCTCAATTGCGAATTTGGGCTTCTTGGGCGAATATTGGGCGGTAGTCCATGTTGAACGTCTTTTTCGGCCGCTGGGAACCTGTGCCGCGTGCGTTTTCGTCCGAATCATCGGTGGCGCTTCGCTTAGCTGGCGGATTTTTGCAGGCACCTCAGCTTTCTTCGCGTCCTCCTTCTCTTTCAGACTCTGCTTCATCTTCCTTTCTTCTTTGTTTTTCATGTCCTTTTCAATTTCATTCAAAGACCTTGTGACCCTTTTGAACGTCAAGGTCCCTGCATCTTCAGAGCTCGAGGAGTCCTCGTAGTCCGCAGGTTCATCCTGTGCTATCTACCGTAATGTGATACTTGAGTTTTGACGTTCACACCCAAACCCCACTTATTCCGACAAGTTTAACCATAAGTTTAACCATATTTTAGAAGTTTTGTGAGCATATCGCCCCATGCGCATCTCACGAGGAGAAAATGTGTTGTCCTCCAAAGGCCGAGCATGATCAAACGACAGGAAAATGCGTCCAGCGTCTCTCTGTTCGTTTATACATCTTTTAACGTTTGCTTTTATACTACTCTCCTAGGAACAGCACATCAAAGTGGAATTTGAGAAACTGAAGAAATTGTGTGAAAAACTCCACGGCGTGCCAGTTTCACTGTCGCGTGCGTTTCATTCATAAATACGGATACTTACGAGTGGTTTTAGGTCCACATTGGGCCAGTGAGGATCAACTTGCCGACTACTACTTGAACGAGGTTGGCTGCAGCGTCGCTCCAGCCCGCGGAGCCGCTTGCGAGAAGTGATGCGCGTGCGGTCTGTTTTTAGATGTTGAATAAAGAGGTTCACCCGTTGTCCGTGGCTTTCTAATGCAATTGAGAGGATTGGACGCTTTATTAAGTCTTTGCACTTATTGATCTGACAATTGGCCCTATTAGGTTTTTCCTTCAGCAAGTAGCCGCCTTCGGACATTCTCCGCAGCCGGCGGTCTTGATCTTCTTGAAGTTCCAGGGGAAGAGCGCTACCGTTCCAGAACGCGGGTTATCCTTCTGCGATTCATAGGTGATCTTTTCGCCCGTGCTTCCTTCGGCGGGGTCCGTGGTGGCTTCTTTGTTCTCCGTGTGAAAAACCATGTAAATTGCGCAAGATCCATCGCCGTTCTTGTTGCAGTAGGGATGTAATTTCAGCGTTATGCCGGGCTCCGAGGGCCGGTAGCATTCGTCTTCAGAGACGCAGACGCATGCTTCGCAGACGCAGACGCTTCTTTGCCCGGACACTTGAGTTGAAAACCAGTGTGAGCAACCCCAGCGGTCGTTTTCGCAAAGTAGAGCGTCTTTCCGCCAGTACCGCCATTGGTGGAGAACAAAATGAATGACCGTGCCGTTCTAATGCAATTGAGAGATTTGGTCGCTTTATTGAGTTTTTATTTTACATTTGTTTATGTGGCAATTAGCCTTATTAGCTTTTTTCTTCAGCAAGCGATTTTCGGACATTCTCCACAGCCGACGGTGCTGATCTTCAAGTAATTCCCGGGAAAGGGCATTACCACTGCACTGTCCTTGTGTTCTTTCTGCGAAACATAGGTGATCGGTACCCCCTTGCTTCCTTTGATGGGGACCATAGCGTCTTCGTCTTCTGCTAGAATCCTCCTGAAGACCATGTACATTGCGCACGATTCATTCTCGCAGAAGGGATGGAAGTCCAGTCCTATGCCCTCCACCGAGGGCCGGTAGCATTCGTCTTCAGAGACGCAGACGCATGCTTCTTTGCCCGGACATTCGAGATGAATACCGGTCTGTGCATCGTTAGCATTGTTATGGATCACCCCGGCAAAGTAGTGCATCTTACCGCCAGTACAAGGACAGCTTTCTGAAAGAACGATAGACCTTAAGGCCCTCTCATAGACACTGGCGATAGGGACTCGAGACGGCGATATGGCCATGACGAACCCATCGCCTTCGGTCAAAATAGTCAAGATTACTTCTTCCTATTGATTTGGGTTTTTGAACACACGTTGTTCAACGTGTACAAGAAGTTACAAAGGACTTGTCACCGGTTCTGTGACACACCGTTTACACTTTAGCGAATAGGTTCGTTTGATTATGTCTCTCACCGGCGGACTCGTATAGAAATTCTATTTCGTCTTCACCAACGCTCTCTGCCACGAAGATTCCGGGGTGTCCAGGAGGTCCAACACAGGCGGGAGTAGTCGGAGGGTTTGGTATCGTATGTGGCTTCTGACTCGTGGAAGCGTCTGTGAACAAGGTCAGCACAAGAACAATGAAAGCGGTGAACTGACCGGAAGACCCTCCTGCGGGGGAGCTCCTGAAGCAGGTGGCCCCCAACTCGACGAACAGGAACAGGCAGCCCAGCGAAAACTTCATGGCGACTGTGGAATGAATGACCCGGTGACAGTTTAAGGGGAACGGACTGACCTGCTTTGAAACTACCCGGGAGCATTCTCGTCTGCTTCATTTTCCACGCAACCCAGTTCTGTGCCCGGAACGTCTTCCAAGTGCACGCTAACCCCAGATCGAAGGATATCCGTCGATGGGGATGAATCCCATGCCTTAGCTCGACACAACTCAGACGGAGTGTAACATTCGCTGTTGACAAAAGTGTGCCGATGACCTATTTCTGCGAAACTCCTCTGATATACATTCTCAGTCATGGCTTCCTGCTTCTTTGAGACTTTGAAACTTGGCCTGATAAGGTCCAGTGCGCGTCACAACTATAGGCCACCCCCTTGGTTCGCTACTTCAGAATCGAGGGGGTCCTAAAGTTTTGGCGCTCACTGTAGAAGATACTATGTGGGACACAACTATCTAAGTGGTTTGCCAAGCAGAAAAACGGTGAACGGTTTGTCGAGCTCCATGCAATCATGCAGTTCCAAATGAGAAGCAGTTCCAAATCGAACACGGAAGTGACATCTTTCTGGATCTTCTCCCTTTTGAGGTCAATTTCCGAAGTCGCGAAGATTTAAGAAGGCAGTCGGTCCCCTTGGCTAAGAACACATCTCCCCGTTGCGGATAGCAAGCTTGTGGTAACTCTCGAAGTCTTTCAAAATGTTCCTCGAAACAAAGAGAAATTTAAGGCATTTTTGGCCCTTAGGTGGGCAATCACAGATATACTCCTTGCCCTCTTCCCAATTGCAATTGTTTTGTTCTTCATAGGTCTTGTCTTGGTCGTTGTCTTGAAGTCATCTCATTGGCGCGTCCATCTTCCACCGGTCTTTGGTCGACGACGATCTTCGATCATTTCACTCGCTCTTCGTTTGATGGCCGAAGATAGCCTCCACGAAGACCAACCACGCCGGAAGTCTCGCTATCGGGACACGCATTAAGCTATCCAAATCGGCAGTCTTCAGCGAAGAAGACGGTGGTGTTGCTGGGAGAAGATAAGGAGAGAGAGCGGTGGGTAGTGCCCGACCAATCCCGACTGGCACGGAATGGAAATGACCGCTTTTGCAGAGCGAGACAGTATTTGCACGACGGTGTCTAGACTGCGAATTTGTAGACCAGACTAGACCGACTCCATAAATAGGGATAGAGCAGGCAGACACCACTGCTCTGCAAAGGAGCGCAACCCTCATTTGTCATCAGCTGTCCGCGTAGGTGAATGGGCAATCTGCACTACTGAAGTGCATGATCACAGTACAGCTAGACTTATGCTAGTAAAGATCTAGCCGATAAACATGAACTAAAATACATTATTAGATTTGTAGCCCGGACAATTAATGCACGTGAATAAAATACATTACTGTGTAATAAGTATATCTCGAAAAGAGTTAAGGCTGCACGACTATTCAATAACTTATATCCATGTGGGATCCCATTAGAACATATCGGTTAGGGCAGATTCCTGGTTTCAGCAATGCTTTCTCAAGAACTTTTTGAGGAATGAAAGTAAAGGATATTCAGTACAACGTCCAGATATGCTAAAGTGATTTGAAATGCCTATTTACAGAATATAAACCTGCACAATGCATAAAAGCAAGGGAACCAATAGACGAAAAGGAATCACAGAAGGAAGGATTCTCCAGGGATGGAGAATAACACAGATGAGCAAACGATCGATTTCGAGGAGAGGAAACACTAACTGATTGTACAGGCACAGCAGGTGCTTTTTTCGTTCCGTCGCGAAGCCGGTAAAGGGTCGGAGCCGCGGTTCGCCCTCCTCGTGGCTCCATTTGCATCGCCACCTCCGTTCTGCTCGTTCAGATCTGAACATCGAAATGAGTTAGGCACGCTCCATCACTGAAGGAACTGACCCCGATTAGCCACGCCGGCCTGTTTGTTCTTTTTCTTCTTGGTGCTGCTCCGCGCTCGTGTCCCTCTGGTTATGCCACCCGTAAACGCGTCGTCATCGTCGTCGTAGTCCACAGACCCGTTCTCGGCCTCCAGCTTCTGCAGCCACTCGTTGGACTGCTTCGGCTTCTGCTGGTGCGACGACCGGTGCATTAGCCTCTTGTTGGGCGAGGATTCCTTCCGTCCGATCGAGCTGGCGGATATCATAGAGTCCGAGTGGCTCGGCCCGATTCCTCCTTGGAATGGACTGACTTCGTCCTTGGTAGACGACACGTCCTCCTTGCTCCAAGAACGCATCAGGTCGCCGTGCTCCTGCTGGGCCTCTATTCTCGCCAAGGAGAGACCCGACTTGTCTCTGAGCGATAACCGCCTGATCGCACCTCGAGCGGAGAAAGGATTGTCCTGGTTGGCAGTAGGCTGCTGAGGAGACTCGAACTTCTTTCTCCTAAAAGAGCTACCGTATACCACACAGAGAACGGTCCACATACTTCTTGGACTGCCTGCGCGAGTCTCTGACGCAGGTGCGCCTTCGCTTCTCCTTCTGCTCCATCGTGCTTATGACTTGTCGGGTCGTTTCGTCCTCACACAGTTCTAAACTTCTTGTTAAGCACTGGGAGATCTCGGAGGAGCCTACGCATGGGAGTTTCGTTGGCGTTGGTCGTTGCGTTGACATCGCCTCCGTACTCGCAGAGTAGCTCTATCAGATCGGGCTGGGGCCAGCAGGCGGCCGCATGGATCGGCATCCATAGGTCGTTGTCGCGCACCGAGGGCGGCACTCCGCAGCGAAGGAGAAACGCGGCGACGTCGTAGTACCCATTGGCCGCGGCCACGTGCAACTAAACTCAAACCTTAGATGCCACTTGGCATAGGCTCCACTTACGTATGTCGAACCGTCGGGCATTCGGACATCGAGGGGCTGACCGCTCTGATGGAGCGCCTTCATGTCGTCCAGCATCTTCTTCTCCGGAGCTCCGCGCATTTGGTCGATGTACTCCTGGGTGATTCCGCGATTCGACATCTCGGACTCTATCACGTCGAGAGTGCGCTCTTCGTCGCATATATCGTAGGGCATATTGCCGTCAGCGTTTACAGCGAGAAGATTGGCGCCGCTAAAGGGATAAACAGTGACATTTCTAATTCTATCTAACTTACTGTGCTATCAGAATCCTGACGATTTCGATGTGGGCGCAGCAGGCGGCCGCATGGAGAGGAGTCCACTGTTCGGTGTCCTGGGCGTTCACATCCGCTCCGCACCTTAGTAGCAGCTTCAGGATGCTCTCGTTGTTGTCGATGGCACACTAAAATCATGCTTTCCTTCTTAAAAGGGATGAACGATAAGCACTTACCTGATGGAGGGGCGTGAGACCATCTTCATTGTGGGAATTCGGATTCGCGCCCTCGGCCAGTAATCTCTCAACTAAACTGGGTTCAAAGCTGTAGCCAAGCTCTGACCTTACCTTCTGCGATATCGCCCCTTCCTGTCGCGTCCAAAAGGGCTACTTCGGCACTGAAAGTGAGACGAGGCCTGCGAGGAGGAGGGGGCCCGAGTGATCTTTCCCGCTCGTCGTTCAGCCTCAGCTGTGTTCTCCTGCGATCTCTGAAAGCACACAACAATAGCACAAACTGATAAGCGAGGCGGACAAACTTTGCGAGGGATATTCTCTCATGAGGCTTCATCTGCTCGATTATGTGCATCTCCGCCATTAGGTCGTTGTGCTCCATCGTTCCTCGGATGTGTAGAAGACGTCGGGACAAACTACCGGAAGATCAAATTTGGTTTCTAATGTCGGCGGTCGCTTGCAGCAGAAAATAGCATTATCTCCGGGGCGATCAGCACCCAAATACAAAAGACCTGCCGAATAGGACTCGCAACGGACTCCCGCCTGCCTGAAAAGAAGCTCGCATACGGCACCGAGTGATAAACCACGGGAAACCACAAGACCTCGCCTGGAAACGTCGCCACGGAGGACTGATCGTCCGGAGAGACAGAGTCTGTCTCACTGTCTACGAGACTAACCAGAAGATCAAACCGATTGTCTCATTGTCTGCGCTGCAAAAAACGGAAATCCACGAAGAACGGAGGCAGTCCAGCGGCGAATCCGATCGATCGCGGTCAGAGAACGTGACTGGAATGCCGAGATGAAGAATCAAGGACGCCGCCGGGCGCGCTGCATCTAATAAAGCTTGCGAACACGAGTGTTTACTGGGTGTTTTGGAAAGCGTTTGAAAAGACGCGCATTACGCCCTCCAGAAGAAGTCCATAAAGAGACAAATTAGGCAGCTGTCAGCGAGAGGCGTGAGCGCGGCGGAAGCCCCACGCGAAGATCGTCGTCGTTTCTAGCTCGTCGGACCGAGGGACGACCGAAGAAGGAAGATGCGATCGAGCGAGCGTCGATCGATGCTGCGTTCAGCAAACAGTCGTAGCCGACTGTCACCGGTCACTCGCGCTGCTTTATCATCCCGGCGAGAAGGGTCGAGAAGGACCGCCGAATAAGTGTCCAAAATTGTTTTCCGTGGATCGGGCGGCCGCCGCACTCTTTGTTTACAGGAAGGCGCTGCGATGCAGAATAACCAAGTGCAATTAATCTTCGCCGACGTGGACAGTCCGCAGACCTGGAGCCGGGCAAGCGAGCCGCACGGTTTTTTGCTCTCATTTTAGAATTTAGATCTATTTTGTGAAGCTAAGGAATGGACTTTCGGCGCTATCAAGACGTTTCCAGAATGGGCGGGACGGAGACTGGGGTTCTCCATCGAATATTCGATGGAATTCACGAAAACAAGAACTCGGGTATCCGATCCGACGTCCTTGGCCCCGCGCCCGGCGACTAATGCGTCTTCCGGAGTCGACTGTCAAAACTCGGAACGGTGATTCATGGGCCGCGAAGGAAAACATGGGGGGTGTGGGGATAACGAACGGCGCTCCCATCCATCTCGGGCGCGGAAACCGGCGCCGCCCGACGATAGGCGCCCACAGTACGGAGAAAGCGCCTGGGGCCGAATCGCAGGAAGAAGGCCCCTCCGCCGAGTGATTCAGCCGCGCTGGCGAGAGTGCGCCGCGATCGCGTGGCCAAGGTGCGCGGCTCGAGATCATTGAGGCAGCCCTAATCGATACTCCACAAGGCCGATCGCGCGAGCACACCGAGATTATCTCCGCGATGCCTTGCGCCGCACGTAGTATAACAAAAACGGCGCCCGCCCGACGGGTGGGGTACGGTAATCGGAGATCGAAAGTGTTGTTTTTGTTTATTATCATTTTTTACTTATTTTTTTGTAAATCTAAAAGAATAAACGTGAGAAGAAGATCGGGAATTCACCAGCAATCCGTCTGGTGAGATACAGTAGCCTTATCTTACAACAACCCGGCCAGTACAGAACTACAGTAACCCCACCACACCGCCAGGTTCCAGCTTCTTCTCCCACTGAACTGACGCCTGTGGCGCTGTGCATTCCGCCACGTCGCAGCTGCTTAGTCACCGCTTCTTTGAGGTCTGTAGCACGCAGCTACCTGGGAACGGTCTTACATGCCCGAAGGAGGGCTAATCTCGGTGACTCAGCCTTGGAAAACCCCTTACGACGACGACTGAGTCACGCGGATTCTGGAACCACCATTTATAATCCCGAACGTCTTAATGCATTGAACACAGAGGTGTCGTAAGAACGGATTATTCGCCCATGCATAATTACAACGATATCGACAGCGCCCACGAGAAGGCGGCGACCTTGAGGGGAGCCTTAGAGCGGGGTACAAGCTTCCTGCAGCCACTCGTACTCCTCCTTCATGTCGTGGTCCAGGAGGTAAGGACCGACCTTCTCGAGGCATTCTGCGTGGTAGGAGTTGAGCCAGCTCACCTGAAACTACGTGTGATCAACCAAGAAGGCCCCCTTAAGAATCCCACCTCCTCCTTCGTCAGCAGAGAGCGTTCGATCAGGTTCTTCTGGATGGGAACGAACGTCAGCGAGGCGAACGTGAGGTACTGCGCTCCGGACTCCAGGTTCTTGGCCTCGACCACCTCGTAGCAGTTCTCGATGCGGATGCCCCATCGGCTGGCATCGTAGTACCCGGGCTCGATGGTCAGAATGTACCCCTCAACGATCTTGCCCTCGTCCTTGTAGGTGCGATACGCGATTCCAGCTAGATTCCACTGATTAGTATCAGAAGAAGAAGTTTGGGACGCTACCTGGCCCCTCGTGGACGTTCAAGAAGTGGCCCACTCCGTGGCCCACGCCATGTCCGAAGTCGTATCCTTCGTCCCAGAGGGGCTTCCTGGCGACGACGTCGATGCGGATTCCTGAAGGCTACAGTCCTTGGAAAAACCCCAAACGAGCTCCTACCATTGATTCCCGAGGGGAACTTGAGGAGGGCCGTGTCGATGTGCCCCTTGAGCACGAGGGTGAACATCTTCTTGAAGTGGGGGTCCGGAGTCTCCTTGGCGCAGATGGTGCGCGTGACGTCGGTGGTTCCATCGCTGAAGGACGATGGTGATGAGGTTACAGAGCTGGTCGTACCGATACTGTCCGCCGGAGTCCACGAGGTAGATCGAATCCTTCGCGATGACCTGTTGTCCGGACACGGGGGAAGGCTTGTAGTGGGGCAAGGCTGAGTGGACGTCGACGGCTGAAAGGGAGACCATCAGAGCCGTCGTGACAAGTAGCGATGGATACCTGAGATGGTGTCGAAGCTGAGACTGACGTACTTCTCCTTCTGCGACCGCAGCTTCTCGAAGTAGTCGGCAGCTTCTAGTTCGTTCACTGCCTCTCCGGCCTCGACCTTCTTCTTCAGCCACACGAGGAACTGCACGTGGGCGGCTCCATCGCGGATCTAAACCCTCTACTTGTTTCCACGGAGCAAGTGAAGGGACCAACGTGACAGTCGCGCATTCCCTGGAGCTCCACGGCGTTCTTGACGGCCTTCATGGACTGCACTGGGGACATCGCCACGTAGACGTTCTCCTTGTTGACCAGGGAACCCAGGAAGTAGTTCGTCACGTCCGGGACCCACATCTGAGAAGAGAGTTCAGAGCGAAGAAGATAGGGACGGGCTCACCATGTGGCCGGCTCCGCTTCTTTGCAGCGCTTCACTGTGGTAAGCGTTGATGTACTTGGCCGCCTCCTTGTAGTCGAAGATCTTCACATGGGACAAGTGGCTCCGCGCGGTCTCCACCTTCTTCTGGTCTATGAAGAGAGCCACCTCGTCCAGGCTGACCACGACGACGGAGAAGACCACCGGGTTGAAGCTGATGTCGGCGCCTCGGATGTTCAGAAGCCCTGAGAGTGGAGATGAGAACCAGATAAGCAACCGTAGTGGACTAACAAGCGATGTCGTCCAGAGCCGTGAACATGATGGAGTCGCACTTCTTCTTGATCAGAGCCTCCCGGACACGCTTGATCTTGCTCGAGGACAGCTCGCCGCACTCTTCTTCAGAAAGAGTGAGCACGGGGGCATCGCTGGCGGCCGGCCGGTCATTCCAGATCCTGTCGACCAGGTTGCCCTGGCTGCACACGGCGTTGATCCGAACCCTCTTGAGCTTATCCACGAGTGCGACTCCGCTAGCTGAAGACACACATGGAGATATCCTTCCCAACACCACTGCAACCTACCGTATCCAAAGAGCTGAGGATCGAAGCCGACATTCGCGTTGGCGGCCAGATTCTCCACAATCCAGTCCACTGGGTCCACCGTCTCGGGCAATCCTTGCTTCATGAGCTTCCATCCCTCCTCCAGCTGTTCATCGGCCTAATGAGAAGACGATTGAATGGATCCATTCCAGGAGGCCTACCTGGACGAAGTAGCGTCCGTCAGTCCACAGGAGCGCTTCGCCCTTCGTGATCACGGTGAATGCGTTGGATCCGGAGAACCCGGACAGGAACTTCACGCGGAAGTCGTGCTCGGAGATGTACTCGCTCTGAAAATAAGATTCTAATGGACTCCGTAGGATGAGATCGAAGATGGAACGGACGTTCACAATTCGATGCAGCTTAGCGGCTATGTGATCTACAGATAGAGGAACTTCTCCCCATCAGCTACTTCATGAGCATCACGACTTCCAGGGGATGAATCAGCCTTTTCGGTGATCGAGTCGACCCAAATTCGATCAAATCTAACATCGAAATAGAGCCAAATAGAAGCGAACCTTCTCTGAATGGTCAGTTCGGCTCGATCACCACATTCTCAACTTGCTCCCACTCCATCGAAGAACAAATCCAGAAGAAGGCATACCTGGTGGGCGTCGGTGCTGGGCAGGACGTAGGCCTCCAAGGAGGCGCAGTTGACGAGCGCCTGGTCGCTGAAGAGTCCGCGGAATCGCTCCAACTTGTCGGTCTTCACTCCCATGGCGGCAACAGAGTTCGCTACCTGCAAGCAGAGCGTGAAGAAGAGGCACGCCGTCCGCGGAGACTTGGGAAGAATAGAAACGAGAGCGGAGGAGCGAGGCGGCGACCTTCTGGCAGCGCCAAAGGAAGATGGTCATGAGGCTTCTGCAGATTAGAGCGTGATAAGCGTGGAAAGAAGTCGGATGGCGCGATGAGAGGAGAGGAAGAAGGACGCGATAAGGAACGACGCGGCGAGCGAGAGCGACGGAGGGACCGACGCCGCCACGTCGGGTTCCGCCGGACTCCGGGCGGGAGCCTTGACGGAGGATCCGGCACCCAGGAGTACGAACGCGAAGAAACCTGAAGAAGCACGGCACTTCACTAGGGATGGAAGTACTTTGAAGGGGAAACTATTTTGAAAGGAAGAGAAATATTTCTATCTGGTTAGGGAAATCGGGTTTGAGTTTCAGAGCTCCTCCCTATAATTTCGGTCCTATCACGAAAAGCTTTGACAGTCAATTGGTATTAACTGTAGGTTACTTTTTCTTGGATCGGATGAGAGCGGAAGGCTCCTTAGTGCCACGAGGATCCAGACCAGAGACGGCGATGGCGGAGGGCCCTACTTGCAAGCTCAAACATCAGCTTAAGCCGGGTCCTGAAGACTGGAGGGGAGGTCTAGCGACTCGCGATCCCAAATCAACTGGCTTCTTAACGGCTTCAGGCTCTGGATTCCATGGGTGCTTTTAAACGAATAGGTGGAATACGGTATTCCACGTCACTCCGACGCAGAGAAGTGATTATGCTGTCCGCCAAAGGCTCTGAAGCGGAACTAACGGTTTCACAGCGTCAGAAGGTTTTATTTCGATTGCCTCGCGCTCCAGAGGGCTGACTCGCCGCTGACTCTTTGCATCCTGCCGATCGCTCCATTGTCCACGTTGAAGGGCGGAAAGCCTTCCGATTCATCGCGCCCCCTTCTGCACAGGCTTTCAAAGCAGAATCCCTTGCCTTGTAAAGCCAAAGGTATTGTGATACTAGATCACAATGGAGATCTATCGTCATCACTGTAGCGCCCTAAGAGAACACAACATCTGCACCTTTATTGTTGCGAAGATAAAAAAGAACTATAGCAACAAAGAGAGAAATGTTATAACGCTGAGCCGTCCTCTAGCAAAACAAACCGCTGCACTTCCCCACAGGATAAGAACTGCCGCACTCTGAACAACGACGGATGAGGGTGCCATGTCAGTGGACAGTCAAAACATTGGAGTTGACTTTAAACCGGAGCTTTCCGAAGCCTTCTAGATAAGAAGCTGGAAGATTGACCCACATGCTACAGTGCATGAATCCCACCGTAGTATCGTAGCCCTTCAAGTTTTCGAACGCAGCAATGAAGTGGATCCTGGTCTCCAAACTCTTCTATCCTCGACCTCGAAACCCTTGAAATCTCGATCTCAGCATTAGATGGCCTAGCTTCGATAACACACTCTGGTTTTGGAAGCAGTGATGGGAACCGGGCCGCCCCGGCCTGGTTCCCATCGATGTAAAAACAGTTATAGAGTTTCCCCCGGTATCTGCCGTTTAGGTTAATCGGATCGTTGATCGATGTTTTGCTGCCGTGCTAAGAAAATCGGAAAACAGAACACACAAGGTAAAACGTGAAATAGGCCAAAATGTGAAAAAAATTCCGTGCGAAACTGATTTATTTCATTTTTGCTAAATTTTTATAGGCACTTGTTTAGGCTCTCTCGTCAGCTGTACCGGATTCGTGAGACTTTTTCACCAGCATACCGCAAAGTGCGCAATCCATAGAGTTAATATTCGGGCCATTTTAAGTTGGTAACTTTATGTCCCTCGTCCATGCCACAAGTCTACCGATTTAATTCGGCCCGGCTCGGTTTTTGGGCTCGGTTCCTATCACTGTTTGGAAGCATTTTGAAGTGGATAATGAGTTCCTTTGGGCTTGGAGTGTTGACTTTTGACAATGTGTTGCCAATCACCGCACTCTACGCGGCTTCTGGAGAATTCAGGTTTTGAGGGTTTCCAGTTTTGATTTTCTCTGTCTTGATCTCACGGAGCTTTCCAGAGCGAGTCTGGGCCACCTTTAGGACCACATCTCACCTCGAGGCCAATCTCTAAGACCCAGCCTAGAAGAACCTCGAGACCCCCAATCACCCCTAGAGGAAGCCAAACTCCCCTGGCTCCAGGGCCGTCACTCTCTCGACGCTCGACGCGACCAGCGATCGCCGAGGAGGTCACCCGTCTCTCCAAGAACCGTAATTGGAAATCGTTTAGTTCGGTCGGAACCGGAATGCGCTCGCGCTGGTTGTTTTCGAGCGCGCAAAAACGTCGTATAGTAGTGGAGCTGATCGACGGCGATCCGAATCGATCACTTCCAGCGCCCTGCGGTTTGCGTTTCTTCGGAAACCTACGCGGGCGCAAACAGGCAGTGGACGCTGTCCGCGTACCGTACCCATCCCTTTCAGGATTCTCAGAAAGCGGGCGAAGAAGGCCGCTGAGTCACGGACGCAATAACATTCGCCTCTTTAGAATTTGTGTTTGCCGTCGCGCGATCCCTCGTGAAACGCTCAGAACCCCTTCTTCTTCCAGAGATGGCCGGTCGCACGCTCAAGCAGGAGACCTACACGACGCGGAGGCCCGACGGCACCTACCTGACGGAGACGGCCAAGACCACCGAGTACGTCGAGGACGGCGTCGCCCTCGGCTTCGGCCCCGGCTCCCTCAACAAGAACTACTGCTGCCTCCCCCAGGGCATCCTCCGCATCGTCGAGATTGTGAGAAGCCGTTTTTAGCAGGGTCTAAAGTTCTGGGAGGGAAGCCCGAGCTTAGCACTCTGACGACGAAAACCAAAGTTTAAAAGCGCAAGATCACCCAAGTCAGTTTTCGTAGGATTTAAGGTCCCTTTTTAAGTAAAACAACGGCATAGAGTCGCTTCTATCGACTCTTACCGATTCCGACTGAAGAAATTATGTTTTTTATGTAATTGCGACTGTCCTTGCTATCAGTGAAGCCTATTGGATTCACGAGTCAGCGAGTCGAAACGCGACTTGATATTGTTTCTCAGGCAAGCCGGCATCACTGCTTGCTACTCCCTGTTCTTTCTTGATAGATTTGCATTATCATATTTTAACAGCGCTTCTATCAAATTGCTTACAGAAACCACAGTAGTAATAGTCTTAGGGTCCAAATGAAGCAGCTCAGCATCGTAAAGTGTAAAAGGTAAAACATAGGGCAAAATCGATTCGAGCGTCTTTAAGTATTGCTTGAGATTCATGTTTCATCTTCATTTGTCATCCATCTGTCCGGGACAGGAGCACCAAAGAAGAAGAAGAGAGGTCTTTGGAGACGGGACAAACGGGGCTTATTGCAACCCAATCTTTGTTCCTTGGCTTTGATCTTTCGGCCTAGAGGCTCGCTTCTTTGAAAAGCTGCTTTCCAGATATCCCTTCACTGTATTAATGACGCACTTGGCGACAAAGGCGCTTCTTTTCGCCTAAAACTTTTGGTCCAGCTCATTGAGGTTCTTGCAGGTCCTCGGCCTGGTCATCGTGTCCCTGATCACGGCGGTGTTCGGGCCAGGACCCTTCAAGGGGGTCCTTTTCGGACAGACTTTCCTGCTCATCTTCGCCGGCGTCGCCTTCTGCGTCTCCTTCATCTTCTTGGTGGTCTTCTTCTTCGACCTGCACCACAACCACCTCGACTTCTGGCCCTGGCGCATCACCGACTTCATGTTCTCCGCCGTCAGCTCCGTCTTCTACTTCGTCATGTGCTTCGTGGAAGCCTACTACTCCACAGGTGCCCCAGTTCTCCGAGGCTCACCCCTTCCCTCCTTCAGGAGCCTGGGCCAACAACTGCAACGACATCGGCGGCGACGGGATCATCCACAACGGCTGCCGCCTCATCTTCGAGTGGGCCTTCGCCGCCGTAGGTGTCCCTCCTGTGCCCTCGCACTCGTCCTTTTCAGTTCTTCTGCCTCGTCAATGGAATCCTCTACGCCGTGTCCGCCTTCTTTGCCCACAGGAATCGCCGCGAGTACGGCGACGAATGACCACATACTTCTATGTCCCTCCAGAAGCGTTTTTAATAAAGAAACGATCTATCGTTCAAAGAGTTCTGAATCTTAAGGGAATGGTTGCTCTAAGACGTCGAAGTTTCCCTTCTTCCCTTCTTCTACCCCTAGAAGAAGCCCCAGATTGTGGAAGCTGGCCGCTCTTTCAATGCCTTCGAGGAGCTGAGAGCTATCCCACAAGTTCTAAAGTGTGCACTTCTGTTTTGAACTTCTGATTCTAGTGTAGAATTGTACTCTTTTCAATACGGTGGCGGGTGACTCATCTTGGTTTCGTGACATATCCAGAGTTGTTCCAAGTACAGCAATTAGTGGTCAGCCTGTACTTGTTATTCAACGACAAGAAGATCCGGGTAAAATCCAATTTTTGCCCCTATTCTGAGAAGCTCTAGTACGCCCATCTTCATCTGCACGTACATTCAAGGGAACAGGCAATTGCGGATGGAGAAACTCGAATAACAATGGTGTAATACGAAGGTACTGGCAAGCGAGTACTCTTGACCCTCGCTGCTCCTTAGATGTCAAAACGAGATGCGGCGACGGTCCAGGGCCACCATTCCCACAAGATTCAGAACTCTTTGAAGGGGTTGATATCTAGTTGTCCTGGGATTTGATTCTTTGGGCTTCACCAGCACGTGGCACGTTGTTCCTATGTCAAGTGCCTTGACCCTTATTGACCTCGGTCTCCAGAGCCTTCCTTCCTCTGATTCTTCTGGCCTTCCACCAGCAGAGATTCACTTAAACTCCTGCAGCCTTTCCTGAGAATCGTAGCAAGAGCGTCCCCAGGGAAGTGCATTTTCTTGTTTTGTTCTACTTGTTATTTGTAATCTCTGCAAATTGCTGTTTTTTGCCCTTTTATGGTAACTTTGATGAATCCAAACCAGCCATATACATCACCGAAACCAATCCCATAGGACGGCAGCGGTCACCCCCATCCATGACCACACTTAGGTTCTAATTTGGCTAAATTCCCCATTAAACCTCTCAAAATCCATCTGCACACCCTTTAGGACAAAAGCCCTTTCCTATTCCACCCCACTCGTGCTTCTCTAGCTGGACCCACCCAGCTCGACCAAAGAACCTCCTGCACTTTGCCACCGCGATGAGCACGCGCCCTCAAGGAGCGTTCGGAGAATCTCGCGGCGTCCTTCGCTCCCCGAGGCGCCCAAGGTAAACATCGCCGCGCGGCGACCTTTGAACCGCCGCTGTTGACATCTCCGGCGCGGTTTCCTGTTCCCGAGCATTGATTGCGCCTTCGAGGAGCGCTGCAGCCGCTGTTTATTTTCGGCACGCTGTTTTCGCCCCGCGGAAGGACCTTTGGTCTCGGGCGCCAGAGGCCCGGCCTGGGTCACCGCCGACCAGAGATGGAACAATGTGGATAATGCGAGTCCGAAGTTCGGAGAAGTGAGAAGCGGCTTCTTGGCGGCCCTCCTTCCCGCCTCTTGGCCAGCGAGAGCCTTGGATGTTTTCCAACGGGCGCTAACCTCTCATTATCGCTATTCTTAGCCTCCCAGAGGAAGAATAGCCCCTAATATCCGGGCACACCCCTCCGGCGACGTCACGGGCGATTTGTTTTCCGCCTCGAAGTGTGGTCCGTTTATTCCATTAATTCCGCGCCCCCGCGCGGACCTCGCCGGGCGCTACCGTATCCAGGCGGCGCGAGAGCGGCCCCGGAGGCGTCGACTCGCGAAACCGGTTTCGCCGCGCGCTTCTTCGCGGAAGACTCCGCAGTGGAGGAGCAGAAGGCGACGCGCGCTTCCTCCGAGGGCACCGCTGCGTGTGGCCCCGTGCTCCCGGCGTCGATCACATGCGGCCGCGGCACGCGTCTTGCGGCGCGCCTCCCCCGAAGCGGCCGCCCGAGGGGCATTCCAGCCTTCTGACTGTGTCCGGAATTCGCTCCTTCTGCTCGTCGTCGACCAGAGATGAAGAGTTCGCTGAACTACGGTCCCTTCTTGGCCACTTCTGCAGAGGCAGGGACTTTGTTTTGGCACAAATCTGAGATTTAGAGTCCTAAGCGCGCCACGTGACGTCACTTCCGCCGACTTGTTTGTTTGATTAACTGATGGACCTGGAATTTGCAAAAAATCTGAGAAATTGCCCCAGCAGAGCTGTCCGAGCCTCGGAGCTTCGCACGGCTCTGCTGCTGTCGTCCTTTTCGCTTCCGAAAAGTCACATTTTTCCTCTTTTCTTACAGGAGTCAGCGATTCCTGGAATCTTAGCAGGTTTCCAGATTGGGTTTGCTCGCTCTGACTGTTGGTTTCACCTCTGAATGTGTTTTGTTCACTCCAGCAGTTGACCGACTCTGAAAGGAACCAAAATTTGAATTTTACATTTGTTTGTAGTTCAAAAAGGGTTTGACGTCCTTACATGACATCATGTTGGGCCCCCTAGCGAATACATGTTTGTTTTGCCCTTCACCTCCTTCCAAAGGGCCGATTAATAATATATTTACTAGTTATGTACGGATTGGAAACTTTTGAAAGTGAGTCCCTATAGCGACAACCTCTCTCCACAAGCCTCGCCGGAGGTCGGGAACAGAAGAGTGGGAGTTGGAACCTTTATAGAGGAAATGCCGCGGTCCAACTCTATCCTCTGACAAGGATCCTCTATATATCCTCCATCTTTAGCTTTATAGCTCGATCCTTCATCTCTAACGAACTGTAGATCATTCACCCCCATTTGTGGCACGGAAACCGAGTTGCTGCTGCGTCACTTCCACTGGGATCAAAACTGTGCTGCGCTGAAGAAGAAGACAGCCTAGAGGCAAGGACACTTGAGCCCCATTCCTAGCTACTCCTGGGCTCTATGACCTTTCCTTCCAGAAGTCGGAAACGTGCAAAAGCGGGCGGTTCCATTGGTCGGATTCTTCTCCTTTCCCTTTCAGTTTCCCTTTTCTCCTCGGCATTCCTGCCCTCTGACTGTGCTCAGAATTCGAGAACTCCGCTCCTTGTTCGCTGCGCTGATTAACGCTCGGCGTCAGTGCTCGGGAACGTTCCTCGGCGGGCGGTGGAGCGCTTATTCGCTCCTAGAACCGTGATGCTTGGTTTCCTTGGGAGCCTAGCGTCCTTCGGCCTTCCAGCTGGAGACCAAGCTGGCCAGGTTTGCTGTGTCGACCTTCCAGGGACTTCAAGAGGAAATCCCTGCAGTGGCTCATCTTGGAACCTCCTGGCTGCCTCCACAAATCTCAGCGGTGATGGTTCTGGTCCCATCGGAAGCTCCAGGCCGTCCACACCCTTCTTCCTTAGCGCAGCACAGTCCAAACACCACAGAACCCTTTGCCTCTCCACACCTCTACCCTTCCAGCTTCTCCTAGCTATCTCTGCGCCACCCACAGCGCTCGGCGGCCCGCCAGCCTCCGATCTTCGATCCGGCGCCGCAGGCGGTGCCGCACTTGGCTGGCGGCCAGCGCGCCCGACTTTTCCAGGACTCCGCGGGGAAGAGGAGCGAACGGCCAGCTGACGAACGCGGTGACGCGATTCCGCGGCGTCGATCGATCGCGGCGCACGTAGCGCCTACTTGGCGGGACCAAATCTCGCTCGCGCTTCCAGCCGCGTTCCCCGGAGCTTCTGCAGCGGCGGCGGCGGAGTGTTTGTCCGCGGAAGGTCCTCCCGAGGACACTCGCGCACCCAAGTGCGCACTCCTGCAGGACTCCATCGTTTTTGTGCCCTGTTCCTTGGATCGTCACCCGGCAAGGAGTGACGCGAGCCTCCTCCGGAGTTCAAAGACCTTCGCGTTCTCTCCGCGTTGGCGCACTCGTGATTCGCGATAGGCATGAACTGGGCGACCCCAACTCCTCCTCTTCTTCCTTCTTCGCTCTCTGGGAGTCCCTCTTTGGGGATTCTAAGAAGGCTATGTTTACGGAGGGCCCAGAGCCTAAGTCGGTGACTGATAGGAGATATCCACGAAACGCCGGAGTTATTTCGGTCCCTCGTTTTGAAAGAAGGCGAGGGAATCGCCTCTTTTTCCATGAGGTGTTCCTTCCAGCTTTACATCCCGGACGCCCACTTGTCCGTCTTCTCTCTCCTAGCTCAATGTGCTTTCGATATGACAGGGTTTCTCGTCCACAACAAAGCTTTAAAACCGCTAGAAAGAACCCTCTAGAAGGGAAGAGTAACTATGATAGCAGAGGTCGATCAGTTAGCCCCTAGAACGACCCTTCTTCTTGCACAGCTACCCAGTTCCCTGGAGATCGATAACCTCCAGGACTGTTCTTTGGGTCTTTGAGACCTTAAACGCCTAAAAGGTAAACCTGTCAGTCCAGATCTAACAAACCGCTCCGCATTCCAACCTGCGGCGCTGCCGGAGAGCGCGTGCACCGTTCAAAGACCTGCGTGTTCCCGCGGCGATCGCTGATAACGGCGCTCCGAGAAGCCGGCATTACATACTCTCTCCCCAAGAAGGCGTCACGTGCGGCGATCTTATCTATCCTTTCAGATCTTGCAGATCCCGTTGGGAAGAAGACTCGCGTGCTCCCACGCGAGTTCCGTGTCTCCTCCGCCCCCTTCCATTATTCGATTTCTGAGCCCCGTGCGCCCGCGGAGTTCGGAGCCGCGGACTCGGAGCCTCGCCAGAAGCCCCCTGGACGCGATTCCGCCGAGCCAGAGGTCCCGCCGCGAGGACGTCGCAGCCGGTCCCGCCGCGAGATGTGCGGCGCCCCTCTCCGCTGACACCTGCCCCCATGGTCCCCCCGCCCGCCGGAGCGCCTCCTCCTTCTCGGATTCCGGAGGCGTCCCGGAGCGCCGGAGGCCCAGGGATACGGTACGTCCTCGTGTGTCCGCGCTCACCGTCCTCCGCTTCCAGAACATTCGATCTCCAACTCGGCGCGGGACCGCTTCGACGTTTCTCCGCGTTTGCCTCGCGCTCGCGCTCCTCGACGGTCTCCTAGCGGCGGCGGCGCCCGCGCAGTCGCCATGGAACCAGCAAGGTGAGCAAACACACGGCGACGCTGCTCAAACAAACCGTTCCGGAAGCTGTGCAAAGGGTGGACACGGGGATTGGGAGGGCTCCAAGGGGCCTAGGGCACTTTGCCACTGGACACAAGCTAAGGAGGGAGGAATAGGTTTTTGTGAGATTTCTTCATACTACTTACAGCAAGAGCCCTTCTTTTACACGCCTCCAAAACTGTAAAACTGAATCCCTATCGAAGGGGGCAAAACGCTTGCAGTATTTTAAAGCGGAAATGACACTTAAAAACAAAAATTGTCTCTTTTTGTTCCTTCTCCAGCTGTATCCACAATCCCCCCCACCTACGGGAGTAAAATACACTCCAACACCACGTGGTAGGACTAAGGGTGCCAGTCATGGTTTGCGACATTTCTTTTATATGAATCTTGCCTATATGAAAACTTTGTGGGCGAAAGGACAATCCTCGAGTCACGAGGCCCGTGACTCATCAGTGGAGGCTTGAGTTCCTTCAGCTTGAGTTCTGTGCTTTCCTCTCACAAAGCTCTCATTGTTAGGAGAGGCACATGGCAGAGTACTACTTCTCCAGGGAGGTGGTTGTAGTGATAAAACAATTTTGGGAGGTAGCTGAAGATGGTGTCCAAAAATCATCGTATTTCGGCCTTCGAAGAGAGAGACGACCCTCAAGATATCGTTTTAGAAGGCGTCGAACTGCACGGCTTCGAGCCCCCCTCGGAATCCACCCGTCCCAGGCCGCCTCCCCACTCTGAACAGCCCATCGCCCGTCCGAAGACTACCGTAACCCGGAAACCGCCTCCGAACCCTGACCCTCCGAATCGCAACCCCTCGGAGCCTTTCCACGCGCTCGGAAGCGTGGCGAAGCCTCGGCCTCAGGAGAAGAAGGCGGTGATCACATTGTCCAACGACGCGCTCCGGCCCTTCCTCCACTTCACACGAGGGGTCCGCGTGGAGCGTGGCGAGACCTCTCGTGACGAGATCTTCCACGAGGACGGCTCCTTCGACTACGTGCTCGTGGACGCCGCCGGCTCCACCTCCGTGACCCTCCGCTGTTCGGCCGGGCCTTATCCCAGCCGCGAGGCCGACCGGGATGCGCTCCAGAAGGAGGCGATGGCCCCGACGGTCCACTGGGTCAAGGACGGAGTGCCCCTAGAGGACACCTCCGCCGAGCTCCTTCTGCGGAACGCCTCCACCGCCGAGGTCGGGGAGTACCGATGCGCGGCCACGGCGCCCCACGTGGACTCCGCCGGCGACGTGGTTCCCGGAGGCGTGCTGGTCTCCGACGCCCTCTTCCTGCGCCTCGAGGAGCCGCCCTCCTTCACGGAGGAGCCCCGCTCCCAGGCCGTCGCCGAGGGCCGCTCCGTGAGGCTGGAGTGCCGCGCTGAAGGGGCGCCCCTCCCGAAGCTTCGTTGGCTCCGCGACGACCAGCCTCTCGACGAGAAGCTCTTCGATGGTCGGCTCCAGATGTGAGTCATCAGAACTCCTCCCTCCCAAGACCAGCTTCTTCAGAGCCTCGATCAGCGGCGAGTCCGTGCTGCACCTCCGGAACGCGTCCCGCGACGACGAAGGCCGCTTCAGCTGCGTCGCCGAGTCCAAGGAGTTCAGCCGACGGGCGACCAGTCGCTCCGCCGTGCTCGAAGTACTTGAGGCTCCCTCGGACCCCTCTCTGGACCCCCTCAGCCTCATCTCCCCGAACTCCGCGACGGTGGAGGTGCGCCGAGGCCGAAGTGCGATCCTGGAGTGCCTCACGCCCGACTCCACGGTGTCCGTCTTCTGGCGCCGTGTCGGGCAGAAGACCGTGCTCTCCAAGACCAGCGTGCTTCTGGTCAAGGGCCAGCAGATGGACGGCGCCTACGAGTGCGTAGCCATGCCGGGCAGCCACATCCTGCGCTCCGTCACGGTCCACGCCATCGGTGAGTGTCCAGAAGCAGCAAGGGGGTATCCAGGGGTCTTTGCACACCTTCTTGTCACCGTTTACGCCCTGTGCCTCTTCCAGAACGCCCTCTCATCCTCAGCAACAAGGCGAGTCCGGAGATGAAGGTGGCCAGCCAAGGCTCCGTGGAGCGCTTCGAGTGTAGTGGCTTCAGCGAGGGTCCTCTGGACGAGGTCGAAGTCCACTGGTACCACCAGGGGCGCCGCGTGGCGCAAGCCCCGCGCTACTCGGTGAGTCGGAAGTGTCCTCAGCCCCTCTGACCGCCTTCTGCAGATCCTACCGCCGACGGGCGTGTCCGTGAAGAACCTCTTCGGCGTGGGCCACACCTTCACGAGCCAGCTGGTGGTGACGGACCTGCAACTCAGCAACGAGGGACTCTACCAGTGCGTGACACGGGACGCCGCCGGCCAGAACACTTTTGTCTTCGCGCTGGGAGTCCACTCGGAGGCGAACGAGAAGATCGAGAACCTGACGGCGGTGGTGGACCACCGCCGGACGAAGCTCCGGCTCCGCTGGAAGCTGCCGCCGTCGTTGGACCACGTCCAGGCGCAGTTCATGATGTTCCTCTTCTCGTACTACTTGACGGACGGCGGCAAGGCCAACAAGATCCAGCTGGCCGAGGGCATCACCTGCACCGTCGAGGGCTACTGCGAGGCCGAGTGCTGTCCCCAGGAGTTCCGTCTCCAGCCGCGCCAGAACTACACCATCCAGATGTCCATGATGGAGGGCAACCACCTCAGCCCCCTCTCCGACGAGATCTCCATCGTCTCCTACGACGCCCGTGAGTCCCCCGCCCTAAGATCCGAGCCTCATGAGGCCTTCTTCAGACGCCCGCTTCGCTCTGAAGCTCCACACCCTCGTCTCTGGCGACGCGATGACGATCACTTGGACCCGACCGTCGGACGAGAGCCTGAGTGGCATCCTCCAGCAGTTCAGCGTGGAGTACATGGCGCGCTCCGAGGGAGAGCGTCGCTGGCCGAAGCCGACGCGGACGATGGTCCCCGGCAACTCGACGAGCTTCGTGCTCAGAGGCCTCCGCCCTGACGCGCTCTACGCGGTGAGGGTGATCCCGGTCACCCGGGCCGGCCTCCCCACGGCCAAGCAGCTCCGAGAACACTACGACTGGACGCACATCCCCGCCGGCGCCAACCGCTCCTCGGACCCGAGCCTAGAGGCCCCGAACATCAAGATCACGCAGGTGAGTGGCGTTCCTAAGCCAGGGAGGGGCTGTGGGTACCCGAAGTGGGGCCGATTGCGATGTTGGGGTCCAACGAGGGCTAGAGAGATCAAGTCCCATAACTTCTATCTCCTTACATACGCCCAAAGAGGTGCTAGATATGACAAATAAGCCCCCCTCCGGGTCCCCACAGCCCTCCGCTGGCCCCCTCTCCTCACCGTCTCCAGAAGAACAACAACGCCATCATGATCGTCCACTGGAACGCGACCACCGAGCCCGGAGTGGAGTTCGTCCGCGTCTCCTACATGGACGTCAGCGAGGACGTGGACGGCCCGCTGCGGGAGCTGACCCTCCCCGAGGGAGCGCGGAGCGCGAAGCTCCTCCAGCACCTGGAGCTGCACCGGAAGTACGAGATCTGCGCGGAGTTCATCCGCTCCTCGGGGGAGCACGGCTTCCGCGGCTGCGTCCACGAGTTCCTCACAGCCGGCTACAACCCGTTCAACCCGCTCGCGCGCCCGGACGCGGCGCCGCGTGCGGTGCTCTGCGGCACCGCCGAGGTCACCTGCCGCTGCGAGCCTTCCAACGACAAGGGCGAGGCCACGCGCGTCTTCTGGCAGGTCGACCAGGACCCCGCCCTGGACACCACCTACGTCGTCCACTACGCCCGCGAAGGAGAGTCCGACTTCGAGGAACCCACCCACGAGACGTGAGTCGCCCTCCCCGACCCTCCCTACCGTACCCTTCAGGAAGAACCTGTTCGCCGACCTGCCGGACCTGCAGCCCAACTCGACCTACCACGTGATGATCGAGGCGCGCGCCCTCGGCGGCCAGAGCGTCGACGGCTCCTGGTTCGAGTGCCACACCGAGGAGTTCGAGCAGCTACCGTACCCCGAGCACATGAACGTCCAGCCGATCAACGAGTCCACCGTGCGCGTGCTTTGGACGCCGCAGTCGGAGCTCGAGGACCACAGGTTCACCGCCGTCAACGGCTACGTCCTCCTCATCTACCAGAGCAACAAGCTCCTTGACGAGGTTACCATACACGGTATCCAAGCTTCTTGGCCTTCTCACACCTTAGAATGCCCCTTGCAGGTCGGAACTCCTCGAGTATCATCATCACCAGCCTGATCCGCGGGATCGAGTACCAGTTCCGGCTCTCCTCGCTGACGGACAAGCCCAAGTCCTTCAGCGAGAAGTCGCCGCCCTACGCCGTGCGGCTCTCCTCGAAGCCTCCACGACCTCCTCCGCCGCCTTGGACAGAGACCCATCGCCACAAGATCGTCATCTCCCTGGTGCTTCTCGTGCTGCTCTGCGGCGCGCTCCTCGTCCTCTGCGCCCTCGTGGTCCGCATACGGTAGACACGGAGGGTTTAGGTTGTCAAGCACTCACTTCTTCAGGTACCGTAGGCGACGGAAAGTGATCCGCCTGAACGCGCGGCTCCTGGAGGACGCGGAGAAGAACGCCGTGGAGCTTCGGGTGCTCCGCGAGGAGCCGCCGCGGCTCGGAGCCTTTGAGACTCCGGAGAGCGTGCGGCTTCTGAGAGAGGAGCAGGGGACGTTCGACGAGAAGGGGGACGCGCTCGGGGCGAGACCCAGTGGCCGGAGCCTCTTCGAGGAGTGCCTCGACCGGGGAGAACCCTTCCTAAGGGGGATCGTCTTCGCCAGTGAAGTGCCCCTTCTCGAGGACCTGGAAGACCCTCCGGAAGAGACCGTCATCGTCCACGAGGAACTCTGTGGTCCCACCACGAGCGGTGTGAGCACATCTGAGCCACAAAAAGACCCTTTCGGGACGAGACCCTCGTCTCGTCGTGGCGAGAGCCTCACATATCCCGCAAGAAGGTTTCCGGAGAGGGTCCCACGACGACCGGGACGGTCCCGGAGCGCCGACGCGCCTCCGGGCCGAGTGCCCTTGAGGGCCGGTAGCAAGTCGGCCTCCCTGCACTCCTGCGGGGTCGCGGCGGGACTCTTCGTGGCGGGAGACGGGGACGCGACGACCTCCTCGAGCGGGACGTCCTCGTCGCCGCACCACTCCGCCGCCGCCAACTTCACCTCCTCGCTGCCGAACCTCAACGACTCCGGGATCGTGTACGACGACCTGGTGAACAACCAGGCGCACCACCTCTCGCTCATCCCCTCGAAGCCCTTCTGCCACCTCCAGGCCGGCTCCTTCGCGCACTTCGCCGCCAACGAGTTCTGAGCGCCCTCCCCTCCTCCACCCTAATCAGCTTTATCGACGTCGACTGCCAAGCACCTTCTTCCGACCACCCCAGATACCGTAATCCAGGTCACCTGCTCGCACCTTTCTCGCTCGTGGTGCCTTTCGAACTGCCGAACAACAAATACCGTACCGCAAGACTACCGTACACGTCACGGTCGAGTCGCGTGCGTCGTTTGTGCAAGACTACCTCGTTACCGTACCCTCTCGCCCCCTCTCAGGCCCCCTGCCCTCCAACGGAATCTTTCCTCTCCACACTCCCATCTCTGTACATACCGTCTGTACATACCGTATCTCTATTTATTCCTCCGCTGTCCACTCCCATTCTCCAACGGTTAGCACCGATTAGTCTTCCTTCTCCGTGGGTCCCCTTCCTCATCCGGGTATCGTTCTTCTCCTAGGCTGACCAAGTAGTTCTCCTTCTCCTCTGTGAAACCGTCTCCGTCGGCGCAAGAAATCGAATAGTGCGAATTCCAGCTTCTGGTATCTCTCCTCCCGGTTCCTGTCTCCACTCTGCGTTTGTACATCCTTCTCATGGTAATTCAAATAAACTCTCTCTACGTTGCACAGGGCGTGCCACCAAGGAGTCCGATTTCTGGTCGCCAAACACGAAAGGGGGGAAAAAGGCCGACCTTCTCGGAATCGAGTCTTCTTTTTCGGTCCTTTTTACGCCACGAGAGCTATAGAAAACCTGATCGAAGATCATCGCACTGGTTGGCGCGGAAAAAGGCTTTACACCGATCTTCTCGAGTCGTACTTTTTCGATTGTCCTTTTTCTCGGAATTTTTCGGCCATAGTAGAGATCTGAACGAAGATCATGAGGAACGCGCTCTCCAGAGCGCCTGAAAATGTTATTGAAAGGAAATAATCACGTCATAGGCATTTAATCTGGCGCTTTTGGAGTGGAATCACCGCCGTTGGTAGCGCCACATGCCCCTTGGGAATCGGATAGGATCAGACGCGCCCCATCCAGTCGCCCACATCATCACACTGCGTTCACCCTGGTCCTCTCCTGGCGACCATAACACTCGCGGGATTCTCACGCAGCTCCGCCGGGACCCGGCCGCCCTCCTCACGCGAACTCTCCTCTCGCCCTGCTTCCGTCATCCGCTAATTAATGCTTGCTTGGCTATCGCACTCGGCGGCGCGTCCGTCGCTGTCCCTAAGCAGAGCCGGGTGTGAAATTGATTTTATGCTTCAAGTTTTCCTTCTTTTTGTACTTCTTTTTCTGTGTCGACATGTTTACCTGAAAACAACGTGAATGAGCGAAAAAGGAAGTAAAAGAGAGACCACTGAGGAGGAAAACAAGGCTGGGCAGCAAAGTCCAGGCTGCTTGGTGATCGCGATCATGGCGGCCCCTCGAGCAGGGATGGGAGACATTTTTGGACCTTTTCCCGATCTATGGAAACAAAACAAGGAGGGCAAAACCGCCTCGCCATCCACTGCCGCTCAAGATGGGACATTTGCCTTATTAATTTCCAGCACAAAAGGAACTCCCTCCTTCCTCGCCCCTAGCTTAACTTAAAACCCTCACAAAGCACTTGAAAAGGGAAAACGGAGCACCAAACCGCTCAGCCCCAATTCCACATCGCCACCCCTAAGGCGCGACCGTCCAGCGTGGCGGATCATGCACCGCCACGCACCCGGACTTGACCCGCCGCACTACCCGCGTACCGTGTGCCGTCGCCGACCGCCTGCATCGATTTTCGCGAAGAGGATCGCGGATTCGGGCGCCGCGGTGGGGCGCAAAAAGCGGAGAAGCTACTTCTCCGCCCGCCCCGGAGAAGCGCCGCCGGGAAGTCGAAACGAGTCGAGACGAGACGAAAAAGGCGACGACGAGACATTTATGCGACTGGTCCCGCCACGAAGTCTCACTTCGGGCGGATGTCGAATCGCCCTTGGCTTGCTCCGACTTCTTGGAAGCTTCTTCGCCTCTGGAACGCCTCTGTTCTCCTCGGAACGTCGCCAGCTCCTTCTCGCGAGCTCTTGTCCACCGCCGACCGCCTGCTTTTCTCGTCGTCGCGCCTTAATGCCTTCCATTTATAACGATTCTATTTGTGACCGTTCGTTTCGATGATTCAGCTGGCTCTATTTATTCATTCCACGCCGCGTGACTAATTTCCTCTTCCAGGGCCCCCGTCCGCGATTCGGCTTATGACAGTGACCCCGCGGAGGTAGAATGGGTTGGATCCAGCGCAATCGGCCGCAACTCCTTGTCGTCGCCGTGTTCCTCGGTGGGTTCTACTTCTGGAACTCGCGGCAGACTCGTCATGAGGCCGAGTACTTCGTGCCTTCTCCGCAGATGGCCAGTCACTCCAACGCCGGGAACGTGACGGTCATGTCGCCGTTGATCTTCATCGGTGAGTGGGTTTCTCCCTTTGTTTTGGGCTCCACGCCCTTTGGAAACCAACTAAGGTGACACTTCTCATCCCTGAAGAACCTGGACCGTATTTTAAATTCCACTTTCAGGAGGAGTGCCCAGGTCAGGAACGACCCTTATGAGAGCGATGCTGGACGCACACCCCGACGTGAGATGTGGGGAAGAAACGCGGGTGATCCCGAGGATGCTCGCGCTGCGATCTCAGTGGAAGAAGAGCGAGAAGGAGTGGAAGCGGCTCATCGAAGCGGGTATCACTGACTCAGTGCTGAATTCGGCAATATCGTCCTTCGTCATCGAGGTTCGTCCTGTTCACCTTCTCGTCTCATTGTGGCTTTCTTAGATCATCGCCGGTCACGGTCCTCCTGCTCCGAGGCTCTGCAACAAGGATCCCTTCACAATGAAGTCCGCGGTGTACCTCTCGCAGATCTTCCCTACCAGCAAGTTCATCATGATGATCCGCGATGGACGCGCCTCGGTCCACTCCATCATCACCCGAAAGGTCACAATCACTGGATTCGACCTGACCGACCCGCGCCAGTGCTTGACCAAGTGGAATCAGGCGATCTCCACCATGTACGACCAATGTCTTGAGGCAAGTCCACCTTCTTTGCTCCTAAACCCTTCTTTCTTGATCTTAGGTCGGCGCCGATAGATGCCTCATGGTCCACTACGAGCAACTTGTGCTGCACCCCAGCTCGCAAATGAAGAGGATCCTGGAGTTCCTGGACGTGAAGTGGGACGACAAGGTTCTTCATCACGAAGATGAAGTGGGGAAGGACATCCGACTCTCCAAGTAGGTCGCTTTTCTGATCACGAAAACCTCCTTTGTTCAGAACCGAAAGGAGTACGGACCAAGTGGTGAAGCCCGTGAATCTGGACGCCCTCTCGAAGTGGGTCAACTTTTACAGCGCCGATGTAGTGAGTGACATGCCGGAAATCGCGCCGATGCTGGAGACCCTGGGCTACGACCCGAGAGCCAACCCTCCCAACTACGGTAAGCCGGACGAGGAAGTGGTGCGGAAGACGCAGGACATCCACCAGAACGGTGACAAGTGGTATGAGAAGGCAGTCCAGTCGGTGAACGACCCTTCGCGGGTGGACAAGCCCGAGAGTTAGTCAAAACAGTTGTTTAAACGTTCTATGTACGGATATGTCCTATATTTATTTACCGTTGTAAATATGATTTCCCCTCTGATAGCATAATTCTACGCTTCTAGCCCCGCCTAGACCATTGTGACCTGGACTTGCCACGTGTTTGATTTGAACATCCCGTATTCCCACTTGAACTGTGATATGATCAGTTACCCCGTTAACTGTGTCCTTCTGCCGCCCTGTAACTCATGTTTTCACTTAGTGCCTGTGACCAGAAGTAAACTCGTACGGCGAGCGGAGCCCTCCTGTGTCCCTTGGCAGAGTGTCGACAGATTGAAATCCAAAAAACATGAAGGATCTCGTGGACCATCTTGTGGCGCACGTGCTCCATCCACTGGCTCCAAACTGCGCCATCGAATTCCCTCAGCTGCGCGTTGTGCCGCGTCATCTCCCAGTACATCTGCTTCCAGGAGACGATCTTCTTCTTCAAGAAGAATTTGGATGTAGCCAACGTGACCGGGATTAGGATCCAGTCTTCTTCGATGTCATAGCGGATGGCGCGAGTTACGCGATATTTCCGCTCTTTCCGGGAAGCGGCACTTCAAGGAGCCCCGTCACGTCGTCGATGACCTCGCATCTGGATCCTCCACAGTTGAGGAGCTGGTCGCGTGTTTGATGGACCCCTTTCTTAAGAAGCTTCCGGTGCGCGCTTCAGGCTGATGGATTTGAGCTTAAGTCGGTTGGTCAAGCTACCGTACCTCCGTACTAACGTTCCCGAAGACCTCACTGTCAAGGGTGACTCTCCTCGAGTGGGAAGAACCTCTTCAGTCCGTCGACCCTAAAGTGCCACAAAACGGCGTCATTCTTCCGGCGGAGGTCGTCCACTTGGCTGCTCAACACCGGAAGAGCGGTTACCATATTTTCTTTCTGTACTTACCTGCCACGAAGAGGCCTAAGAGGTGAAGAAGCGTCAGAGCCTCTGACGTCCGTCTCACCGCTTCGTCCTTCTGCATTGAAATCAGCAGGCCAAAACATGATTCTGGCCTTGGACATTGTAGTGCACACACTGCATGTTGTGACGTTTACATCAATGTTGAACAGAACCAGCGGATCCGCACTTTCCATTTTCCCCTTCTCCTGGGGCACAAATAAAACACTGTCTCGTGAATCTTAGGTAGCGTTGACCAACTCACCACCTAACGATCTTCGACATGTCCTTTGTAGCGATGTTGTAAGTAGGTAGCGACAAAGTGTGGAAAGTCTAAACATCAAAGATGTAAAACCAAAAGGTCGGAGCATAAACGAGCTCTAAAGATGTGACTTTAAAATAGAAAAGACGTTAAAGTGCACTTTAAGCCGCAAATGCTTGATATCACATGTTTGTTCTTCTGTCCTTTGTTTGTAGATGCCTCTTAAGTGCAGTGTGTTTCCTAATGTTCGCTCCAAATGGACGAAGATCAGTTTCTAAAGTGATCTCATGTGCTTCTCTAGAGGGAGGAGGAGGGAGGGGGTCTACTTCACAGAGAAAACATGGAACATGAATGGTGTACTTTTAGGAACACATTATTGGTTCTGTTGTTCAGAGTGCGCCACCAGAGTGCTAAATGTGATTCACTGCTCTCTTCTTTTGGACTGCTAGTTGCCCAAGTACATGCATGTCAGTCAGCACGTCATCCACTTGAGGGTCAACGAACAGGAATTCCACAGGCGTCGAATTGGCATCTATGCACGTTTTTTTTTTTGGGAATCGCCAGTGCGGACAGCGACGAGGACGAGCTGTCAACGCTGAGTAAACAGATGCTGTTGATGTTTATGTGGAAGTAATTCAGCAGTTGATCGCACAGAAGCTCCGTTTCCTAAACGGCATGTACTTCATGTTGATGTTGACTTCAAACAGGGGTACGGCGTCGTCCCATCGCCATCGACTTGTTTATGGCCGTGTCCCGGCCAGTTCCATCCTGGGAACAGTTGGGCCAAGCGAAGCCCAGAGACACGAGGGAGCACCGCGTACCTTTGCTACTTTTGTTGTTCTGCTTATCTTTACCGCCAGGAAGATGCGCCGCAAAACTGGCCTCTCGACGTTTTGACGACACAGAAGCATCATCCTCGGCCGAGGCAGCTGCTCTATGAGCCGTTTCTGAGGACTCTGAAGTCATTTCCAGAGTTAACTCCAGCGAGGCCGTCTCAAGAAAAAGACCTTTAACTACCGTAGATACCCAGGCGGTCATCTCGCAGCGTTCCTCACCTTCCTCAGGTGCGTTGGGTGCTCAAGTAGCCTTTGGTGCCTTTGTCTTCGCCCCACTGGGAACCAACGAAGTCGAAGACGGCCTCTTCCTTCCTCCTGCACCAAAGCAAGATCGTTCGTCGTCTCTTAAGAGCAGCAAGTGTTGCTACGTGATTCCGGAGGCGGCGCTGACCCGACGTGACTGGTCGAAGATCTGCATCATGTTTACCCCACTCGTTCCTTGGTGTTCGGCCTATGCTCCTACTGTGGAGTCCCCACTTTCAGGTTTTTTGTGCTCATTCTTAAAGGTGATACATCATGGACACCTCCACGCTGAAGAAGGTGTTGGAGCGGGTTTTGCTGTTGACTATGTAAGGGGGAAACCCGTGGCGTGGCGCATTCCCGACCCCGCGTTTTCTCAAGTAGCTGGCCATGAACGCTCTTCCCGCGCGACTACTTCTTCTCCTGCTTCTTCTCTTGCTCTTGCTGGAGTCCGAGGCCCGACCCCAGTTCTTCGGCTGGGGAAACCGCGACGTCGGATACGGTAGGGTTCTCTGGGACTCCCACGCTGGAGAGATCCGTTTCAGGCAACAACCTCGCCGGACTCTTCCTCTTCTGCGCCTCGTGCACCCGAGGATGACGAACATGCGACTTTTCCTGTCTGTACATAGTTCGCTTACTGAATATGAATACTCTTGGGACTCCTTGTTGAGTGGGGCTTGCTTCTGAGGGGTAGAAGGCTATGCTCCAGCTGAGCCCTCTTTGCGTTTTATAGTTTCTGGGTTTCATCCTCACCTCCTTGTGCTCAGCGAGTATCCCCAGGGTTCTGGCAGTTTCACTTTATTCCCTCAACGTGGAAGCCGATCACACAAAGGTGCCACGACCACCGCGCTAAGGACTTCTAGATAAATGCCAGCGAGCCATCTTCCGGACCGGCTTATAGTTCTTTAATTGGCCACTATGACTACTTCTACCTCGCGAACATCACCACTGACATCCTGGTTCTGTAGTCTGCTATAACCTCTGCGTCATTAACTCCAAATTCCAGGACAAGTTCTGCGAAGTAGAACTATGAAGCCCGAGGGGGCACTTTCCACTAGGTCTCCATCTTTAGAGCATGCATTTAAGTAGTTGTCCCGAAGAAGCAAGGACAACGAACCACTGAGAGCGGGATTGTCCCTAGACAGAAATCACTGCGTTTTCTGCTCAAGTGGTATATTTTGGAATCGGGTTTCGGGTACCCATCGACCTCCCCTCTGCGGACACCTGACAGAGCGCCAAGAAGACTCCCAAGCATGCTCCCATCCGTGGTCAGAAATAAAAGTTTATTCGGAAAGTACCCGCGTGGGGACCGCGCAGGTCCTCGGAGACTCAGAAGGCGTCGACGAAGCGGAAGGTGCCGGCGAGCAGCACGATGCCAAGGAGGTCGCCGAGCGCGGTGAGCAAAGGGATGCTCGAGGAGTCGGGGTCCACGTTGTACCTCCAGAGCAGGCGTACGAGGAACTGGCAGATGTAAAGCAGGGCGACCACCTGGAGGAGTGGGATTACGGTAGGAGGGGGGTCTTTTGACTCACCTGGACAAGCGCGGCGGTCAAGTAGGAGGCGAGGAAGAAGAAGTCGAGGGAGAGGCCGGAGACGGCGACGATGAGGAGGGCGAAGAGGAGGTGCCCGGGGAGCGAGAGGCCGAGGAGGATGCGGGCCGCCTTGGAGTCGGCCTCGGCGGAGAAGAAGGCGCGCGGCACGGAGAAGTAGCGCCAGAAGGAGTCTCCGTTCAGAGAGCCGAGCTTGCTCCGCTGGTAGAGCGAGGTGGAGATGCGGCTGGCCTGCACCGCCACCAGGTTCCCGCCCACGCCTGCAAGTCCACTTGAGGCCTAGCATCGCGGACTACGGTACCGTTGACGACGGGCTGGAAGACGGCGACGTCGGGGAAGGCGGCGACGGCGCCCTTCAGGACGAAGCCGCCCGCGCTGCTGACGAACATGGCGGCGAGGATGGGCCACCAGCCAGCCCGGAGCACCGGGCGCGTGGACTCGTCGCGCGCCGCCAGCGCTGCCCACAGTGGCGCCAGGAGAAGGAGGCAGCCGGAGAGGGCCGCCGAGCTCCAGGGCCAGAACTTCTTTACCTCAAGAAGCCAGGAGCCGACCACGATCTAAATGGTGGTCTCTAGTCTCTAGATACCACGAACTCTTCTAGGTTCTGAGCTTGTGGAGTCCCTCCTGGGGCAGGGAAGGAGGAGCATCTGAGGAGCGGGACTTACAAGGATGCCGAGGGTGGTGAGGTCGCCGAGAGAGGCGGCGATGGGCGTCGCGATGTTGTCCGGATTCACCTTCAGCCGCTTGGAGGAGCGCACGACGAGGAACATGACGGACCCGAGCAGCAGCGACGCCATCGACGCCGTCGCCGTGCTGGACGCGCACAGCAGCGCCACCTTCATCGGCTCTACCTGAAGCTCGTCGTTGAACCAGGGCCAGTGACTCTGCTGAGATCCCGAGGGGTCCACATTGGACTCATCTACTTCACTGTGTTCCCACGCCATGCTACTTATGCTAACCAAAAGTCCTTCAAATCCCCTTTGTACTGGGTCCCCAGGAGGTTAAGAAGAACCACAGTTGAACGGTTTGGTCTTAGCAGTGGACCGTTAAGGGGAAAGAAAGCCAAACAAGGTTCCAAACTGGGCTTGCTTTCCAAGAAGGGACCGTTGACTTTCCCAAAATATAAAACCACTTCCTAAAAACAACTTTTGTTTTGACACCGATCGTTCCTGGAGCTGGCTGCAGCTCTGCCACTTATGGACAACATGTTTTGGTGCCATCCTCTGATGGATTGCTTCTGTAATGCGAGGCGAAGGGTGATGAAGACAACCTACTTCCTGAATCCACTTTCCGAATCTCTCTGAATCCGCCCTGGAGCTCCCTAGGGCAAGGGCACAAGAGTTTGATAATGAGAGAGATTGGAACTCGACAATCGGGAGGCTAAAGAAGGCGCCGAGAGTCGTATCGTATCTCCTGGCCCATCGTACCCATATTTGAATATTGTGAGCTTATGACGCCTGTGCATTTCCCCCTCCTACGGTCGCCCTGGCCTCCCCACTCGTTCGGAAAGGGCGCCCACAAACCCGTAACCGTAATCACAGAGCGATTTGCCCCATCCGGATGGAGAAAAAACAAATGGGCCCGGGAACCGGACCGGGATGCGGTAATTGAGATCCCAACCTGTTTGTGCTGGGCGAAGGAGACGCCGACGGCGAAGAGCGATGCCACCGACGCGACGACGATCGCCTGCGCCTGGGTGAGCGCGATGTTGGCGCAGAAGGCCTTCAGCTGCTCGTCCCGGGTGTCCATCTTGCCCGTGTTCGACTGAAACCGAGAAGCTTACAAGGATCTGGGGATCAGGAGTGGTGAGCCCCTCCTAAAGAAGCTGAGCTCCTCCTAGAGGTGTTCTGTTCAAGAGTCATCCACTCATACTGCTCATTTGAATGTTTTGCCCTCCCAGCCTCAGCAGAGTCGATCAGAAGAAGATGGATCGATCGCGTTTCGGTCAGAGATTGTTGAGTTATGCGACACATATGCTAATCGCCTCGTCTCGGCCGGTTTCAGAGAGGAAGGGGGACCTTCTTGATCATCGTGTGGCTCTCATGGAGATCATAAAGTAGCTGACAAGGTCACCGTGTGATCCACTGATCCGGCTTAACCTCGCTAGAGGGGTGAAAACTCATGTCAGCGGCTCATGCGGGGTTTACAAAAGTACAAGTGAAACCGGCTCTAGTAGTATCCGGGCTCCCGCAACGAATGGACCCACCATGGTGCTGAGACGGCTGGCCAGGGTCATCTCCAGGTTCCCCTTGAGGCCGAGCAAGGCCGGCACGAGGACGAAGAGCTCGGGCGTGCTCCTGAAGAGCGTCCAGGAGGCGGCACGATCCAGAAGGACGCCGGCGGCGACCATGCCGAAGCCGGCGGCGATGAAGGGGAACATCGTCTGAAGTAGGCGTTGTGGGTCCGTTCCAGGAGGTCTCCGCTTGCCTGAAGGAGGAAGGAGCGCGTGGACTCGGTGGAGAGGCGCGCGAGGGGCTTGTAGAGGGGCACGCGGCCCAGCGGGATCTTCTCGGCGTCGATGGCTGTCCGCGAGAAGGGGAGCACGCTCCCGGCGGCCAGCACCGTCAGCGGACAGTCCGACATCTCGACGAAGCTGACGCCGACCTGAAGAAGCCAGGGTCAAGGGGGCCTCCTTCTGGAAGGGTGGAAGCGAGGCAAGCGAGAGAAGCAGAACACGAGCAAGCTGAAGTGGACGGACAAGGCCCTCAGGCTCCCAACTGGAAGGGGCCGAAACGAACCATTTTTGGGTATCACGCGAGTGGAGGGTACGGTAGCGGGTGAGCGGAACAGGGAAGGACTGTTGGCGGCGGAGGGTAATTCGGTGTGTGCGCGGAGGGAGGGAACAGGAAAGGACGCGTGGAGCGCTCAGAAGGACGACTCCTCCCGAGACGCGATCCTCCGAACGTCCTCTTCCACCAACGAGAACACAAGGAGAGACCCGGGCGTCGACGCCAGAAGCCACTACTTCCAGCGGAGACTTCCGAGCCGCCGGCGCTGCCAACGGACTTTGTTTTGTTTCGTGGCAGCGTTCCCACGCGCCTTCTTGTTTTCGCTCCGCCGGATCTGGCTCCCTGCCGTCGGCGAGGAGATTACGGTCCAGGCGACGCTCCCATCGGAGAGGCTCTCGATTCAAGATGGGGTGCTTCTGTCCTGATGTCTTTAGGTCAAGACTCCAAGGAGGAATCGAGAGTCATTCAGAGACATTCTTGAAGACTAAGAACCGGCCAAGGAGTGCTGGACGAATTCGCCAGTTCTGGATTCGGTTCTTCAGAGTCAATCCTCTGACCACTTCGTTCGGCACATTCCATGGAAGTTGTGGAGGTTACGGTATCACAAGGCACTGTAACAATTCCGAGATCAACCACCACGTCTCCCCTCTGCTACTTCGCCGCTCCAAACGCGGCGTTCCCTTTGTTCCAGACTTCGAAACCCGAGATGCGTCCATTGTGGTCGGAATGAAGACGTCTCGCTCGCGTCCTGTCTCGTCTACGTGTCTAGACACTGGAGTGATCAGAGTGCATTCAAGGAATCCGGAGGAATGTCAGACCCACGATAGGGAGGAGTAGGAGGGGGCGATCGGATTCCAAGAAGCTCTTGGTGCCGTTCACTCGAAATAATTTTACAGTTAGTTCAAGGGTTTTCCAGTTGAGTCCGCCCACAGAAGTAGAAAGGGGAAGTCAAGCTAGCTTTGACCGGGAAGGAAGAGAGCTCAAATTGGACTAATTACTGGGAACAGCGAAGAGACGTTGTGTGAGTAGATACTAGAAGTCTTCGAGGATGACTCATTGACTCCAAGATGATATAGGTTCGGGGATTGGTCACCAAGACGCAAGAAGGTGGAAGAAGGAAGTAGCGGCTCTCCAAACGGTGACAGACAAACACTTTACCAGCTTTGGACCCGCTCCTTCCCATCCCTCCTCCTTAGAAACCTTCCTTGGACGTTCTTGGCCAGGAACTGTGTAGTGAACAGGATTGGTCAATATGAAAGGTGGATCTGGTTCGATTTACAGCAATAGATGACAATCCTAGTAACGAAGAACAATCGAGAACATCCTAAGGACCCAAAAGACTATGCCACAGATCTCTCTAGTAGGGGGAGGGGAGACGTTCTTCGCGATGCTTTTAGTAGGCATGTTCTTTAACGTTCATATTTCGCGGTGCATCAACGAGGGCACGATATTAATGGAGAAGGAGGAAAGAAGGAGTTATGTACACGATTAGGTGGACGCGACATAAAAAGAAGCAAACAAGGCACACTGGAAGCGCTGGATTCACAACCCGAGATGACCCAAGGGAGAGAGGTCACAACAGTGGCAAGGCTGCCCGTTTCAACCACCCATGAACGTCTTTTCCTTTCCTAGGCTAACAACATGCTTTCCGCCTACTTCAGGTTGACCAAAAGTAGGTGCGATAGTAGAGAGTGTCGCAAAGAAGTTCCTTCTTAAGCAAAAGCAGGTTCTGGGGACTCCATTGACCCAGAGAGAACTCCACAGGGGCACTGGGAAGCGCTACCTACTTGGACAAAGCCCTTGGAGAAGCGAGGAGGCTAGGAACTTCAGCGCGGCACTCCCTCCTGGGAACGCCAATTCCCCAACGTTCCCACGCGTCGGAAAACAGTCGACTTCGGCGTTGCAAGGAAAAACAATCCCTCTTCACGGCGGAAAACAGCCTAAGGACCGCTAACGACCTCAGCGTCACCGACCCGGGTGGAGGAGCTCGGAGGGGCGCACGTGGCGGCGTCCCTAGGAGGAGACTCCTACTTGGCGATGTGTCGCGGAACGCCCGCGCCCGATTAATCTCGCGAGCGCCTTAATTGGCATTTACCCGCCGACGGCGCGGGCGGATTATGCGAAGTGGGCCTGCAGGGGGTGCCTGGATGAAGAGGATGCGGAAGGTGACCGCGCGAAGCCTTTGTCCGAGGAGGATCGATGCGCGCGGACGACGCTAATTAGGGAAGAGGAAGGGCGGCGCAGGTGCCGCCTGGAGCACTCGGCTTCCGCCGGAAGAGGAAGCGTGGAGGGCTTTGAAGACGCTTTGACACGTCTTACGGGACGTCGAGAAGGCCAGAAGACCATCGTTCAAGTGTCCAATTCTCGGCACGGAAGGTGCGACCACGATCTGCCAGGGCAAGCAGGTTAGGTAGAACGTCTTCTTGATGTGTCCGCGACCACGAACGTACAGCAACGTGGTGAGAAGCAGCTTAGATAAGTTTAATGGCCTAGAACGGTTAAGTGAACGTTTTAAGCGTCCAAATTAGATCAAAACATTCACAAGAAGGCCATTTTCTTCCTTCCTAGGAGATGGAAACAGAACAGTGCATTGAGGCTAGGCTTCTAAGGAGGAATCGGCAAGTCTCACGTACTTCCGAGATTGAAACATCTTTTCTAGTAGATTCTGAGGCGCTGATTAGCAGAACTGTCATCGGGTTGACCCGGAATCTCGGGTCAATGACGGCTCTGCTGATCAGCAACATAGCAACACGGTGGGAAGCAGTTTAGGTAGCTTTGCTGAACTAAAACGGTTAAGTGTAACGTTTTAAGCGTCCAAACTCACTAAATCGAAACACTCACCCGAATCAGCTTTCTTTGCTTCCAACGAATTGGTTCGCCCAAGCTGCCCAAACGTACTCGAAAAGAAGTTCCAAAAGGAGTTAGATTCATTTTCTGTTTTAAGCATAGCAATAGATCCTCATAGCAAGAGAATGTGATCTTAAAGGTAAGCTAGCAAGATTTAAAAGGGTTCGGCGACCTAATTTACGTCAAGGGAGGCGCCCAACTACTTCACGGAATGTATGGAACGCAACGCTTTTTGGAGTTTTGCGTCACCAAGAGTCCCACAAGACCACTGGGATCAAATGCAGCTTTAGAGTCACATAGGCTACAAGGAAAGCCACACAAAGGTCAGAAGTAGAAGGCGGTAGTAGCAGGCAGTAGGGAAAGGAGAGCGGTTCTTTCGAAATCGAAGGCTTTAATCAATTAAGGACAGCTAAGTAGTCGGATTCCAAGGGAAAGGACGACCTCCTTCGCCCCGGCGATCTCTCCTCCCTCCCCATCCCAGGGTGTCAAGTGCTACCTGTGAGGGAAACAAAGGAGGTCTCGCCGCACACGTCAGTTAATCTCCTTGGGAAGCATGCCAAGCGCTGGATGCCAGGGGGCTTCCGTCCCGAAGTGCGTCAAGGGCGAATCCCCGCAGAGTTCTGTGCTCTATAACAGGAATGGACTCCCTTCTTTCCTCTTGGAATCTCTGCACTGACAAGGAGGTTGACCGGCTTTTTCTATGGGCGGACTAGCGCCTCACCATTCCACCTTCTTCAGGCGGCCCCTTAGAGCACGGAGAGACCGACCAAATAAGATCTTCCAGCAAAGACTAACAAGGTGAGCCTTGTTCCTCGTCGTCCCACAAGGAAGACCGGGCTTCTTGAGGCCTCGGGTTTCGTGACTCGGCCTCAGGACGGCGCGGCGACGTCACTCCCGTCTCGGCGGCCGAGTGACGAAGGCGGCCAGGTGCTTAGAATTTCCAAGATCCCTCGGCGCGACGGAAACGAGCGGGTGGCGGCTGGGGACAAACATCGCGGGGATCGAGCAAAACAAAACTTAATAAGAGGTCTCCTTGAGGGGATTCTCCTCCGAGAATCCCCGGGGCGTCCTTCCGCGAACGAGTGACGTGCGGAGGGGATTCGCTCCAGAAGCCTGACCGGAAGCCGACCAGATGCTTGGAAGAGGGCCGCTCCGGTCGCCAGGAGTTCTGGAAATCTCCAAAATGTCAAATAAGAAGAAGGAGGAGAAGACTTCCACCCCTCAGGGGAAGCGACTAGGTGAAGGGCATCCATGAGAGGGGAGGAATCGTGTGGAAACGAAGGAGAGTCAGCTTTGTGAGTGTCAGAAGGTCAAATCGGGTCCAAAGATTAGAGGATTCAAGTAGGCTGATCCAGATAAGAAGGCGAGAGTGGGCGAGAGCCTCTGCCTGTGGTTCTGGCAAGGTTTGAATCTTTAATGGTCATTTTCCATTCACCGATGAATCTTAGCCACTTGTGGCGTCCTTCTCAGGCGTTCCGCAACAAGCGCGCCACAGCTATAATGTTGTGGATCTGCTTATCGCCAATCCGATGGCCGTAACAAAAGCCGAGGTGCGACTTGTGGAGTCCTTTGGCGTTCAGTTTGGATTCTCCATTTGCACGTCCCCACTTGAACGTCACTGTGGCGAAGACCAAGGTTTGGCTCCGATATGATGTTACCTACCACATACCACAAGATACGTGCGCCTCACTGTGAGAACCGCCTTTGCGAAAAGTCTACAGTCTAGGAGGATTGTGTTAAGAAGACGCAGTGGGACTGCTTCTGGCTAACAGTCACTTGAAGACCGTCGAGGCCCGTCTGCAGAATGAGACGAAGCGAGAGACCTTCGAGAACCGTTTCTGTCTCCCTCAGACTCTGAGACGCAGACAGTTCAGTCTCTCAGACGCGACAGCAGTTGCACGAGGCTGCAGCGTTGCAAGGGGGTTCATTTGTGCAAATGGCGATGCTGCGAACCAGCGCCCCGACGCTCTCTGTGATCTCCAGTCTTACGTCTCCACTTGTACTTCACTGCTTCGCACCGGTGGTTAAGCCATTCGCTCGGGATGGTGTCCCTCCATGGCCTCTGACCGGACTCCGTCTCAAGACCCTCTGGTCCTTCTTCTGACCATCCAGACAGAGACACACACGGTCCTCTCCCTATTTAAGCGACCTCGGAGGAGGGACGGCGTCAATGTTGAAGTTGTCGATCCGACGTGCGATGCTTCTCTGGACGAGCGTCTTCTTCCTCGTCTTCGTGTCCAGTTCAACGGCTGAAACCTGCATCTATCCGAAGGTCCTCGCAGGCGTCTATTGCGACTCACTGGTCATCTTCTCCAATGAGCAGCGCATGCTACCAAACTTGGACAGAACTTTGGACGAGGCGCTCAAAGCGAACAAGAGTAAGCGTCGATTCTTTTGCCTGTGGTGCTTCAGTGGCTTCTTTTGCAGAATCAGTGGACTGCAAGCGTCCCGTGCCCAAACTGTGGCAGGTAATGAAGACCGAGAAGAAGACCATGCTGGTCATCTTGGTGGCGGACGATCGGCAAGTTTTTACGATTTTTACGATCTCCATCCCCAAACTGGACGTAGGAGAGATTGCTGTGTACCGGCTGGATGACGCCACGGTTGGGGAGATGCGTCAAGTGAAACTAAATAAAAATACCGTCTTAAACCCAAACATCCCGTTTTACTACGACCTTCCCGCACATGAACTGTTATGCATGGTAGAAGGAACCAAAGATGAGTTGTTTACAGTCGACCTCAGTACCAGGAGGTTATATCCTATACCTCTGGTAAGTCTAACTCTGCCTTGGATAGGATTCCATGTATGAAACTTTTAGGAGGAGAATAAAGAGCTTCGAGAAGGCTTCTACAACTCCACGTACTTCAACCCACACCCCCACAAGCTCAACACGAAAGGAGTCATCAACATCGCGACGCGGTCGGCCATCGACTCCCAGACGGACCCATCGATGCACTACTTCTGCCACTTCACCGGAGAGGTGCGGACACGCGCGGACATGTAAGACTCTAAACCTAAGACCTTAAGCCTAAGTGTCTCGTTTTAGTGACTGCAAATGCCGTTACGCCACCGCCGAGAAGAAGTCCGGCGTTTCCCACTTCATAATGCTCGAGGAATGGGACGTCGACTACGGCGCCACGGACAGCGGAAGTCGAGTTGGAACCTCGTGGCCACTTCTCGTCGTCCTTCTCTTCGTTTCTCGATGACTGGTGGTCTCCGTCGCCGCGTGACGCCAAGGCAGAAGTGCCTCTATGACTGTGTTGGTTGGCCGTTGCAATAAAAGTGTTTCTCCTCTCTGGCCATGACCTTACGAGGGCGCTCTCTCCAGGAACCTAAGGGTTCATCTAAATAAGATCTGGTAAAGGGTTCGGAAAAGGTTAGGGTACTGTATTGACATTATGCTTCTCCGCTTCCTTGACTTCTCCACCAGGTGGAGCAGAGGAATCGGGGAGACCTCAGATGCCGACCGAGTCCTTCCCAAGCCACCCTCGGAGCAGGAGCGTGTTTTGGTTCCCACGTCTCGCCACGAGGCCGATCGCTGTGACACTGTTTTGCGGTGGGCGCTGACGTCGTTTACGGCGCCGAATCAACAATTTCCTTGAGGTTGCCCTGATCACAGAGAATCAAAGTACGTCGGGGCGGACCCTCCAAGTTCGGCGCCTTCTTGGCCCGTCCGCGCCCTTCTTCCTGTACTCCAGCGCGGTGATTGATGGGAAGTGACACTGCGAGATAAACTACACGGTCTTTGACCGAAGACGCCGTCTCCTTGGGCGGCGTCGCCGGGTCCCGCCACGATCACCTCTTCGACGGGTTCCCTTCTGACTTCTTCCCTGCTGGGAGCCTTCGTCGGAGGCACTCGAGGACGTCCCCCAGCGAACGGGTTTCTTGGCGCGATAGGACGCGCGATAAGGGTCCGCTCCCTCGGAGGCGCTTAATCCTCCGAATCCGAAGATCGCCTCGAAATTACCCGATCTTCCGATGGGATACGGTACTCCGCGTCCGTTTTCACCTATCCGAAGAGTCTCAGCGCCTTTCTCCTCCAAGGATTTGCGCAATCCTGTTTCTCCCTCTGCCCATCTTCACGAAGTTGAGGCGCTCAGAGCCTGTGGAAGATTCAAAGGTGAAGCCTTCCCCGGGAACACTTGTTCCCTGGGGCTCTACCGTATCCCTACCCCGTCTTGGAAGAGTTAGTTATATAGAATCGCAACTTCTCTGTTTGTGTCCCTCCCTTGCAGAGCTCCGAGCGTGACGTGTCGGGACCACCTCCGCTAATCCACGATTTGCATATTGCAGCGTCGGGCGCCCGCGGCTCGCGGCTCCAGTGCGGCCATGGCGCTCTCCTGGCTCCTCGTCGTGCTCGTCGTCGGCGTGCTAGTCGCCGTCTTCGTCGCCATGATCCTCTTCCTCGTGCTCCTCGTCCGCTCCGGCCGGACGGTGCGGCCCGCGGAGCCCCCCGCGCACTTCGAATCCGCGCCGGATTCGAAACCAGGCCAGTCAACCCCCCCCCTCCCCCCCTTCGGGGCCGTTGTTTTCCCCAAACGGTGAAATTGATCCCTGGTGGACGCGCGTCGCCAAGAACCGGTCCTTCCGACACAGAAGGATCGTTTCCTGCTTCTGAGTCCTTCTTCCCGAAGGAAATGCTCCAGTGGAGAGCGGTGAGACCGTGCCATCGCATTCCAGAAACCCTCAGGGGTCCCCCCGCTCACAAGAAGGTCCCAAGCTCACAAGGTCAAAAGTTCTGTTTTCTCCATTCTTCACAGCTCCATCATGTCCTTGGCATCAAAGCAATCCAATTAAGGCCCCCATTTCCACTTGGGACCCCCTATAGTCCTCCCTCTCGTTGTAAGCCATCTCATTCTGGGTCGACCTTCCTCACCCCTGGTCTTTCCACTTGGTCTTGCACTTTAAGACTCATTAAGGGACAGATCGGGAGGTTCCCCTGTCAGAAGACGCATGGGGGACCTCCTTACCCACCAGGCTCCCCTGAAAGCTCTCTTTTCAGCCGCGTCGCCACTTCCCCGCGCGTTCCCCGAAGTGCCGACCATCACGATTACGAAAGCGTCGATCCGCTCGCACGCGACCTCCGAAGACTGATTCCGCTTGAGACCCGCAGGCTGATTCCGCTCGAGACCCGCAGGCTTTTACTCGTCGCCTATGTACAAACAAATAAACGCTCCTTCAACACACGTTCCGGTAGAAGTCTTCCGCGTTCCACGTCTTCGCCTCGAGACCATTCGGTGTCGTGGCAGGACCCGAGTTCCTTCTTCGCGCCTCGGGGTTCCACACTTCGACTTCAGGGATGTCGACGACGAAGGCGTCTCCAGGATACGGTAGTCCGTTGGAGATCGGCTCGGGAGCCTCGAGGGTGTTGTCTCCGGAGAACGTCACCGAGACGGAAGGGACGTCAAGGCCTCGTGGTGGGAGCCCGGAAGACGTATCTCTTCGTGGCGGAAGCCCAGGAGGGTCATTCTTCGGAAGCATAAGCATGGGCGCGGCGAGACCCATAAGAGCCGCTACGGTGGGCGCCCCGTCGGAGCCTCTTCTACTTGTCTCCTCAGGGATCGACTCGAAACCCGGATTCGTGAAGGCGCTGGACGTGGAGTAGCTCCTTCTGCGGCCGGAGCGCGCCCCTCCCTCGCTCGGGGGCGTCAAGTAGGCGACAGAAGTGGAGCGTCGCCGTCCTCCGGCTCCGAGCTGCTCCGCGGAAGTCGTCTCCGGGTCCCGCATGGAAACGATCCTTGGCGGGGCGACGAGCGAACGCGCCACGAGGTCCTCCTTGGGACCGCTCGGACCCTTCTGGAGACGCGCCAACTCGTTCAGGTCGATCTTGAGCTCCAGCTGGAACGGACTAGGGTTGTCGAAGACAGCTCCTTGACCTACCATCTGGTCGGAGGGCATGGGCTTCCGGACCCCGGCGGCGCGGCCTACTCCATGGAGTCGGTTCTCCAGAAGCGAGTCGACGAAGCCGCGCGGGATGCCGCGCGGCGTCTGCGGCGAAGGAGGCGGCGGCTCGGGACCGGACGCGTAGTCGTCGTCGAAGGACTCGCGGCGCATCTTCCGGCGCACGCTGCCCGCTAGGCGGCGGAGCTTCTCGCGGGCCGAACTCGCCACCGAGTCCTCGGTCCCGGCACGCGGTTTCAGGGTCTCCTCGAGACGCCGCTCGCGCTCCCGCTCCTGCTCCTTCTTGTTCACGAGGTACTGGCGCCGCTTCTTGGAGATGGCCACCCAGGAGACCTTGGACACCCAGATGATCACCTCCACGATGGACAGCAGACTCATCCCCATGAACATGCCCATGTTCCCGCCGATGTCACCTGCAAGGGTACGGTAGGACGGCGCGGGGTACGGTAGCGGACTCACTGAAGGTCTCGGTGAGGGAGACGCCCTGGACTTGGCTGTACTGCGTGAAGGACATGTCGCGGAAGAAGATGTTCATGGCGACGAAGTTGGCCCTGAAGAGGACCGTGGAGGACTACTTTTCCAGGAGACCTACTTGACGTGGGGCGCCGTCCAGTTCTCGTTGCGCCGCTCGAGCCACTTGAGCGCGCCCACCGCGAAGCCCTGGCCGTAGGAGTTGTACGTGTGGAACATCCAACTGTCGCACTCCACTTTGCACTCCGTGCACGCTGGCAGTCGCAGCTTCGTGAACCCTGAATCAGGGTCACTCGACTACCGTAGTCCACTCACCGTCACTGGCCTCGGGGTCCGCCTCGACCATGTTCTGGATGCAGCGGAAGATCTGGTAGGGCGAGCACACGTTGTATCCTGAAAGGGGACCGTTCTTTGCGCGGTGGGGCCATAAATCCCCAGTTTACATGTTTGTTCTTCAATGAAAACTGTTCTAGGATGTTAAAAGCGAAATAAAAAAGAAGTGACGCTGGCAGGCGTCGAACCTGCGACCCTCCGCGCGCCAGTCAAACACCCTATGAACTCCCAAGGAGGAGTTTGCTAGTACGACTGACAACTCTCACGGCACCTCTCGGAACAAGAAGCTGCTTGACCGGGGAGGGCACTTGAGTTCACTCCGACCCTTTGTTAGCTAGAAAGACTCACGAGGCGACTCACGGTTTCCGATGTTGTAGATGAAAGGAGCGCACCCGCAGCGCTCGTCGAAGAAGCGCGCCCGGCAGAGCGCCTTGCAGTTGGTCGCCGAGTAGGGCACGCCGGTGAAGTAGCCCTCGGGCCACTGGTCCGTGCAGTTGCCCCACGACGACTGGTCCAGCAGCACGAACTGAATCAGGAGGTCACGTGGGTCTCGAAGGGAAAGGTCTCGAGGGGAAGAAGAAGGTCCCAGGGGGAAAAGGGAAAGGTCTCGACACGAACCCTCTGCGGAGACAGGGCGGAGTAGACGCGGGCGCCGGGGGAGACGCTGATGCCCTCGGTGGCGAGGTACGGTATGGTGTCGCGGGAGTGGACGAAGTAGCGGAAACCGTTCTCGAACTCGTTCATGAAGAGTGGCTGCAGTCCATCTGAAGCACCGACGGCTACCGTAACCCGGGGAGGCGCACTCACGGCCGTCGGCGGAGCCTATCTCCTCCTCCTTGTGGAAGTCGGCGACGATCTGGAGCCTGCAAGGAGCTTAGCGCTGCGTGTGGTCTCGGCTCACCCGTTCCCAACGCCGGCTTGGGTCTGCATGCGCATCCACTCCTTGCGCGAGTTGCCCAGGTCCAGCCGGAAGCACTTGCCCATGTCCGTGAGCGTGGGCTTCGCGTAGTCGCAGCACGGGAACTGCTTCCCCCCGAAGGAGCACAGTTTGAACACCTCCTCGCACGAGAACCTGAAGGGCAGGGTGAGTGGTGGCGGCGGAGACCCACCCGGCGTCCTGGAAGAAGGCGTTGATGGTGAAGTTCGGGTCGCGCTGCTTGTAGGCTTGGAGGGCGGACTCCCCCTCCTGGAGCTGCGAGAGCGTGGCGCCCTCCACAAGGATCTGCACGTCCATGTAGGCCTGGATGAGGTAGTCCAGCAGCACCTCGCTGAAGTCCGTCGAGTTCCGCAGCGCTGCAGTAGGGATACGGTAGGGATACGGTAGGGAGACCCACCTTCCACGTAGGACTTGCGCACGGGGTTGTAGTTGCAGATGGTGACGGCGGGGAAGGGGAGACCTTCTTCGGGCAGGATGAACGAGACCTGGGATGCTTAGGCGCAGGACACTGGGGTTACGGTACCTGGGAGACGGTGGGCTTGCCGGTGAAGTTCTGGAAGAGGAGGGTGAACTGGTAGAGGAAGAGGCCGACGCAGCAGCCGAGGGCCAGTGCCCACAAGTAGCGGTAGTAGCCCTTGCCGCGGTAGACGCGGAGGGGGCCGTGGACGGTGGTGATGCCTGAGAACGAGCCTAAGGAGGGAGGGGCGCTCTCGGGACTCACCGACGAAGTGTTCGGTCTCGCGGGAGATGGAGTTCATGGACTCCGTCTCGCCGATCTTCTTGATGTGCTCCACGGGCACGTGGATGATCAGCTCGGAGGCCTTCATGGTGAGGCGCCGCGCCTCCTCGGAGAAGGAGCCGCGGGGTCCGCGCGCCTGGGCCGACAAGTGGTTCTTGGAGACGGGCGGCGAGTCCCCGGGGGTCGTCCCGGGGCCCTCGTCCTCGATGACGATCTCCGGGATCGCGGCCATCGCTGAAGTAGGGAGGAGGATTAGGGTCCTAAATCAAGCAATCCACTCGGGAGACGGAATCTTCAGGCGTGCCTGAATCAGGATTTTTTATTTTTTAATACCATTCTCGGGGCTGTGGCACCTAATTCTAACGCGAAAGTAACGCAGTCCCCAAGACTCATAGCTCAATCCCGAGGCGTTCCCTTCGAAACGTTCCCTATTTAGCTCAAGAAGATCACAACAAAGAAGGGAAGCAATTGGAGAAGAAGGTCGGACTATAGGAGCGCCAGGAGGACCGTCAGAAGGCTCCCTCGGAGCCCCTAATCCCTCCGGCGCTTATCGAAGAAGCGCTTCTGATAAGGCCGCGATCGATCGGCGGGGGTCAAGACAAACGGAGTCGCCTCCAAGTGGCCGAATCCGCGCTGATAAGGGGCAGCTGATCACGAGCGCACTCTGGAAGTGATTGTCCAGTCCGGGCGGTTCTATGATTCGCCCTGGACTCCAAGAAGGTCCACGACCAGCTCCTAGAAGGAGAGGAGAGAAGGGAAGCTCGGGTCACGAGGTCGCGAGGAGCTTCTTTGTCCCCGAATCACCGACTCCGATCTCCGACCCGGGATTAGGACGCGTCGCCGGGAACCTGATCCGCGGCGTCTCCTTGTTTTGCACGCGAAGGAGAGAAAACAGAGGAGCGCACTAATACCGCGGGCAAACAGCGTCGCGGCCCAGGACGACCGAGCACGTGGACTCCCCAGAAGAAGTGCTTGGGAGGCGGTGAGACGGACTTCTGTTTGGAGCTGCTTGGCCACCCTCCTTGTTTCAAGCGAGTGGGCAAAGCTGCTTTAGTAGAGAGCTTCTCCCCACGTGTCCTAGTCCTAGGTTCCGCCCAAAGATGGCCCCGTCCGTTAGCCCAAACTTTCCAAAGGACAGGCCTGGATGAGTGATTCTTAAAGAAACAGCTCGAGTCCGAAATTAGTGACCGGAACCACTTAAGAAGGATAACCTAAACAGCAAAACTCACAAGAACATCTAGTGTTCACCCCAGCCAGGGATAATAAGCTTCCAGAGTCCCGCTTGGCCAGATCTTGACAACTTTCGTCGCGCGGAATGCATCTACTTGTCTAGTCGCCTTCTCCATATACTTATTGTTCATGTGACGAGATAAGCCCTGTGTAAACAGCGTGTTGCAACAATTGGTGACACTCCCTTGGAAGGGTCCGGACGGAACTGTTGATGGATTTGGATTGATAAACACGCTTCAATCGAAACATCGATTCGTTTGACCAGAAACCGGCGCCTCAGTCAAATACGGTAGTTTTGAGGCTTCTACTCATGCGAGCTTCTAAGAATGCGAATCTTATCTCCGGACAGCTCCATTTGGTGTGCTAAACAGTTGATTGTCCGAGGAGTGTGGAGGGAACTACCACGAAGATCTACGCGGAAGAAACCTCTCTAAGAACCACGGAAACGGTCTCCAGGAAGATCCGAGGAGACAAGGAAGAGCGCCGCCTTCCCACGAAGGCACTAGACTCCCAAGAAGGCGACGAAACGGGCCGGATCGCCGCTTTACGAGCTGATAACCGAAGTCGTAACTCGGTGACGGGATCGGAGATTCCTCCGCGTGGCTCCTTCACGGGTTCTTCTAGGCTCGGTTCTAGGCAACAGAGTCGAGTGCCTTCTTGAGATTGTAAAGGCTTCCTTCTACTCTCAGATCCCAACGAGTCTCGAAGAGGACAGAAATCCTACGCACAAGTGTGGTCAAGTGAGCCAAGAGGGGAAAGGTTTATTCAGGGGACGAGGCCACTCTTCTTCTCCAAGTCTTCCAGGTTGAGGCTGGACGTCTTCGTTTCCTCGAGGGGCGTCTTGGGCGCCGGAAGGGGAGGGTGGATGCAGGGTGTCGGGGCGAGACCCAACATCGAGCGCCTGAAACAGGGAGATGATTTCGAGGGTGTGAAAGAAGAGGTCTTCTTGACCCTCTCCATGTCCAAGGACAGATGTCAGGAACAAGTATTTCCCTCCCACTTCCGCCTTCTCCCAAAGAGAATTCAGACGCCTTAGAGAAGGCAGGCCCTGATATCCGAAGCATGCGGCTGTCCCGAACCCACGACTGCTCTCCTCTCGACAACTGTTGATACTTAAGTATCCTCCGGAGATCAGAACTGCTCAGCAGGGCTGACTCAAGCTCGGTGACCGGTCAGAAGGATCGCCGGAAGGATCGTCGACCGAAGAGGCGCCGTTTTACGACTCTTTTACTATTTCGGGAGACACCTGGCACCGCCGCCACTTATCGTCTTTTACTGTCCAATTGTTTTCTATTTCGGCTCTTTCTGTTATCTTTGGGTCGTTTATAGGGGCGGTAAATTCAGAGCCCTGGAGGAGAAGGAAAGGTGTGTTTGGTTTACACACTTTCCACACCCAGGACATACGCTGACCACACGCAACGCCTTATGGACCTTAACTGACGTAAGAAGTCCTAACGTAAGAAAGAAAGACGGAGGGAAAAGGAAACGAAAACAGGAAAAAGATTTGGGTGGTGGGTTTCGAACCCGCGTCGAGCGGTGCGCCGATCCAGAGCTGCTTGACACAGACATTCACACCGAAATGTTTCCTTGTAAGTCCACGCCACACACAGCGTTCCACTGTCCTCATGGGTCCACAAACCGAGCAAGCTTCACTCACCGGGCTCCCAGCACGTCACGACGGCGTCTCGACACGAAGAAGACGAGGGCAGCGACAGAGACGACGACAAGGAGGACGGAGGAGAGCGCGAGCGCCCAGCCGAGGGTCTCGAGCGGAACGCGCATCCGGGGAGACTGGAGCCGGGGGAGAGGAGATCTCGGCCAGAGGCGCTATCGTCGCCGACATCGCCAAGAAGGAGGTCGCGCCGGGGTGTCGGGGCAGATTCTTCAGATTATCCGATCTCGAACCACCGATCGGGGTCTTGCTCCGCAGATTCTTCAGGGCTCTCGCTGTGGGACCAGCTGAACACACCCGGACCTGTCGTTGTGAGACCCAAAAACACCACGTGGAACGAACGCTATTTCGCTTTATTCGCAACGGTCTACATACCGTACACTCGGGGGTATGACACGGGGGAACAATGTTATTAGGGAGGACGCTACCGTATGCCCGGGGTGGGGACGGGACTAGAGGGGACTAGGGACGACGACGGAGGCAGGGTACGGTAGAGCGCTTGGAATGGATTCGGGGACCACACACGCAGATCATGACGACGAGCTCTGTACAAACACTGACGGGTTACGGTAGCCTAGAGGCGCTTCTCGGCACCGACGCTGCGGCACCGCGTGAGGGGCGCGGGGGCGCCGCGTTCCAAGTCCGCGTTGGCCAAGGAGGCGCTGTCGTGGCGCGCGATCTGCTGAAACAAACGTTGCAGGAGTCAGGGCATCTTGGACCCTGAATGAGGGTTAGCATCGTGGTGGGACCATTTGGCCCTGGTCTTGGTGTTCCCATGACAGTGACCCTAATCGTGGTGGGAATCAGGCCATATAGAATAGAAACCCTGATTCAGGGTCACTCTCGTTTTGCGACCATTTGCTTGTGGTCCCCGGAATTCTAGGATCGTGGCGGGACTCACGTCGATGTTGGAGGTGGAGAGGGAGACGCCGGGGCGCACCATGGCCTCCATGTAGTCGTCCTCGATGTCCGAGTTGTCGTCGTCGGGCGGGTGGGAGTTCATCTCGGTCAGCTTCCTGTCAAGTAGCTGGCTGAACATCAAGTAGAGCGCCTCCGTGTTCTCCTCCTGCGCCATGTACTGAAACAACTACCGTACTCTCTGCTACATGGAAGTCGTCGTGTGTGGCATTGACGAGCCTACCGTACCCGTTCGAGTTCGTTCTTGAGGCCGTCCTTGCGGTTCTTGAGGTCGATGACGTCAGTGCCGTCGCCCTTGGCAGGCGCGGACTCCTCGGGCTTGAAGGCGGCGTTCGCGTACGCGGCTACCGTACTCCGCAGGAGCTCCGGGCAGACGGAACCTCGCTTCTTCTCCACGATGCGTTTGTTCTCGCTGGCCACCTCAAGTGCCTCCTGCAGCGTGATCTTGTTGTAGGCGCGGATGATCTGCGACGCGTCGAAGCGGTTCCTCTTCGTGTGCTTCATAAGTAGAGGCCGCAGGATGGTGGCGTTGAAGCGCTCGTAGGCGTCGCGCACCGAGTTGCGCCCCTTCTGCCCCGCGATGTCCTCCACGCCCGCCATCGTGTAGTCGAAGTACTGAAGTAGGTAAAGTCAGAAGAATGTCCCAGGCCCTCAAGGATCGAGGCCCGAGAGATTTGGGTCCCACAACGACCAAAAAGAGGAACTAGAGTTCAAGAAGGACTGACCCTTGAGTAGACGCTCTCCAGCATGGTCTGCTGTCGCTTGTCGTCGCGCTCCACCTTCAAGCAGTTGACCACAGGCCGGATGGTGATGCCCTGAAGTACGTGTGGGTTACTGTAGGAACACACTCTCCGATTTATCCATCTCTCTTTATCCAAGGAGAAGCCAGAAAAAGGAGAAGGGCCCTGCTTTAAGCCCTCTAAAGAGCCCCCCCCCCTCCTCTAAGGACCGCATGGCTACCTGGAGGAAGACGGTGAAGTAGATGACGGCGATGCAGGCGGTGACGAACATGTTCTTAGCGGGGATCTCGTCGGGGAGCGAGACGACGAGGCCGAAGGCGATGGCGCCGCGGAGGCCGCCGTAGCTGAGGATGAACTGGTCGACGAAGGAGAACTTCTTCTTGCGGAAGCGGTTGAGCACGGCGCACTGCACGACGACGCCGATGACGCGGTAGAGGAGGCAGAAGCCGATGGTGAGGCACACGAACCACGTGTCCCAGTGGTGGCCGTTGGAGATGGTGCTGAGGCCGAGGAACATGAAGATGATCGTCTCCGTGCACTGGGCGAGCATCTTCGTGAAGTACTTCACCGAGTTGCACGTCGTGTGCGAGATGTTCCCCTTCACGTACTGCTTCATGCAGATCCCGCAGGCCACGATCCTGAAGGGACACGTCAAGAAGGAGGGGAGATTCCAGGGGCTTGGGAGGCCAGAAGGCCGGCTTCTAGAAGACCTTAAGTAGGCAGAAGGAGACTCACGCGAGGATGGAGGAGAGGCCGAAGAGCTCGGCGGTGAGGTAGGCGAGGTAGGGGATGACGAAGATGAAGACGGGCGCCAGGATCTTGACCTTGTCCGTGTACCTGAGGGCTACCGTAGAGGGGAGGGCTTCGCTGGAGCCTACTTGGTGATGAAGCTGACGACGAAGGCGAAGAGCATGCCGATGAGGACGCCGCCGAGGCCGATGACGATGAAGGAGAGGCCGCCGGCGCCGTAGTCGCTCGGCGAGAGGTTCTCCTCGCCGATGAGCACGAACTTCTTGAACATCTGGTAGAGCACCTGCAACGGGGTACGGTAGGAGCCGGGGGAAGGGGAGGGGGCCTACGACGGTGACGCCGTCGTTGAAGAGCGCCTCGCCGAAGACGTTGACGAAGAGGAACTCGTTGACGTGGACCTCCTCGAAGACGGCGATGACGGCGACGGGGTCCACGGCGGAGATCAAGGAGGCGAAGAGGAGGATCTCGAAGGCGGAGAACTGCACCGTGAAGAGCTCCAGCTGGCCGAGCACGTAGAGGGAGACGCTGATGGCGATGGTGTTCCAGATGGTGCCCACCACCGCGAACAGCATCACCGAGTCCAGGTTCTCGAACAGCGCGCGGTTCGGCATGAAGTAGCCTGGGAGGGAGGGCTAGAGTCCGGGCAGGGCTCCTTACCGGCCTCGAAGATGATGGGCGGCAGCAGGTAGAGGAAGAAGACGGTGGAGTCGAGGGAGAAGATCCGGTCGTCCACCTGCAGCTGCTTGAGGCCGTAGCCGAGGACGAGTCCCACCACGATCAGCAGGGACGAGTCAGGGAACGTGTCCGCAAAGCCCTTCGAGATGTGGAACACTACAAGGAGTCTTGGAAGCTCGGGCCTGGGGACTCACGGATCTTGGCGATGCCGGCCAGCACGATCCACACGGCGATCGTGTAGGGCGTCTCCACGTGGGACCAGTTGAACGCCACGATCTGAAGGGGCACGTGTCTCTTCCCTTCGTGGCGGGACCTACCTCGAAGTGGGTGGGCTTCTCCTCGGCGTGTGCTTCGGAGCCGCCGGCCACGCCAAAGCCGGCGACGAGTAGCAGAAGGAGCAGGAGTCGGAGGGGCTCCATCAGATCCTGAAGGACGGTCGATCGATCGCGAAGGAGGCGCGCCGAGCAAACACTTCGAGGGTCGCCGAGTGACCGGAGCCCTCGAGATCTCCCCTTGACTTTTTACTCGATTGCTACTTTCCACGCACGGGAGAGAGCGCGAAACCTAGGCACCGGCGGGCTTATTTGCACCCTACACAGAAAAAACCGTTTAGACCACTTGAGCATAACGAAAATATAGTAGTGCAAAAATAGGGACAAGTCCGTAGAAGTCAGAAGACTTCCATATAGGCAAAGTTAAAGGAAAAGGGAAAATCCGACTCTAACCAAGCGAACACCGAAGAACGGCAAAGTAACTTCCAGTTTCTACAAATGAAGGCAAAACGTAACAAAGGAAACAGTGTAGGAACGTGAACCCGATCGATCTCCCAAGTTGACCCACTTCACACATCAGGAACGATTTTAGTTTGAATTTGAGCTGAAAAGGAAAGATTGGCCGGATTGGAAGAAGGCCAACGCTGTTTCGCAATAAGCAAACGGACAAAAGCGAAAACTGGACCCCAAGAATCACGATCGCGTTCTGAACAAGCAGTGGTTACAAATCCACTTTTCGGAAGAGGACAGCTGAGCAAAAACCGAGCAACCTTCCGGCTGACCCATCTCCTGCATCGGAAGCGAGGCGGACCGTATTCTGGGATTCGATCTCATCCAGAGCGATTCGTTAATTGGGAAAACAGGAAATAGTGGTGGATCCTTGTCTTATAATTTGACCACTTCTTAGCTCGCTAACCTAGGGTGAAGAGCACAAAAGGAAAACAGATCTTTAGAATCTTGGCCCGCAAACGACCAAAGAGAGAAAGGGAATTCGTAATTCCGGACCCCCTCACGTCATCGAACGGGTCCAGCGCTAAACCCGGGGCTCGGAGCTCCCTCTCGAGGGCCGGGATCGGTCTCCGGACGGCCTTGCGGAGCGACCGTCGTGCGGCGGCGCGTAATCCTCGCTGAATATTTATCGAAAACTGGATTCGCGATCCGCCGACGACCTTGACGCGGCCCCCTCACCACCGGCGCGTGTGTCCCAGAGGCCTTTGAGGGGACTCACGTTGGTCGAAAACGCCGCGAAGGCGACGTGACCCGGCGAGGATTCGCGAAGGATCCTCCGGCTATGATTGATCGGGCGGCGGTCGCGATCCGCGTCCGCCCCGCGCCTCAGGCGAAGGCGCGCACAAAAAGTCGCGGAGAATCCACGGAATCCCCAGGGGTCGCCAATGAGCAGCCAAGAGGCTGAGGAGTGGCCAAGAAGGAGCTGTGGGTTAAGAAGACCTAGGGTTTCTCCTTCGAAGTTTCGGATTTCCAGTGGAGCTGACGACCCAGAAGGAATTACAAAGGAAAAGGCGAAAAATTAGGCCAAAAAACGGCGTGAAGACGCAGGGATGTCATGCGTCGGTCAGGCAAGGACTAGTGGCAGAAGGGCCCAAAGAGAAGGGTTTGCAGGGGATTCCCTGTAGCGCGGTTGTTTCGGTTGCGGACCGTAATGGTAAAAACCACCTTACCGAGATGATAATACTGAAGAAAAACGGCGGTTCTGGGTGGGAGGTTATGTCTTGAGTGGATTGAGCTGTGGACTTAATAGATCCAGAAGAAGCGACGAAAAAGGTAGGGAAAGGGTAGGCCTTTGGAATCTTGTCTTCCCAGAAAGTGGATGGTTTGGGTCTCGAAGCGACAGTTGAATCAGCGAGCAAGATAAGGTGTGGTGGTCGAGAAAGATCAGAAGACCAAGGAGCGTCCGTGTCCTAGACAGACAGAGCGTCTCGGAGCCATAGACAGCATGCAGACGTCTGAGAGACGTCTGAGACGACCGCGCAGACCCTCCAGTCTCCGAAGTAGCCCGTAAACGGTCGGTCGGCATCGGCGAAAAAACGATTTGATTAGTCGGCGGGAGTTCAAGTACGGAGGGGCCCGGAGGAGCCCCGCGCGGAAGGGGGTCACTCCGGTCGAGCGCCCTCGGGTGACCTTCCTCTTTCGGGGATTAAGCGCCGGTCGACGAACGCGCGCTCGGAGTTCAGAGAGCGCCGCGAGGGGCTGGGATTACCCAAGCGAGAGGTTTGGAAATCGAAAATGACTGAAAGCCAAAGAGAGGATAGAACTCCCGACACGCTCGGACCCCTCAAAATCGCTTCGGGAGCCTCAGCCAATAGATAATTGTGGATTCAACCCTTGTCCCATTAGAAGTCATGGTGGAGTAGGGGTCCTGGAGCGAACCACAGCGTGTCAGGAGTTCTCAACGCGAAATGACGGTTTTTGACCCTACTTTTCTTCTTCTTCTCCACCTTCTTAAGCCAAAAAAAAGAGAAAAGGAAATCGTCCGTTCGGCTGCGGCGCTGAACCAGCTCCAGTGACCCCCCAGAGCTCGGCTCCCGGGGCGGCGTTCCCACTCTCGGCGGAAGCGCCTCTCTCCCGCGGAGACGAACGGTAAAAGTGGAAGATTCGTGCACGTACGTTTCAAGATCGCAAAAGACGACGACGGTACTTTTAATGCGAAAACACACAAACAACCTCTGAGCCGCCGTGATTCAGCACGCGCCCCACAGAGTCTTCCGGGCGCGCTGATCGGATGCCCTTAGGGCGTTCCGACCGCACGGCGAGGCCTTCTGGGCTCCGGCGCCCCTAAAAGGCGCCAGCTGATCGCGGTTTGCATAATCCGTGGAGGCGCTCCATGCAAATCGATCGCCGCGGAGAAGGGGCGACGGGGATCCGCGCGCCCGCGGGGTCCGATCTCCGAAGTCGCAAAAAACGGGCGGCGGAGGCGGAACCGCACGAGCCTCCCACTACGGCGGAGAACGGTTTTATTGTCCTTTCTTCTTCTCCCATCCCTTTCCTGGGTTTGGATCTTTGGACTTCCGCTCTTTCAGCTCGCTAGCTTCACCTTCTAGTCCTTCGTTGGAGTGTCAAGAGATCGGATGGTTTTCGCCAGAATTTGTTATTCATTTCGTCACCTTCCTTTATCGTCAGCTGAACGAACTCTGCTGGCAGGGGGAAGTGAGAGACCCTCTAGATGTGCTTCCTGTATGGTAGGGAATCAAATAGGGTGTGAAGAAGTACGCGCAGAACCCAGGATCTCCTAGTGCCACCAAGAACAATGCCGTGGTCAGTTCTTTAGCAGCTCAGTTGCCCACGCATCCAAACTATCCTCAAGATACGATCATGGCTCAGCATGACTTGATAGTTGGGAGAAGACTCCAAGGGTGGAAGATCTGTAAAACTGGGAACGGCATTGTTATGCAGATAGGAGTCGTGCTGCGTGTCGGCACAGAAAATAAAATCAAATGCACACAATCAAAACTGTAAAATGGGGGCCTGGATACAGTATCTTAGGATGGGCTTGTAGGAAATAGAAGACAAGGAAGGTGTAGATGACGCCAGATCCGAGAACAGTGGTCAAGACTCCTGTAGTGCTCAGATTACTCGCTTTTTACATATTCAGACGACAGTTACGCTCCAAAACATTTATTCGAGCTCTACGGAAGCTTCAAATTTCAAGCTCCAAAGCTTTGAGGATTCGAGCGTCAAGAGGATCGGGCTCTACAGACTCCAAAACAATCATTGACTGCTTGAGCTCTTGCCAGCTCTACGCCCTTAAGTCATCGTGAACCCATTTGGAGAAGATCTGAGATTTCCACTCTGAAAACTCACCCTTACACTTCCAAGGCCGAACTGCTGCTAAGTTTGGATTCTCGTCTTTCCACTCTTCGAAGGGATTAGAGGAAAGAAAAGCGCACTAGGAAACCGTCCAGGCTCTGGAAGTTCCGAACGCCACTGCCGCGTAATCCGGGAAGGCGATTAGTTTCGGTCCCCGAGTGCACGTCGACCGCGGATGCAAATGGGGATCTGTCGTCACGAGACCGCCGTGGACCGAATTCGCTTTATTTATAAACATTAATACAGCTGGAGAGTTTAAAGCACGACTAGAGCAAACAACAGCAGTCTTGGATAGGAGACCGTGACCTTAGGGGCGCTTGAGATGAATCCTTAGAAGCTTCGGAGGGCCGTCAGCGCATGAAGCAATAGTGGGCGGCGTAGGCGACTCCCGGCGCGAAGCCAAGACAGGTCAGGGCTCCCGCAACGATGATCTGCGACCGACACTCCTTGTCCTTGTAGAACACAGCCAGAGGCTGCAAACCAGGGGTTACGGTAGCTGGCTAGGCGACTCACGGGACTGAAGAACACGAGGAGCACCGTCATCATCTGCTCGAAGTTCTCGATGGGCATCTCGGGGTACGGTAGGTGGATGGAGAGTCGTGTTGAGGCCACGGTCGGACCGTTTTATCGAAGACGGGATTAGGGAAGGAGGAGGAGACGTCGGGAAGACGCTGTTTTGCTGCTTCGAAGACACGTGAAGGAGCCCGGGCCGTGAAATGTGGCCGTTCTGTTATTCCCACAGTTGTGACTCTTGTCGGTTCCTAATCCGATCCACACTTATCGTTGTGCCAACAATAAGCATCAATTACATCATCTACGACACCCCACGCAACAGAGCAAGAGTCAAGTGCACACTGTAGGGACGACGCAGCGTGTGGCCGAGGGGGTCCGGATTCATTTCTACTCTGATCCCACCCTCCTTACCTTTGGGAGTGGGAAAGAGTCGGGAATTTGGAAGACACATGGCTTGACTCCTTCGCGTCATGCTGGAACGCTGTGCCCGATGACCTACGGAACTCCAGATCTTCTGACCTCGTCCACAAGCACGGAAGGATCTTCCTTAGTTTAAAGCGATAAGACAGTCGACAGTGACACTTCGGCGAACATTTATCGAAGATGACAATGTGAGAAGCGGGAAGGAACGAGGTCGTGGATCGTGGTGAGACTCAGGCGATGGTGAGTTCCGTCGGCTGGCGGATGAAGACGTACCACACGGCGTGGATGTAGGCGGGGATCAGGAAGAAGAGCATCAGGAAGAGGCTGAAGAGGAAGGGTTAGAAGGCTCTTCCAGGGGGCCGAGGAGGGATGAGCGCCATGAAACTGATTATCTGCTGCGTTTTACGCTGCTCTGTTGAACTCTAGTGTTCTCTTAGGGCAGTTTGGACCACGGAAAACGCTCTAAACTTCGCAGGCCAGCACTCATACGTCCAGGACGCTCCAAGGGCTCAGCAACTCACCTGATCCAAACGTGGACATTGCACTCGTTGGCCTGGACGGCCACGGCGGCGGGCTGAAGCAGGAGGGCTTTAAGAGCAAAACCACCAAGGACCTACCGGGAAGACGGCGATGAGGAGGACGAGGAGCAGGATCTTGAGCCAGTCGTGGTGGGCGCGGTTGTCGACCACGCGGATAGGGATTTCGCCGTCGCCCATGCTTCTGGAAGGAGGCTGAAAGGAAGGAGATGACTTCCACTGGAGCAAAGGACCCGCGCGCGAGTGACTCATCGTCCGCTTGAAAAGAGGCCCGAAGCGCGCCAAGGAGCGCTTCAAAGCCAGGGTTCTATTTTCGCCTTCTTCTTCTAATTCCGGACAAGACTGTGGAACTGGCGAGGAGTCGGTTCCCCGGGGAGCCGCGACTGACACGAAAACGGAGTCGCCAGTCGAGTGACGGTGACTCAGCGGGATTGCGAAAGCTCGGACCGGTCCTGAGGGGAGCCGGATCGATCCGAAGTAGGGTTGACACAGATCTAACGTCATAAATTTGAACTTTTAGGCTTTACTTTGACCTTTGACTGCTCCATCCCCAACATGGACGGTCGCGGAAGGGATCGGGAGGGAGCATAGGGAGCTTAGCAGCTTCTTAAGTATAAATCTAAAGCAGAGAATCCCAAGAAGGCACTACCACGGAAACGGAATCGATCGACAGCCGTGGACGGTGACTCAGCGGGCGACGTGGCGGTCCGCTTGTGTACAAACCATCTCTTAGCAAATAATCTCTAATAATCCTAACGATCGAGCGTCGCCCAAAGCGGGGAGCGTCCCCTGTCAAAGGTGCGTTCCAAACGGGACCGCACAAGCTTCGCCAAGGATCGAACAGTCAAAATAATGTTCTGCATAATACCACCCGAATCCATAAGCCGCGATACAGTGTGTGGCAGCGACATAGGGGGAGAGGGAGGCTGGGGAGGGGCGCCGAGCACTTCGAAGGCCACCTCCCCACCGCGGATTGGACTCTTCTACTCGAATCTAATTCGAAATTCGACCTTTTAAGCGGGAAAGGGGTTCGTATAGTACAGCGGACGATCTGGAAGGGGCGCCGTCGACGCGCTCGGACGGTCGCCGACGGTCGATCGATTCGGAAGGTGCGTGACGGCCTTGAGCGGAGCCTCGGAGGCCGGCGGCGCCTTCCGGTCACCCCTCGGGTCACGCGATGACGGTGACGTCGACGGTTCCTGAGGGTTGTTGTCGGCGTCGCCGACGACGTCGTGGGTGGTCCTGTAGGAATGCTCTGACGCAGAAGCGCCCGAGGGGAACCGGCGGAACGGTCGCAGCGAATCCGTTTTCGCCGAAGAACCACGAGGAGGAGGACATTCGCCGAAGATGGAAGTTAGGCCAAGGAAACCGACAAGGAGAGGAAGAGAGGTTCATTGGGAAAATGACCTTCGAGCTGGCCGCGCAAGGATACAAGGAGGGGAGGGGGCGGAGACAAGAGGAACAATCTTGAAAGGTGACCGGGAGCTAAAATGAGAACAACAGTGGATAAGAGGCTTATAAAGTTGGCCGAAGGGAGCGGAAGAAGCACCCCCTATTGGGTCCACATCAGTTATCAATATCACTAACTACGGTTCACTAAAAGCATACAGATAAAATACAAACGCTGTAACTGGGTGCTAGGCATTCCAACAGGTCAAATTGGAGCAAATTTATCGAACTTCAGTATATGAAAGAAGTTTGAAATAAAGCCCGTATTAACATGGGTTTAAACACTCAAAAATGAATGAAATTCATAATTTGGTTGTTATGGCCACAGCATTTCATCTGTAAGGATTCTGGGTGCACTGCCAGTATCCCAGCTTAACATCTCAATACCGTATCCAAGTATTCTACCCAGCTCCTTAACCCAGGAACCTCAAAACCGAGATGTTAATCCGTCGAGATCCACACGTCTTCCACTCAAGTCAACTGGACCACCCCAATTGAGCCGACCTCCCACCGAGAACCTACTTCTTGAGTTCGCACGTCCGCGCTCTGAACCGGCGGAGCAGGTCCTAAGTGGAATGGGTTCAGCCCGGGCCTAAAAACGGACCCCGCGGCAGGATATGTGTCAGGTTCAGGCCGGGTTGGCAGCGGTGTTTTTGTCTCGCGAAACCTGTCTTCCTGGCGAGCAGCTTCGCTTATAGAAAGCCGAGTCCGCGCCGATGCTTATCTTCCGTTCGGAAGCCTCCGCGAAGTCGGCTTCTCCCACTCGCCATGCTCCGCGCTCTCCTCCTCCCGGCGCTCCTCTGCGCGCTCGGCGGCGCCCTCGCGCCCCTCTCCAAGACGGCCCTGCTCTTCAAGAAGAGTCCTCACCGCCTTGTCTCCGTCCCTTACCGTACCCCTTTCAGAGGACGCGATCAACTCCTGGCGCGATGAGGCCATCCAGAAGATGTGGGAAGAGCGCCGTAAGATGGGAAGGACGCCCCTTGTCGCCAGTCCCCTGGTAGGTCCAAGGACGGCCATACAGGCTAGGGTGATTCTGCTGCGCCTGAAGAAGGTTCTGAACTCTTAAAAGCTCAAAAGTTGGCTCGAAAAGCGAGAAGGTTTAGAGGCCACCTTGTGGAGGGCTCTATTGGATTCATTGGGAGCTCCCCTCACCCCCTGTTCCAGCTCAAGTCCTTCCGGAACGTGGAGCTCTTCTTCAAGGACGAGAGCCAGGCGCGGACACACTCCCTCAAGCACCGCTATGCGTGGGCCCTGGTGATGTGGGCCCTGATCGAGGGCCACATCCGCGAAGGCACCACCGTCTACGAGACCTCAAGTGGGAACACGGCCGTCAGCGAGGCGTTCATGTGCCGCCTGGTGGGCGTCCGCTTCGTGGCCGTGGTCCCCGACACCCTCGAGGAGGTCAAGGCGGAGCACATCCGCGAGCAGGGCGGCTCCATCGTCCGCGTGCCCCTCGGCGACCGTCTCCGCTTCGCCCGCAACCTCACCCAGGGCCACCCCGACCGCTTCTTCATGAACCAGTTCGCCAACGCCGACCGCGCCGAGGAGTTCCACGAGAGTAAGTCGGCCTACCGTAACCCGTAGCTAGAGAGTTATGCTCTTCGTCCGCTATTTAATAGCCCCATTGCCCGACTACCGTAACCCTCTTCAGGCGGGGACTTCGACCACGAGTCGGTGAACGTCCTCCACGAGATCCTGCAGCAGTTCCGGGAGTTGAGGGGCCCGCAAGCGGCGCCGCACTTCTTCGTGCACGCGGCGGGCACGGGCGGCACACTCTCGTCAGTGGGACGCTACGCCAAGAAATACGCCGTGGGCACGAAGACCGTCCTCGCCGACACCGAACACTCCATCTACTACGACTACGTCGTCCACGGTCGTTTCCGCAACGAGAGCGGCGCGCCTTTGTGGGTGGCCCCCGGCATGGCCGGCATCGGATTCGGTCCCATGGGCCCAGCTGTCCACGGCGTCTCCACCAGGTGGGCACCAACGCCTTCTGACTTCCCTGTTTTGGGCTTTTCCGAATGGCTCATCCTCTGTTTCTCTAGTGTGGGGACTATCACCCTGAAGAGGGTCCCAGAAAGAGGTGTATCAGGCCCTCTAATATAATGTTGGAGATCCTAGCCAACCCCGAACCATTTCAGCCTGACGCCGGCGGTGGTGGACATGGCCATCAAGATCCCGGACCTGGCTTCGGTGGCGGCGATGCACTTTCTGCGCGGCCAAGGAGTCGCCGGCGGCACGAGCACCGGGGTCAACTTCGTGGCCGCGCTCCACTTGGCGGCAAAGGTGGCCGGCGAGCGCCCCGTTGTCCTGGTGACGCTGCTGGCCGACCGCGCCAGCTCCTACGAGAGCTCCTACTACAACGCAACCTGGGTGCGCGAGCAGTTCGTCGGCCAGGGTTCCTTCCCCTGCTGGCAGCTGGCGGTGCGCCGCGCCGTCGAACTTGGCGCCGACCCCCTCCGACTCGGCGCGTCCTGCGCCCTCGCCTAGATCTCCTGTCCCTAACCAAAGCCGTGCTAATAAATACAGTACTCCTCTCGAGGTTCGTGGGACAGCCGAAGGAGGTTGACGCGTTTCCTAGGGATCTCACAGCATAGGGGGAGAGGTGCTCGGAAAAGGAGCGCCGAAGGAAGAGAACGGCTACGGACATTTGGAACACATGATCTGTACCATTGAGCAATTCTGGAAGCATCTCGCAGCATGTGTCGACACTAGGCTTAAGTTCTTAGGCTTTACCTCTCTGGATTAGGTCATTGAAGCCTTTCTGGAGAGGCCAGCTGCTACCAGCTAACCCTTTTTCCTTCAGAAACTATCCTTGTCCTGCATACTCACTGCTAACCACAGGTACTAGTGCTGGTCAGGTGGGGCCAGAAACTGTCCTTGTTCTACAGTAATCTCAGAGGACCTTATCGCATATTTCCTCTGGCATCAAGTATCTTATTAGTCCGCAGGCCGTTCCATATCGCCCTCTCCTTCCCATCTTCGAGGTCAGATCCACTCCCAAAAGTAGGTCGTCGCCCACCCACGTCGATAGCACGTCGATTCTCTCGCGCGCCGCCACAGCCAGAGTCCTCGATGGCGCGCTCCAACGTCCGGCACCGGCGGTTCCCGGTCTCCGCGCACTCCGAGGGCGCGGCGGGGCCCTCCGGCGAAGACTCCTCGCGGCACGAGTTCGAGGCCTCGGGGCTCACCGTCCAGGGCCACCCCGTGTGGCCGGACATCCCCGCCGGCCAGGGCGAACTCTTCTTCGAGTGCACCCTCTTCCTCTACTCCGTGCTCGCCCTCTTCCTGCAGTACTTGAACCTCTACAAGACGCTCTGGTGGCTGCCCAAGTCCTACTGGCACTACTCCATGGTAAGCCTCTCCCAGCGACCTAATCTCACTCTGTCCCTTTCAGAAGCTGCACCTGATCAACCCCTACTTGCTCTCCTGCGTCGGGCTCCTTCTGGGCATCCGAGTGACGCGCTGCTTCTGGAACACCATCTCCTTCATCTTCGCGACGCTGCTCTCCGCCGGCTGGACGCGCTGGGCGAACATCGCCGCCGTGGTCGTTGAGTTCGGCGTCATCAAGACGCCCCTCTTCTGCCTCGTCGTCTCCAGCTTCTTCTTCAGCTTCGGCCGCGTCTACCACGACTTCCCCTCCAAGACGCTCCTCTACTTCGGCTACGCGTGAGTCTTGGCTTCTTTATTCACTATTTCAACCTGGAAGTTATGACTTAAACTCACCGTAATCTCCTTTGCTTCGCTCCTTCAGCCTATCTACTTTCCAGGATCTTCGCCTTCTCGGTGACCTTCACGCACGAAGCCGCCCACCGCTTCAGCCTGGCACTGGGCCTCCTGCGACGCCACTTCTTCCAGCACGAGCTGCTCGCGCGCCTGGAGCGCTCCTTGGCCGCCATCGGCAAGGAGAGCCAGATGGTCGACCTGGAGATGGTCACCCACATGTGCAGTGAGAACCCAGGTAGCGCCGCCTCCTTCGCCCGTGGCTCATCAGGACTTCCAGGGACCATCCGCGAGGAGGTGGACATCCTCTACAACGACTTCTGCCACCGCGTGAAGCACTGCGTCTTCGTCGGCGTCTCCACCGCCTACTTCTCCGTCTTCATCCCCTGCGTCTTCACCCCGGAGAAGACGCAGAGCGGGATGCCGCAGGAGATGCTCATCGACTACGTGTGGGTGGCGCAGCTGGCGGTGGTGGTGGCCTGCACCACCTTCTCGCTCTACGTGGCCTACCTCTTCCCCCTGAACTACTGCGACCTACTTCACCGCAGCGCCTCGCACCTCGGGTGCTGGCAGCCCCTGGACGACCCCAAGGCGGCGGCGGTGCTCCGCGCCGAGGCACCGGGCGAGTGGACTCCCGAGCGGCCCCTCTACCGCCACGGCGACGTCTGCTCTGTGGATCGCCGCTTCTTCAGGTGAGCCTTTGGCTGAACTACCGTAGTCATGCATCCTCCTAAAGCAATTGCTTGTTCGTAAAGTTCGGAGGTTCCCCCGGTCCATCTTCTCCCTTTGTGTTTCTCCTTCATACGCCTTCTTCAGGGCCGTGGCCAGCGAAGGGACTCGGAGCGGCGTGGCGGCACATCCGCTCTCGGCGGCGCACCGCTTCTTCCAGAAGTTCTCCGCGGACTGTCGCCGCGTGCCCACCTTCCTGTGCTGCTTCCAGCTGGGCCTCATCGCCTTCCAGTTCTGGCTCCTGCTGCTCACCACGGACTTCATCCAGATCGCCACGCTCGTGTTGCTCGCCTTCACCAACTACTTGCTCCTCGCCAAGAGCTTCAAGGACCGCGTCGTCCTCACGCGCATCTACCGACCGTCGCCGGAAGACCTCCAGCTCATCGAGCAGCTCAAGGCCGGCGGCTGAGTCAAGCCAAGCTTCATTCCTTCGGGTCATCGGGTGTCGGTTTCGAATTTGTAGATATTTCCGAGAAGAAAGATTCCTAGAACGTGCCTCTTGTCACTGTGGTCCCGATCAACGCATCGCTTGCTTGCTCGACTCTATTTATCTCGCCTTCTTGACGGATGTCATGTTTGATCCGATTCTTGTGACTTCCAGATGTCTTCCCAGCACGAAGGAGCCGAGGAGGTCGACGCCAAGGAGGTCGCGGAAGTCACCAAGGAGAACATGGAAGACGTCAAGGAGGAAGCGGAAGTCGCCAAGGAGGACAGAGAAGACGTCAAGGGGGAAGCGGAAGTCGCCAAGGAGGACAGAGAAGACGTCAAGGAGGACAACGCCAAAGAGGTCGTGGAAGTCACCAAGGAGGACAGGGAAGACGCCAAGGAGGACACGGAAGACGCCAAGGAAGTCAAAGAGGACGCCAAGGAAGTCAGAGAGGACGCCGAGGAGGACGACGCCAAGGAAGACATAGAAGACGTCAAGGAGGAGGCAGAGAAGAATCCGCTGGACCTGGCCGAAGCCCCCGTCGAGGAACTCATGATGGCTTGTGGTCGCCCCGTGGAGATAACGCTGGCGAACAAGTCAGTGCGGCGCGGGAACGTCTTCTCCATCCACCCGGTGACGCGCCAAGTCACCCTGATCGAGTTCGACGCCAAAACAGAAGGTAAGAAGAAGCTAGGATGCTGCAAGTTAACACCACTTCTTACAGAGCCCAAGAAGCTATGGCTGATTCCCGAAAGTGGCGTGAAGTCCTTCCGCCAGCTCGAGGAGGAGGAGGTCTCTCGGCTTCCCGACGTTCTCCACCCGTCGCCCGAGCTCTCCGTGTGGATGTCCCGACTCTTCGGCGCCAAGCTCCCCGAGAGGAATAACAAATACGAGCCGTGAAGCAGGAGAATTGTTATAGCAACTTTGTTAAACGGGTTTATACATGTTGGAATTTAATTGCGACGACTTCGCTTGAGTTCTTGTGTCCCGGGCGTTGCGGGCGCCTTGCGCTTCCGGCTCTGAAAAGACCAGTCAGCTGGGAACACCACCACCTACTTACTCCTTGGGGAGCTCCGTTTCCGAGATCAATGAGGCGCGCGATCCTGCGTCGTGAGGACGGTCCTCCTTCCATGGTCAGGACCGAGGGGTCGTCACACATGGTGTCGTTTGAGATCCTGAGTCGTGGCTCGATATCGATGACCTGAAGACGACCACATCACAAGCCTCCTTTGGTTCTACTTACCGGGCCTCCACTTGTGCTGGCCTGGGACTTCAAGGACTCCAGTTCGTACTCCGCGCTCTGCAGGGCGGTCTTTAGCTCTTGGAGCAGGATGGAGTTGGTCCTGAAGTCATTGTATTCGACCACGAATTCTTGATAGGCGTGCGGCATATCTGAAGAAGAAGGTCATTAGGAGATAATAGGAGACGAGACAAAGTACCTAGCTTCAAGCCTTGGACTACTTGATCCAGCGTCTTGATCTTCCTCTGTCCGACGTTAGTAGGAAGCTTCATCTCGTGGCTTCTAACGTGGGCTCCCGCCGACTTGAACTCCGAGAAGCGGAGCTGGACTGTTTCCACAGGCTGAAGAAGGTGGTGAATGAGGGGCACCACTATGGTCACTTACAGTAATAAGCGGGCTCTGTGAAAGGATGGACAAGTTGGCCAAGCTGCTGGTCTTGTTGCTTCTGATCGTCTTCTTCTTCATGACCATGGACGGTGCCGGAGAGAGCGCCGCCGAGCTAGAACAATGCATGATGGTGGTGGCACAGAATCCTTACGCCCTCGAAGGCGCTAGGAGCATTGCTAGGACTTACCTCAATGCCGGGGACAAAGGAGCCCGCTCCGTGACGGAGTTACTGATGAGCTTCTGCAGGTCTTGGGCCATCCTCTCGCGTTCGCGCTTGCGCACCTCTATCTTCTTCATCTCGGCCACGAGCATCTCCTCCTCCTCGATCTTAATAAGGATCGGTAGATGTAAGCAAGAAGCCAAGTACCTCTTCCTTGGTCCGATTCCACTGCTTGATGAGCTGCTCCTTCCGGTTCTTCTCGTTGGTCACGTCGTAGCACAGCTTGTCCGCCCCGGTTTCGCGCACGTTGTTGAGTTCGTTGACGACCCAGTAGTAGCGCTCCTTCAGGTCTTCCATGGAGCGGAAGTCCGAAGGGAAGCGTTCTCGGTCCCAGCGATCGGTGATGATCACCCATCTTAGGTCGAAGCGCGTGCACAGCTCGAACAAGTGGTCCGTCTCTTCCTTCGTCCAGCAGGTGTTGGCCAGGTGCTTCTGGTATTCGCTGTCCGTGTACTCAGGGACCTTGATCTTCTGGAACGTACAGAATAAAGAAGGATCTTTGGGGATTCCAGACGTACCTTGTTGTACTTGGCGAATATGTATGGCTTCTCGTCAAGCCTGTCCGCCCGCATCCAGTGCTTCAGCTTCAAGCCGTCCGTCCGGCCCTCGTTCTCGAACTCCGTGTAAACCCACTTCCGCACAGGGCGCATTCCGAGCTAAACCACTGAAAATGAGCACTCAGGGTGGGTGAATACCTGGATCTTGGAGTTCTGGTAGCCTTGAGACACGGGCAGCAAGGAGGAGAGCTGCTTGCCCTTGTTCTGCTGGACGAGAAGGTTGTAGAGCTCGCGATGCATGCCCTCCGGACGTTTGAACTTCTCCTCTGGGGGTTTCCGCGCATTGGGCCTCTGGAAAGGAAACGCTAAGAAGACGGTTAAGAAGCTCTCCAACCTTCTTGTCGACGGACGTCAGCTTCAGGAGAGAGCCATCGGACGTGGCGCCTCCCCGCCCGAGGATGTCTTTCATGTCCGAGCTGTTCATTTCTGCGGCTCTGAAAAGATCCTCCTTAGCTCCTTCTTGTGGTGTTTGGTTGGCGCGAAACCTCTTCGACGAAGAAGGCTTCCCCGAGAGCCGTGGAGAACGATGTTGTTTACCGTACCCAGTCGCATAGATTCGACGGAGATCGTGTTGGGAGTTTTCGCGTACTGCTCGTGTGTTCTGCCCTTGAGAAGCCGATGTTCTTGATGGAGATTTGGACGATGATGGACGTTGAAGATGATTTGGACACGAAATTAGCGAATGGTGTGATCGCACTGAACAGGGGAAGATTTCTAGGCATTTTTAAGATGTTCATAGAAAACTCACTATCTTAGCCCTTTGAGGGGTTTTTGGGTCCTTTCTTCGGATCCGGTTTACATGTTAGCCCATGCAGGTGCCAGGTTCAGTGCTCCATTTTCGAAGTTAGCCGAGGACTGACCAGAATGTGCGCGCAGTATACGAATTCTGTTTACAGTCGCTTTACGATTCAGAAGCGTCGTAAAAATGTTCCCATTGACGCATCCTGGTACAAGAGGAACATGTTTTCATGTGCAGCAGAAGCATGAACAGAAGAAACATGCTTGAGATCACATCGAGAAGGTGTTGATATACCGTCAAAGAAGGGCCTCTTGGTGTTTTATTTTTAGTATGGTGGAAGGAGGAAGTATCCTTGCTCTGGAGACTCCTTGAGAGCACGTTATGCCCGTGGAAATGGGCCCGGAATGGGTGATTCTCAAATCTCTATTCTGGAGATTCCTTGAGAGTCTCGAAATACTACAGCAGCGTTCACTCAAAGTGCTTTTAAGCATCCCGGACGCTGGGATTCCAACTCCAGGATACGGTCTTTCTTTCCTCTTCTGAGCTTCGGTCTCATTCTCCTTTGCAGGGATATCTGCATCTGCATCCCTCCCATCGGTGAGTAAGCGATGGCACGAGCCACTTACAACTGCACGTGCGACCTTCGGCAGCACTGGAGTCAGGGGGCACGCATGCCGAAGCACGGGCGGTGATAGCGGGCGCCGATAAGTAGAAATAGCCAGGTTTATCGCTTCGCCACCGCATCGGGTCGACCGGTCACCTCGACCGATCGACCTGAGGGCTCGTAGACGACCCGGAGTCCGGTTTGCCGAGAAGTCCTCGACGCTTAGAATCATATCTGGGGAGCTCCAGTCCGTCTAGCTTCCCCTTCCCTTCGGTCGACCATACCTCGCCCCTTATCGCCTCTCTTTTGGCGCTAGGGGACAGCGCCTGCTCTCGAGGCCGTAAAAGCTACAACAGGGTATTTATAGAATCCTCGCGGTCCCTTGCGTGCTAACCGTCCTTATCGCCGTGAGAACGAGCGTTTTTCCATAAAACGAAGGCACACTCCGCATTCGGTCCACTCCTTGTCCATGCCACTGTTCCCTTCCGCGCCGCTCTTCCTCCTTACAGTTTCCCTTCAGAAACATGCACTCGACGACAGCAATCGCCTTCTTCTGCCTCCTCGCCCTTGGCCAGGCGCTCCAGTGCTACCACTGCGACTCCAAGCAGCACCCAGAGTGCAACAGTCATTTCGAGCGCCACCTTAAGACCTGTGAACCCCTCGAATTCGGAAAGTTCGTGGGAGAAGACGCCAAGCAACCCATCGGATGCAGGAAGATCGTCCAGAACATCATCGGTACCGTAACCCTTCCACTATAGGTGTTAAAGATGACGCTTTCCGGGTTTACTCGGGTTAACCGAGTCCTAACTTGATTCGTCGGCTAAAAAGTCGCCTTCTTCGGCGAAACTAAAAAGGTTAACCTGATATGGTTTGACCGAGCCCACACTTCACCGCAGAACCGGTCCCGTAGCAACACCGACTCTGGCCCTTCCCTACCGTAACCCACAACCTTCTAGGCGACATCTCCATCGTCCGCGAGTGCGCCTACACGGGCGAGAAGTTCGACGGCAAGAAGATAACCGGCACCTCCGGCGTGGCGATCACCCTCTACCAGTGCTCGGGCGACCAGTGCAACGGCGCCTCCGCCCTCTCCTTCTCCCTCGCGCTCGTCCCGGTCGTCGCCCTCCTTTGGCGATTCTGAACACTCCTGCCTCCTTGTTTATGTACATTCATGCCCCGTGAACTGATAAACCGATTGATCGTCGCGTAGATCGCTTTGTACTCTGTCGACCAGAGTCAACACGAAGCCGGCGACCACCTCCTCCCACGGCTCCGAGAATCCGAGAAGATGCCAACTTTAGGGTCGGATTGGGATAAATGTTTATTTTACTTGTTGTTTTGAGCTTGCTGTTCGATTAGGATTCCCTACTGTGCCGAATCGGACTCAAACCCATTCGAATTAGGGATATAGGGTACTTTCCCACGTCTTCCCGAGAACCTCCCCCGGCGGATGACCTCCTTTTGGGTGTGTGCAGTGGTTTCCCTCTTGGACGGACCGCCACTGCTTTTTTCTCCCGATATCCGCCGGGTAAGTAGGATGCCGGAGACAAAGAACCTTCTGCGGAGATCGGTTATCTATCCAGAGCGAAGCACACTCTCAGCACGGGGTTCTTCCATTCGATCCGTCGTCGCCTCCAGCGCCGCTCCTCACCGAGCTTCGTATCGAATTTCGATTTATTTGAGGACCCTCAGCGATTAGGTCTCGGCACGATTTTAATAAATCTTGATAAAACAAGGTTATTGCGCCTGAAATCGCCGAGTTTGAGGAGTTCGGATGGAGGAATCCATCTTATCTGGATTGGCCCCTTAAGGGCCGTTTATAGCCTGGGATTTCTTTTCTTCCTACAGTTCTTCTTTTTCCATCCTTTAGTGCGTTCGCAGGGCTGTGCGAGTTCCGTGGAGGGCTTCAACGGGAGATAGCACGTTTTATCGATTTTTTGGCTTATTTTTCAGTGGGTGTAAGAATGGAAAAAAATGTAAAAAATGTGAAAAATTTCACTAAAAAAGAGAATTTTTTCCTTTCACGCATAATTTCCTAACTCGCTTATAATGAGCCCCAAGTTAAGTAGCAAACTCTGGTTCGATGGGAGCGAAACTTGGAGTTCGGCGGATCTATCGATCCTCCTGTCCAAATCGATTGAATTGACTTTCGGCCTGGAAGCTCAGGGGATCAGCCTTCAAGGAGCTGAGCTCGAGGAATGTGGTTCTATCGACCTCAGAGCCGAGTGCGGCGGAGTCTATCCTGGCGATTCCCGCGACAGGGACTCGCGTCCCGAAGCGAAAACCATTCAGCTGCCACGCTCAGAGGGCGTGGCATTGTCTCAGCCGTCTTTCCCATCCACGCACTGACATCACGACCGCTCGGCCGCCGCGACCGCCGCGGAATGAGGCTTTCTGTCTCGCATAGATCCCGCATTTGCAAATCTCCATCCTCCGAACACCGAAAACGGAGATCGGGCCTCCGAGCGCTCCAAGAGCCTGGCTCGCCGCATCTCGGTCGTCTCCCTCTTGGCAACCAGTCGCGCGCTGTTTTTCTGGATCTGACAGCGGCGGAGAAGCACGTTCTCGATCTGCCTTTTTCCGAGAAAAAACATTCCAGATCGGAGCCGCCGGTTCCACGGCGGCTCCTCTGTTTTAAATGCCCACGTCCACGCCAACACGGCGATCGATTTGACTGTGCGCGTGAGGACCGTGTGCCCATTCCTAACGATTCTCCGTTACAGGCGAATCTGCCGGGTGAGAAGAAACGTGTGCTGCCGCCTTCTTACTGACCGTGTCCCGTCTACGAGAAGCTCAATACGATGTCGGAAGGTGCTGTCACGCGGCGACGAGTCCAGGCCAAAGCAGTGGAAGACGTAGGCGACGAGTCTTTGTGGTGCTCCTCATCTTGTCCCTTGCAGGCGAAGAAGGATAGCGAAGTCGACGACTCTGGAGATGCGTCCGGTGGAGAGGAGCGAGGGGACGACAGGGCGACGCGTTTCACGCTCATGGAACAGATTCTCCTTTTGGGCCTAAAGGATCGTGAGGTACGATGTCCTGTGCTTTATCTGTTAGACGTCGTGGCTTCTAGGGATACACCTCCTTCTGGAACGACTGTATTAGCAGCGGACTCCGTGGGTGCGTGATGATCGAGTTGGCACTTCGCAATCGTATTGAGCTTGAAAAGACGGGTATGCGAAAACGAGCCCTATTGTCGCGGAAGGTAACTACTTCAACAAAGTATGAAGGCTAACCTTGTAACCAATGTAGATTCTCCTCAAGAACGATCAACCGACGGGCGATGTGATCCTGGACGAAGCACTGCGCCACATTAAGGAAACACAGCCCGGGGAGACCGTCACTAACTGGGTCGAATACCTGAGCGGGGAGACATGGAATCCCCTAAAGCTCCGATACCAGTTAAGGAACGTACGCGAACGCCTCGCGAAGAACCTCGTGGAAAAGGGTGTCCTAACCACGGAGAAACAAAATTTCCTGCTGTTCGACATGACGACTCACCCGCTTCACGATGGAGTTCTGAAGGGCAAACTCATCAAGCAGGTCCAGGAAGCAGTACTGCAACGCTGGACGAACGACGTTCACCGCATGGACAGAAGGATGCTTTCGCTTATTGTTCTGGCGCATGCCAGTGATGTTTTGGAAAACGCGTTTGCCCCTCTCAACGATCAGGTATGCCGCGGAGCCCATTCTCAGTCCCATTATATCTCTTCAGGATTACGAGGTTGCCATGAAGCGAGTCCGGTCGATTCTGGAGTTGGACTACGAAGCGGAGAGCGAGAAGAAGGGGAACGGATGTACCGACGTGATGTGGGCTGTCTTCGAAGCTTTCAGCAAATGAGAGTAGCTGGGATCCCTAATTGTACCAGTTTCATTCCTGTCTAGTCGGTTACGTTCGCTTTCATTTACCCAGTCTTGTGGTCTGTCGTGCCTTATTGCCTCCTCCCTTCTTGTTCGTCCCCTGTGGTGTCACTCTGCATGTTATCCTGCTCGCACCCATATCTGTGATATACCTTCTCTGCAGACAGAGCGCTGTTTTCCTCAATACTAATATGTTTTATTTGGTTGCCGTCCTCGTATCCACCTGACGTCGTTTCGCACGGACATCTCGAAACCACTGAAGGCGTTGGTGTTAAGTTGCCCCCGTTCATGTACATTAGATCGCCTCCTTCCAAAGTGTGTTCCCTGTCCCATTAATCGTTTTGTACTTGTTTTGTAACTCACAATGTACAGAAACATATATGTGATGAGTTTATAATATAATTTATCTATACACCCATACCGGTTTACTGTTCAATCACCAACCACTTCTCCTTGATCACCTTCAGTCCGGCTTCTCCGAGGGGCTCGCGGATCTTCACGCTGACGGCGAGACGTCCTCCGGCCGGTTTTCGTCCGTCCATCAGCGAAACGATCCCGTCCACGGTGGCCTTATCTTCGAGATCGCCGATCTTGAATTCCGCGGTCCCCAGTAGCTTATCGCTGCGGAGGAATCCTCCTTTCTGGTACACTTCGAACTTGATTCCACTCCTCTTGATTATCCGCAGAAACTGCCGAGATTTACGGTTGATAGTGAAATCCACAGTCTCGTTGAATCCTAAACGAGGTACTTCAGGACTGATAGGTATTCTGGGTGCATACTGGGTGAGTCCGTTCCACTGACAGGTTTCGTCTTCCCCGTTTGATGGGCGTCGTGGGGGAAGGGGAAGTCGTACGTGACGTACACGTTCCCGTCGGTGGGCTTGTATCCCGAAGGCAGCTTCACCTCATCCGCGCCGACGATCACCACACGGACGATCTCCGACGACAGGTCCGCGTTCATCTCCACACACGGGAACTCCTTGGTCACGTAGCGGTACCTAGAGATGAAGTCAGCTAAGACATGGCCCTCAAACCATACCTGGGAGGGTCCTCTCCGTTCGCAGCTTGGGAGCGTAGATGCAGAAGATCCCTCTTGCAGGAGGTGAGCATGTTCTCGTAGAGCTTCACGCGGCTCACATCTCCCAACTTCCCGAAGTGGACACGGTTGTTGTCACAGAGCTTCACTTGCCGGATAAGATCTCGCTCCATGGAGGCATAGACTTCTTGAACGTCTCCAGCGATCAGGGCGTTTTCGTTTCCGGTCAGCGACTTCTGCGATTCGATCACCGGCTTGAGGGTTCCCTGAGCTGTCGAAAGTTGAGGAGGAATGGGCGCCTTCCTGATGTCCACTGGTAGTCCGTTACGCGATGCTTCTATCATGGGATCGAAGCCCTAGAGGAACTGTAAGTTTTAGAGAAAGCTTCACAAACCTTTGCACTCAACAAGTACTTCTTGGCCGCGGTCACATCTCCTCGTTTCTTCGCTAGAATCGCCGCCTCCTTGAACTGCTTTTGTCGGTTCAGTAGGAATTGCAACTGGCTTTGCTGTCGCGAAGAAGGCCCTCCAGCGCGCGGATCTACGGCCGCCAAAGGACCCACTGCAGGGAGAGGACGAGAAGCGGTAGGAGGAGCCTTTGGAGGAAGTGCTGCCTGGGGTGGTCGCGCGACAAGCTTCTCGAATCCTGGAGGAGCGGGCAGTTCGGAGAGGTCAGGCGCACCACCGGCTCTTATCTCGCGGATCACTTGCTGGTAGTTCTGAACGATTCGGGAGTTCATCCGGAGCTTGCGGTCGTTTCCCTCAGCTTTGTACTTGGCGGAGAGGTCCACGAACGCCTCTAGGCGTCTCTGCAAGTCCTCCTCCAGAGTCTTCGGAGGTGCAGCTTTCGATGGTGGGACCTTGTAGGGCGGAGGGGTCGGCGGGATTTCGCTTTCGTCGCACTCCGTAAGAAGGCCTTCATTGACCGCCTTGATGGCTTCGTCGAACTGCTTAGCTACTGTCACGAACTGGAGGGCCGCCGCCTTATCATCTACTTTACTGGCGAGATGTGCGTTCTTCACGTACGCCTGTTTTCGTCGCTGTAACAACGACAGGAGGGCTCCTTTCGACGAGGCGTCTTCTGCTGGCTGGGGCTTCTGAAATTACACACTGATTCTTGGTCACATTCACTAGAAGTACCGGCTGGATTTCGACCTTCTTGGGGAGGCATTCTTCATTCCTTGGTGGGATTGGTGGAGGAAGAACGCTCGGCTTTGCTGCCACCTTTGGAGGTTCCTGCGATGGCGCAGGAGCAGGAGGGGCTTCTTCGAGAGGAGCAGCCTGTCCAGGTAAGGCAGGGATCTCACTCAAATCGAACTTTATTCCTTTCTCCGCCTTCTTCATCAGCTCCGCCACTTTCGCCAAGGCTCTGTCATATCTAAAGAGATCGGAAACGTGTCAAGAAGTATTTAGGAGTCATACCTCCGAATCTTCGAGGAATTTCCCCCGGCCGCAGCCTTCATCTTCTTGTACTCTGACTCGACCTCACGGAGCTTCTGGAGCAGCCCGTTATCACCGACGCTCCGGGGTGGGGCAGCTGGAGGCATGTGGGCCGACCTGGACGGAACTGCTGGAGGCATGGGCGCGGCTTCTGGCTCGTCGTCGCCAACCAGATCGGCCAACTCGCCAAGAAGCTCTTCGTCGTCTTCAACGCCATCTGACAAGTCCCCGTCGTCGTCCGGCACGTCAGCCAGTGCGGCGGAGAGCGCGACCGGGTCCAGCGCCCTCGACGGCTGCTTGGGCGCATCTGGAAACCCACGGGTCAAACATCACGGGATGCGGACCTACTTCGCTGCGCACTGCGCTGGTTGCTCGACTCGGTCTTCCGCTTGCCTTCGTTCTCTAGAGCCATCAGCTCGGCAAGAAGGTCGTCGTCGTCCTCGACATCCCCGTACAGCGAGGACTCAATCTTGGAGAAGTCCATTCTGCGTCTTGTCGGTGATTTACTTGACCTGAAATCAAAGATCAGAAGCTGGCTGAAGAAGCCCCGCGAAGGCTCCCGGACCTGCACCCCATTAGCTACGACCGCTGTCTTCTCACGGGAAAAGCAAAATGGGAAAAAAGCAAAATGAAAACAACGCGGTGAAGAAGTTTGAGTCAAGTCGTTGCGAAATACTTCACGACGCTACGTTTCGCTCGATCGACGACGTCACCGCCGCCACAACGATAAAACATCATGTATTCTTCACACTTTTTCATCTCACGTTCGCCGTCACTTAAGTTATTTACAAAACCATATTTACAGGATGCAAGACAGTATTTACAACGCAACAGTATATACATAGGCACAGATATAGGTTTTGGAGGGTCATTCCAGTAGCTCGAAGTCTTCGTCGCTGTTGTACTGAGGATCGCCAAGGTCCCAGAATTCTGAAGAACGACCACTGTAGCTGTGTATGTTAATTTTGTTTACCTTGTATTTGTACTTTATCGTTGAGCCCGCTGTAGGGAACGAATTTGGGGAATCCTTTCGGTCGTTCTTCCATTAAGTGAAACAGCATTGGATTCTTGCTGAGGACAGTCTGCAAAGACGGGTGAGAAGAGCTTACAGGAATAAGGGCATACCTCCTGAAGACGAGAGCACATGTCAGTGTAGTCTTCCTCGTTTAGGCAGATAAAGGACACAGCCAAGGAGGGGTCCAGGCTGTTGTAGTTTGCGTGGAGCATATAGGGGCAGTGGAACGATGAATCGTCAAGGACCACTTCTTCATTGGCGTCTTTGACTGCGGCGCTCTCGTCGACGTTTTCGAAGTCAGAGGTGTTCACAGCCTGCTGGCAAACATGAGGGTCCAAGTAGAGCATCTGAAAGTGTCGGACTTAGAGCGTGAATGAGAAGATCCTTCACTCACCTTCTCGCCTACCATCCCTACGATGTAAAGTGCGTGATTAGGACGACCGCCTAAAACTCCGGCAAACTGCGGAAGCTTGAACAGCTCCTGAAACGGTCGACCATAGCATTAGAGCGAGGAGATGAGATCACCTACTTGAAAGGCTGGAATGTAGCAGCGATTAATTTCCCGTAATCCCAGGCGAAGGGGCACGATGATGAGCAACGGCCGCCACTCAGTCTCCAGCTCGCCAGAAGGATTTGGGGTCGTTGTGGTGTGGGAGTTATCTTCTGGGTGGCAGATCTTCGTTTGTGGGGGCTTCGTGTAAGCCATCAACCGCACGTCGCTGTGGACTAGCACGTTGTCCAGCGCCACGTGGACGGACATCCGCGACCAGTCGTCGAAGATCGTGAGCTTCTTCAGGACCTGGGCCGCTGTGTTCGGGCCGAACCAGTCTCCGACCTTTCTCTTATTCGATACGCCCATCTGAGCTAAACTACTTCGGTCACTATATGCCAAGAAACACAGCCACTTACCAATTTGATGCAGTGAGTACAAGCAGTCCTTCCTATCCTGGAACATCTTCAGGATGCTCAAGTAGGTGTCGTTCTTTGACTCTGAAGGGGACCACTGCCAGGAACGTCCCAAATGGCGAACTGTCAGTGTGTGCCCCATTAGCATCTGCGCACATCGTAGCATGCAGCCCCATCCTTGATCGCTTGTTGGGCCAACGCCGCCAATGGGCGGAAAGTTTTTGCGATAGGTGAACCACAGAAGCGAGGACACGTACTTCTTCAGCTCATCGTGATCTAGAAGAAGCTGATGGTGGTGGGGACAAGATATCTGTGCATACCTTTCTTGCCCGCGAACTCCCGTCCAAGGACATAGACGGGTTGCCCGTCGTCAAAGAGTTGCGATTCCCTCGAGTCGTAGAAGCCTGGCTCGAAGGTCAAGCAGGACTCGAGCATGCTGGAGAACCCTTCGACGTTCATGGACGCAGTCCTGTGCCGTCGGTGCGACCTAACAGAATGAATCACAAAGGGGGATTAAAACGGTGATAGCGATGCGGAGGGGCGCGAACGTGGCTTGTTCAATGCGAGGAACAGAGGCGCATTCCGTGGCCGTCGTTCTTCGACTCTGGGAAATCAGAAAGGCCAAGTGTGGGAAAGGAGGTGGTACGGTGCTTGCGAACACCCATCACATCTCGCAACATGCTTCCAAGACCGATCAGCTGAGACTTCGGGTACTGTGGCTAGCCGCAACAGTCAGGGATGTCGTGGTGGGGCGAGTAAACGGCGTTTTGCTGCTGCGTCGTTATTTCGAAGCCCGGACCAGAAGGACGGTCATCTGACTTCCAGAAGAAATGGTCTTGTCTCTGAAGGAGAGCAAGGTTATCGCTATTGTCGCTACTGGGAAGCATATTATGTTGAACGCGCTAAATTAATGCAGGTTCCGTGAATTATATTGCGAGAAGGTCCCAAATCGTGCCCGTCGCTTGGGTCTCTTCATCTGTTTTGTTTGTAGATACGAATATGTCAAACGAGGACGTCGCGCCAATGCTCCAAGAAGTGGGATCGGAAGAACGCGGGATGCCGAAGTCCGGCCGCTGGTGGAAGTCGGTGAACAAGCAGAGGTTGGTGCTCCCGCCGAGCTGCTTTTACTCTATAATTCTAGGCATACTGCGATCTTCAAAGACAAGCCGTTGAAGTCGTCGTGGGAAACGAAAATGAAGAAGAAGGCCGAGCAGCAGGCGGTGAAGCTGCTTCAGGAGCAGATTCGCTCGAAGATCGCGGAAGAGAAGGCAGCGAAGATCGAGGCGCGGAAGGAACAGGAGCAGCGGAGACAGGAGAACGAGCGCAAGGGAGAGATCGTCCAGGTGATCACGAATACAGCGAAGCTGAAGAAGACCAAGAAGAAGCAGCTCCGATCCATCCAGAAGCGCGACACCAACTGACCGTCTTCGTCTCGTTATTGTTGTTGTTGATTTTTTTGTTATGCTGTTGAGTAAAAGTCGGTTGAGAGCTAGCCAGGCGTTTACAGAATCCACTGGGTGTTCGGGGCACTTCTCTCAAAAACCTTTCCGACAGGAGCTTTACTCGGAAGTCGGGGTGCTCCCGCGGGAATTTTTGCAGATGCCACTCGTAGAACGGAGACACCACAATAACTTCGAGTGAGAGTTCGAGAAGAAGGTGAAGGTGGGTATTACGGTAGAATGGGCAGACCTTTTCGGAAGCCGAAGGTCGACATCGGACAAATGTCTAGTAGACAATGTCTACTTTGTCTGCACGACAACAAAAAAACAAGACTTTACAGTAGCCACATCTTGTAGACTGTTCCATTCGCGTTGTCCTCCGGCTCGTGGCTCGGTCGAGCACCGGCACTTCCCACCCTACAGTTGGGTAGATGTGAGACCGCTCAGTTCTGTGTATCTTCGTCTGTCGATCGGTTGGAAGGTGGTGGCGGACCACAGAACTCTTCGACTGCGATGTCAAGTGCTTACGGCTCTAATGTGCCCGGATCGTTATTCGAAACAATAGATGTTACAGTGGAGGGCAAGAAGAACGAGCAGGCGAGTGAAGACATTGCTTCGACCCCTTCCTCACAGGGTGTATTTTACAGATGGGGATTCGTGTCAACAACAATCTCGTCGTCGTGAAGGTCGAGCGTGATTCCCCCAGTCATGGCCACTTGCAGTTCGGAGATGTGATCCTGGCGGTAAACGGACAGAAAATCGACCGGAAGCTCTTCATCGACGTGGTTAAGAAGCTCACACTAAACGTCTACAAAGTAAGATTCTACTGGCTCGACGTTTCTCTTCAACTTCTTGCAGATGGCTGTAAAGATAACGCGTCCGATCATCCAACAGGAGATGCCGTTGTCGCGCCTTCCCCGAGAATACGATCCCCTTCCCGGATACAAGTACCACGTGGGCGTGATGTTCATGATCACAGGATGCAAGCTGGCGTTACCCGTCAAGTCGTACAACAATAAGGTTCGCAGACTAACCTTCTCAGAACATTTTAGAAGCACCTTCTTGCAGGTTTACGTTACCCGTCTTACAGAAGATACGCTCTCTGCGCTCACTCTGAATATCGGCGACGCGGTGCTCGATGTCGACAATCAACCGGTAACCAGTGTTCATGAAACCAGTGAGGCCCTTCTAAAGCAGATGAAGGCAAAAGGATTCGTAAGTTACCTATAGATTGCCCGCGTTGTCATGAAAAGCTTATTCGAAGAATACCACATATCCTTCTTCAACAACTGGTGTCCACTGTTACAGGCAACGATGGTCATTGAACAAGCTGTGGACCCTGCCGCGAAGGCATATGTTCGAGCAGCACTCCTGGCCGAGAAGACGCAAGATCTTGATCTACCTCTGGCGCCTGACGTTATCGAAATAACGAAAAAAGAATCCGTCCGCTTCAAAGGAAACCCAGGCCTAAAGCCGTCCAAGATCATCGGAAAAGAGGAGGACCCGTAAGTTGTCACTTTACAGTATACTGACGGAAAGTTGCCATAGGAGGACAGGCAGCTGCGCCAAGAATTCCGCAAAGAAGAGGGCAGATTCTTCGCGCATCAGCGTCCACGACAACGCAGAGGAGTGTCCAATCGCATGCGAGGGAAATCCCAATCTCCTTGTGCACGTCCCCGTCCAACCAACTAACAACTACCAACCTCTCTGCAACTTTACTACAGATGCTAAGAAAGGGTAAACACTTACACTTTATCAGTGCTCTACAAAGCTATAGACATCTAAAATTAAACAGCGCTTTCAAGGACCTGCTGGTACTTCTTGATGCGAGAAGCAATGGACATATCGACGTATTTGTCTCCGATGTTTACGATCATTCCTCCGATCAGCTTAGGGTTGACAGCCATCGTAACGTGGAGCTCCTGGCCTTTCTGGGCAAACTTCTGCAAGGCACTGCGGAGGGCAGATTCCTGGTTCTTCGCGAGAGGCTAAACAGGACACAATGTGAGAGGAATTTGGTCGTCTAGAGTTACCTCGGCAGTGGTGACCTGGACGAAGAGCTCACCACGGTGGGCGCGCATGATGGATTCGAACGAGCTGATAACAGCCTCGAGCTTGTTCAGGCGGCCATTTTCGGCGAGAACGGCGAAGAAGTTCTGGGATTCAGAGCTCACTCCCACCTTGGCGAGAACAGCCTGGACGGCGTCCTTCTTCTTGTGGCGCTTCAGGGTGGGGTCCAGGACGAATTCCTGCACAAGTATCGATTTTTCAACGGAAGCTGCCCATACAACAGTATACCTTGAACTGGGCGTTGGTCTGGTACAGATCGCGAATCTTCTTCAGGTCGGTGTCAACAGCTTCTAGGCTCTTCTTCTTGAAAGCGGCCGAGTACAAAGCCGACGCATACCGTCCCTCGATTCCGTGGACCTGGACGGGGGCCTTGACGAGCTGTTGAGCTACCGAGCTCAAAGAAAGGCTCCTCTTGAACGCAAGGCTGTTCATGGCTGCAAAAAATCTCATTATTTGTGTTTCTCATTTTATAACGCGTTTTGCTAAGAAGATAAAGACGCGATGTCTCAGTACTTAAGGAAGTAGACCGTCCCCGACAGGAATTGGCGACGCTCCCAGCGCCGCTTGCGATCGACAAAAGTCGGATCGGTCGTGCTGAGACCTCGACCACGAAGCATCGAAACTCACGCACCCACCGAAGGCCATAGTTCCAAAACATAACTTGAAGAAGCCTCGGACTTGAAAAGAAGGCCCCCAGAAGAAGTTAGCACCACTAGAGATTAGAACACGCAGACGGTGTAGAGGAAAGACGGAAAGTCGGCGTGGTAGGCTTCCACATCTCCCGTGACCGAACGTTCGTTCTTTCCCAGTTTTTGAAATCCTGAGAACAGGGGCTTGCTTCCTACGGTTACGGTGACTGCGAATTCAGAGGAGCAGTTTTCAACGCGAGGTCTGTTGATGGGATGTTGCTGCCGGATTCTGGGTTGTGTTTCGTGCGTTGTTTTCTCTGCCCTGCATAAGCTCGCGTGCTTCTAAAGCCTACTTTTTGGGAATTTAAAAGTTACACGGATAAGAAATATGGTCGGGATGGCCGGCGAGAGGTTTCTAGGCGAATCGATGCCTTAGGTCGATGCATTTCTCCTTTCACGTATCGTGTCTGGCCATTGGTCAGTTTCCAATTTAGGTCAATTTGGGTTTTGTAGGGCTTGGCTTTCTGTGTTTGGCCAAGTCGTTCTGGCTCGGCAGTAGCGCACCGCTGAAGACCATTTTTCTTTTCTAGTGTGAGTTCATAGCAAAGAGAAGTTGTGGAATGTCTTGCTCAACAGTTGTGCAATGTTATGCCCTCGTGAACATCGCGTAGTTCGTTCCCTGTCGCTCAGTTCCTCACGTCCGTTTTTCCAGGTCCAAGCTCAACAGGTTAATCAACAATGCCGTTGGCTCGCGATTTGCTTCACCCCGATCCGGTCAAGGAGAAGCAGACCCACAAGCTGAAGCGCCTCGTCCAGCACCCCAACTCTTTCTTCATGGATGTCAAGTGCCCTGGATGCTACAAGATCACCACTATCTTCAGCCACGCTCAGTCCGTCGTCGTCTGCGTCGGATGCACCACGATCCTTTGCCAGCCCACCGGTGGTAAGGCCCGCCTCGTCGAGGGCTGCTCGTTCCGCAAGAAGCAACATTAAATGTACATTGTTGTTCCTATTTGTTACCCAGGTCTCTGGTTTCCATAAAATTTGTTGACGTTTGAAATATCTTGTTGTGCTAGGCATTGGACAAGTCCGGATGGGGTTATTCGTTTCCGTCCACATCGTTTCCTTCGTCCTGTGGTGCTTGTTTGAGCAGATGTTTTGTAGGAAGCGCGATGAACCTGTCGCGACGCCTCATCTGTGTGGAAGGCAACATTGCTAGCGGGAAGTCCTCTCTCATATCGCGTTTACTGTCGGCAAACAGTGACTTCAACACCATTCCGGAGCCGTTGGATGCCTGGCAGAGCTATGGAGGAGTCAATCCACTGGTACCTTACGTGAATCACAGCCAGTGACTGTAGACTTCTTTAGAATCTGATGTACAGCGACCCGAAGACCTGGGCGTTCTGGTTCCAAGCGAAGGTCCAGGTTGACATGGTGTTGATGCACTGCCAGGTATAGAAGAGGTGGTAAACTATCCCAGAGAACACTGCTTTTCAGCTGAAACCCGGCTTGAACGTCATGGAACGCTCGATTTTCAGTGCACGATACTGTTTTGTGGAGAATTTGAAGAAACAGTAGGTGAAACATCAAGTACTGAAGAGCACCAGGCCCCTTGTTTAGGCGTTACCTTACGGAGGAGCAGGTGGACGCGCTGCATTCCAACTTCACGTGCTTCGTGAACCATCACTCAATCCGCCCCGATTTGCTCAGTAAGGTTGCCTTAAAGTACCTCTTGTCCTAAGATTCCTGGTTCAGTTTACCTGAGAGCATCGCCTGAGGTTTGCATCGATCGTTTAACTGCGCGCTCCAGAGCAGAGGAGAAGAATGTTTCACTGGTAAGGAACGAATCGCAACAACCCTTAGCTTAATCTCTAACTTTCAGGACTACATTCGATCACTGCATGACCTCCACGAGAAGTGGTTGCTGGAAGACTGTGAGTACCCTGTAGAGGTGAGCTACTCAACAAGAAAGACGAGCAATTTTTGGCCGATTTCAGATTGTGGACGCAGATTCGGACATCGAAACGGTCGTGAAATCCGTGTCCGCCCGTCTTAGGGAAGAATAGCAGCAGGCGGAGAAGATGCAGCAGGTGGTGTAAACAGGCTGAACCGATCTCGTCTTGTGTGTAAAAAAGGAAAGTTTAAAAAGTTGTGAATAAATTCTACGTTTCCGATAGCGCCGATCGGCTGGTTCTTATCCGCTAGAATGAGACCGTACTTGCAAAATGAGACAGACTATTGTCGCGTCTGGGAGACAGTAACCGTATTTAGCTGACAGTCTGCAACTGTGGGCGGTATCGGTCAGTTCTACCACGCACCGAGGTAGGCGCCGCTCGGGAACCGAGAGGTTCCTTCTCACTTTATATGGAACGTGCCGCGACTGCATCGTCCATTCCGCGGTTCTCACATATTGCGGGCGAGCGTGTCCTTGTTTGAAAAATATCTTGCATGTGTATTTTGCTCGAAAAACGCGGTCCTGAACGGAACGACTAACATCATACGGTATCAGATGCTCCGCCCCTCAGTGATCCTAGCAGTGCTCCTCGTTGCGAGTTGCTCCTCGACAGACGTGTGTTCCTCGCCTGCAGAATCTTGTGAAAAAATGTCCGCCAACAACGAGCGTACCTTCATCGCCGTCAAGCCCGATGGTGTCCAGCGTGGACTCGTTGGCGATATCATCGCCCGCTTCGAGAAGCGCGGATACAAGCTCGTCGCCCTCAAGATGGTGACCGCCTCTCGCAACCACCTCGAGGTATGTCAAAGGTCTTTTACAGCGTTTTCATATTATTCTGTTCTAGGTTCACTACCAGGACCTGAAGGAGAAGCCCTTCTTCCCCTCCCTCATCGAGTACATGTCCTCCGGACCCGTCGTCGCCATGGTCTGGCAGGGACTTGACGCCGTCAAGCAGGGACGCGTCATGCTCGGAGCCACCAACCCCCTCGCCAGCGCCCCCGGAACCATCCGCGGAGACTACTGCATCCAGACCGGCCGCAACATCTGCCACGGATCCGACAGCGTCGACTCCGCCAACCGCGAAATCGCCCACTGGTTCAAGAATGAGGAGATCAACGACTTCGAGTCCGCCCAGATCAACAAGTGGGTCTACGAATAAGATGTGTCCCCTTCCTGGTTTTGTTGTCTTGTGTTAACTTTAATGTGAATAAACCAATAGGTTTATATATAACGGGTTCGGGGACATCAACAGGCGAAGATAACAAAAGGGCATTTATTAAATAGGGCACCTCGTAAAACGTCGGACAGCTGCCGGATATGTTTACATGACTTCGGTGACGTAAGATGAGATCGAAGTGTTAAGGAAATCGGCCGAAGGATTGTCCAGGTGAGTCTCGAAGTCGACGAGCGTCCGATAGAGCTTGGATTGGATGGCTTGAGAGACCATCTGCAGAGTGCCTTCTTCATTTTCAATATGGAATCTAGAAGCAGTCGTTTGGTAAACACCGCCGGTTGCCATAGGAACTCACTTCTTGGCCTTCCACGTCTTGTTGCCGTCGAGCGCAAACACGCCACATCCGGCGGACGATGAGTCAATCCCGAGCTTCGTGTTATCCAGCTTAAGCGAACGAGTCCATACCATTAAATTCTAAGAAGCTTCCCACCTGCAGGATGACGGCCGAAGGGTTGTGTGTGATGATCTTCTCCGTTATGCGCACCGTGAAGGAATCTAGGCTGAAGAACATGGGGATGGCCAAAGACTTCATCACCAGAAGACAAACCTCGAGTCGGAGAGAAGTTCGTTGGCGAAGTACATTCCCGCGACCACGAGCTTCTTCTGGGTGCAGTACTCGTCGACATGGATGAGGGCGAGTTCCAGAGGAGCGCTGAGCGCCGCGACGTCGTGACTGATCGGGATGGCGTCGACGATGTGCACCTGGTTCCCGTCGGCCTTCTCGGCGAGCAAGGCGCCTCGGACCGGACAGTGTGGATGGCGGAAGCTGTGCAGAACGAGCTTGCAGTACGCGGTGGGGCTGATCTTCACGGACATCTGCAAACATGGGAAGTGGTTAGACCAGACCTAGACAATAGACAGTAGACATAGACTAGACAGTCAGACTTTAAGACAGAATGGGTCTGCCAGTGTCTTCTCAGAACAAGAATGAGCCGTGAGAAGACGTTGCAAAGGCCGTAGACACTAAATATAGACAGAAAACGTAGACGATAGACACGGAAGTTTGACCGAGCGAAGTTCCAAGGTTAGTCATAGCCAAAAACATTTATTCAATCAAAGGAGAACGCCAACAGGCTGACGGCTACTTCGTGGACGTAGTTCTCGGCCGGGAAGGAAAACGTCACTTTCGGAGACGGCTGGGCGTCGATGTACTTCTTAACCGACATTTCCCACATTCGCATCTGAAGAAGCGCCTAGGAAAGGCCAAGTCCGGTGCCTACCTGGACGCAGTGAAGAGTCTCCGCCTGGCGGTACTGGCGCAGACGCATCTCCTTTGACATCTCCTCGCACTTCTTCAGCAGCTGCGACCGCAGAATCCGCGGAGGAGGCTTCCGAAGACGCTCTTCGTCATCGACGTACATCGGGTTGTAGATTTCGGATTCCGCCGCGACTCTGACTGAACAACCACCCTTAGCTGGGTCAAGAAGGTGGGGGCTTACTGGCTGACACCACGGGCTTCGTCGAGCGTTCCCTCCTCAGGAGCCTCATGTACTCCTTCTCGGCGAAGAGCTGCAGGCGGGTCCTCTCGGTTTCGTGCTCGGTCGCGAGGTCGTGGCGACGCTCCTCCTGCTCCTCGGCCAACCGACGAAGGTCGGGTGGAAGCGCCATGAGCTTGGCGTTGATTCCTTTGCCCTAGATCACAAGATCAGTTTCTGATCTTCTTCTATCGGCGTTCGAGTTCCAAGTTTCCCAAGATAGAACAAAGACCCTCAACTAACATTGGCCATGGCTTCGTCCGTAGCGAGTTTGTAATCCTGCGAGCACAGAAGGTAGTCCGAGAAGCCTTTCGGGTGGGGCATGTCCACATCGCGGGAATCTCTCAGCCACTTCTGCTCAATCTGCAATCTCTCAATCCTTAGAGCAGTTCTCCTCTCCCACTGACCATCTTGCGCATTCCTCGGAATCCTTGGAACGAATGCTCATAAGTGAGCTTCAAGGGGGCCGGAACGTTGCTGAGGGCCGCCGCCTGGGCCGCGGGATCGGAAGAAGGTTCACGATAGGAGACGTCCGGGTTGACGAGGAGTTCGCTGTCCGGCGTTCCTGAAGACTCTCCCACGGGACTGTTCGAGGCGGTGTCCTCTCCCGCGCCTGTGTTCAGGACAGCGGCGACGGAGTTCGACGATGCCGAGGAGGTGAGGCCGCCGCGTCGGTAGCCCTTCCCTCGTCGCTGCGACAAGATCGAGTCGTCCAGCACGGCGCCCGACTGCCGGACTTTGCTTCTGAAACGGACGAGATTCTGCCAGTGCTTAGGAACGTGCCATCGCTGGATCCAAAACATTCTAGGCTTTAGATTCAAGCGTACCGAGTCATCCGCTGTCCGTGTGTGGAGTCTTCTGCATGCTCGGACTTGCGGGTACCTGCCCAGGCACCGCCTCGTCCGCCTCGACCTCCCCGTTTCCCCGTAGAAGGCGGCGAAGGCTGCGCTGGCTTCGGGGTGGAGGAGTGACTCCGCGGAGAAGATCCACTGTCGCCGAGATTGGACTCCTCGTCGCCCGATGGCTTCAGGTTCAGCGTTATCCGAAGAGGAGGGACCCGTTTCTTCTCGCTCTCGATGCTCCTTGAGTGTTCGTCGTGGATATCTGGAATACTGGGCATAAGCGTGACCAACGTCCTCACCAACCGTCGTAGGTCCGATCTTCACTGACGGCTGTGCGGCGCCGTTTCCCGCCGTCGTACTCATCGTCCGACTCGGGGCTGCTTCGGAACTCGTACACCTGCAAGGCAAACTGTAGAAGGGAAGGGGGTTCGCGAAGTACGTCGTCAGGGGTGGCCGTGCGGGAGGCGGCGGCGCGTTGGGGGCGCGTGGAGAGCGTCGAGGGCCCTCCGCGAGTCCGTCTTCTTCCCCGGACACGTCTTCGGTCAGCCACCACCGACGTCGCCCGGACGTCCCTCGCCGGGGGCGGGCCGGGTTCTTCTTCCTCCTCCTCACCGTGAGTCGAATTCGCGGCGGAAGTCTCCGGAGGATTCTCAGCTTGTGGCGCATCCTGTCCGGGTTCCAGAAGACCTCTGAATTGGAAGTGTCAAGTAGGCTCCAAGAAGGGAACACACAGAGCCGTGGAGGGCCTCGAGTTGTCGTCCACGCGTTCGTACTGGTCGTCCTTGAGTTTCAGATTCATCACCAAGCTGGGCTTCGTGTCCGACGGAGAGTGACGGCTTCGCTTCGCGGGAGGCTCCTCGGAGAAGGCGGTCTGCTCCGGGTTCTCTTCCTCCAGCATGTCTTCGGGCTCCGTCAGAAGGATCTCCAGACGTCCGGCATGAACTTCTGGGGAGGAGCAAGAAGGCGCGATGAGCGAGGTGAGAACGCGTCCGCGTGAGAACTCTAATGTGACAAAGCATTGATGGAGCTGTTAAACTTCCTACTCGTGTTCATTTTATAAGCCGCTTTTTAGGTAAATCTGTATTTCTAGGTTATCCTGGGACTAGGAGACCCTGTGTAGAAAGACTTACTTCAGGCAAGCTTCTTCTTATCACAAGCTCCTCGTGTCGACTAGAATGGCGCCCGCACAGGTCCCTTCAACCTCTGTTCAGTCCTGCTGTCAATGGCTTTCAGAAGAAGTCGAACTCTCGGATAAGATACACAAGTCAGGTGAGCAACCAGTGAAGTAGGGCTCGGAGGCCAAACACAGAAACCACTATTTATAGGGATAGATAAAGGCGCTTTCATGGGCATACTCTATATATGTACAACGACGACGACGGGGAGGGGCAATAAGAGCAATCGACGATACCAGTAAATATTATGCCGACAAGAATACCGGGGCACTACTACTACACAGCTTCAGTTGTCCTCGACGAAACGACGTTTCGCGGAAGCCTTCCGCTCCGCGGTGACTCGGTCGAACACGACCTTCATGTACTCAGCCTAAGAAGCCTCAGATGAATGGGGTGCTCAAGAAGTGGACCTACGTAGTTCGAGAGAAGTTTGACGGTCTTCGGCTTCTTCGCTTCGCCTCTACTGTACTGAATGCTGAAAACGACGCCCTCCTCTTCGATATCGTACTGTAGGAGACTTGGCCATTCGACGACTATCTCGTCTTCCTAAAACACGATGTGGCAAGAAGGGGACAGCGGCCACCCACTTCAAGATCTCCATTGATGGAACACGCTCGAAGATGCAGGGCTTTGAAGCACACCGAGAGCACTACGTGGCCGCTCTTTCGGGAGTCGCATTCACAGTGTGGGAACTGGACCGTCGAGTAGCCCTTCAGCGTCCGCACCAGGCTGAGATACTGTAACTCGAGTGGTCACCTTCGTAGGCCCACCTGACGCTCACCTGGTCCGCCCTGTCCTCACTCTGTAGAGCCTTCAACTGGAAAAGCTTCTCGTCCGCCTGGATCAGGCCGCTGTTGACATCATTCACCGCTTGGAAGTAGCAGAATTGCTTGAACAAGGGGTCCACTCTGCAGATCTCCTTCTCGGCCTCGATGTCGAAGAGCCACTTCCGAACGATGATACACGAAGAAGCCGCGGACGAGTAGTTCTGCACATAGATCGCGTGGGGGCACTCGTTCATGTTCAGTTTCCTGTCGAAGGTCGAGTCGATCATCTCGAAGAGCGCACAGGCCCCGGACATCTCCACGCTCATGTTGAGCCTCCTCTGCACGATACCGTACACGAAGAGTGTCCTGCTCGCCCGCTGGACCTCCAGCATCAGCGCGTTCCCGTCGGGCATCAGCACTCTGAGGTGCACGTTGACGAGCGAAGTGCCGTCCATGACGCTCCCGTCCTCCATGAGGAACTCTTGCATGATGTCGCTGTCCGCAATCACCTTCACCGCACACACCTTCTCGAGATAGAGTTCCAAGCCTCGACGGCGTCCATCCAGCTTCTGCTCGGACATACTGGAAAGTAGCAAGGTAAGTCCAAACAGTCGATGGCAGAGGTTAGGCTTTTTGAATCCAATGAGAGTTCGGCTTTTGGATTGGATTCGCTAATTAGAAGGATCGGAATACGAAGAAGAAAGACTTGATTATTGGCTCCGAAAAGAATCGATTTGCCGATTCTAAAAATAGATCTGGAGCTTCGCTTCCAGCCCAGGGTATTCAATTCATTGGCGGAGGTAAGTTCCCAACGTTAAAGGCGATTTTCCGTTTTTCCATCTCAGATCTGGTCCCTCTCTGACACAACGCACCTGAAAGGCCATTTCCCGGGAAGCTTCGGAAAGTTGAAGTCCGAGAACTCGGCCTTTAGCATGTTGTGGAGTTGGACGAACTCGCTGTATCTCCTCGACCCAAGATGTCTTCCGGCCATGTGGATGTTGTAGGCCACGAAGCGTTCCCCGTTGGCGGCGATGGTCTGGTAGCTGGGGATCGTGATGGGCAAGGAGCGCTTCTCGGAGTAGTCGTAGCGGTAGCAGGAGCTGGTCTCCTCCACGGCCGAGCTGTCGAATCTGTCGATTTCGGACGCGTCGACGGAGATGACGAGAAGGAGAAGACGGTCGCCTCCGTCCTTGATCAGCTCGACGACTTGCTTGTGCGTGGCTCCTTCGACGTCCACTCCGTTCCTGAAGAGGTAAGTAGGGACGGTAAGGGGAATCTGACACTTACACTTGCAGGATTCGGTCTCCTCTGAGGAGTCCGGCCTTCTCCGCGGCCCCATTCCGAAGCACGGCGCTCACGTGCTGGAGAGGCGCGTAGAGCTGTCCATTGATGCTCCGCAGCTGGCCTCCTTCGCTCACCTGGCCTTTCACGTTGAATCCGAAGCCTGAAAAACGATACTTAAGAAGGACTGACCTGGACATACCTGATTCGGACTTGACGACGTTCACCAGATGCGGCGTCGGATTGTAGGTAACAGGTCGGCGCTGCTGGGGGACGTAGAAGTCGTCGGACGAGGAGTCGCTCTCGTCGCACATGCCGCCGCGACTGAGCCTGGAGAAGGATCTACACGGGTGAATCAGTGTTTATCGCGAGACTCGAGGCTACAGTTAGTCACGCTTCGCTCCGGGCGATCGATATCAGCACAAGCTCTGATCTTCGGTCTCTCTCCAAGTGGGAATAACAGAGCACGCGAGAATCGATGCCATGAGTTGCAGAAGCCCAAGGAGAGTTATGAAAGCCGCCACAGAGAGATTTTGGGAACGGGACGATTCGTTACGGTCGAAGAGCGGATTAGCCTCGGAGCTTCGACAAATCAGGTTTCGTCGCGGAGTGTTTTGGCTGACGCACTTCGCCGAGCAGATCTCGTCCCGAAGGCAACCGATATGCGCTCGCGAGCGAAGTACACCGAAACCCCATCTACTGGAGAAGTATATAGACGAGCCTCTAGAGATGGGAAAACAGCAAATCCGAACTGATTTATCGCCAATTTTCTCCTTTCTCGCTTCTACTGCTTCCTTCCAGTTTCCTTAAAGCTGGCAGAGGGAAGACAGGAAACAACAAGAGCCAAAAGAAGGAGAGAATCATAAAGCGAAGAAACTGAAGAAGCCTGAGCATCCACGTCTCCTACTTCTGTAAAGGTGGGTGTTGCAAAAGCCCGATTTTTCGCTCCGCCGGTTTGCTTTTAGCGCCTAGATAGATGGGACGCAAACGTTGGGAGAAGAAGGATGGAAAGAAGCGAGAAGAGTGGAAGAAGAGGTCGGCCAAGTTTCGGGTCCTCGCCCGGCGCTCGCTCTCGGGGAGGAGCGGACGGTGACGTCGCGAGGCGGGAGAAGCGCCGAGCTCCTCGACACGCGACTCATCCTCGGGCGATCTTCCTCGCGGCGCTCCCTCCGCGCGACGGGCCGTGGCCCTCTAGTGCCTCTTCCGGCCCCGTCGATGGCCAACACGACTGTGTGGCGATTACCGGTCGGCGGCGAGATCGCGGCGGGACCCCACTGCTGGCGGGACTCTCCGCTCGGTGCGGTCTCCGTGTCTTTTGAATCCGCTGGATCTTCGCGCCTTCTTGACCCATCCGGCTTCTCCACTGCTCTACTCTCTGCTTCAGGTTCTTATGGACGTCTGCGCGACCGAGGAATCGCCCTCGACGCCGCAATCTACGGCGCAGCCTCCCTCGGACTACTTCGTCTCCGTGTGCCGCCGCATCGACCTCCACATCTCCACCGAGGTGGTGGCGCAAGCTTGGACCAACTTCGAGGACGTCCGCATCCAGTATGTGCTGGAGGTAGGGCACGGCTTCCGGGGCCGTTGAACTCCCCTGTTTCAGGGTCCCGACGACGGATGGATCGGGTGTGCCGTGTACGTTGCCATGTGGCAGTGCACGCCTATAGGCCAGGAGCCCTTCTTCGGGCAGTTCTCCCTGAGCAATCTGCTCAAGGTTTGTCAAGTCAGGTAGGTCCTGTGGGCGCTGGAGTTATAAGAGGGCGATCCGGCCCTTTGGTGGATTTCTTTTGCGATTAGCCCTGTACCTAATCTGATGGTTTTCACCTTATTGCGTGTTATTCAACTCCTTTGATTCAACTCAGATTTACTCAAAAGAGTTACCAAGCAACAGGAAGACCCTCCTAACTGTGGCACAGCCGGTAAACAAGGCTGTCCACGACGGTGCCCCTTATCGTTAGTCACATCTCATTGACCAAATGAGCGCACTTTACAGCGAGATGCTCATTGCCGATTCCGTATTTGAAAATTTGGAGATTCATCTACTGACGGTCTCTTTCCAGCGTCCTGGAGTTCTTCGACAAGCTCAACAAGTGGCTGGACATGGTGGGCGGCCCCCGACGCTTGGCCGAGCAAGTGAGCCGTGTCCAAGCGAGCCTGGCGGTCTCCGCCGTCGTCTACAGGAAGTACCTCCCGATCTTCCGCAAGGTCTTTGTGAACATCGAGGAGAAGACCCTCTCGACGAAGAAGGTGTTTGACTTGGTGTGGACACTCTACGTCACCATGAAAAGTACTTCAGCTTCTACTGCGGACTCTAAGACCTCCTCCTTTCAGAAGTATCCTCGATGATCGGCGACGACCTCCTGAACTCCTTCCACACCCTGCTCTGCTCCGTGGACTTGATCTTCAACGAGCTGAAGACCCACGACCCGCGATTCTTGAACCCTGCGTTCCGTAAGCATTACCTCTGAGTCTCGGATTCTAAGAAGTGTTTTAGGTGATATGGTGGAATCCAATGGCGAAAGCGTCCTGGAGAACCTGTGCCGGTCGTTCGAGGGCGTCCTTCTCAACGCGAAACACTTCCGGCAGCACTTCTGGAAGCCCCGACTGAAGAAGCTCTTCGCGCTGGACTCGGAGAGCCAGATGGTGGGAGACTCCGAAGAGACCGACCTCCTGGGCGACGTCGATAACACCATGTAAGGCTTCTGAAGTAGAGTTGAACTAAGGTGCGCTTCAGGAAGATTCTGAACGAGGTGTGCGACGCGGCGACCGTGCGACGAGGCGAGATGGACGAGCGCTGTTTCGTGGCGGAGGACATCTCCTCCGTGTACAACGAGGCCGACGACGTTCACGCCATCAGCCACTTGAGGGTCTCCGGGGACGACGTGACGGTGGACGCGAACCTACTGCTGCAGATCGGCATGCAGAGCTGCCTGGAAAAGGTGAACGACTCGCGCTCCATGCAGCCCCCGCCAAACGGGAGGTCCTACTTGATCGCAAACGATCAGTTCTGTCCAGTGACGCCGCTCTCCGCCGCCACCCAGAACATGCAGAAACTACAGTACCTCGTGGGCGAGAGCTGGTCCAAGAGCCACGAGCTGGAACAGCTCTACGGGGAGTGCCGCGAGAACCCCAAGCTGTTCGTAGAGGACCTGGTGCGACGAATGGGCGAGAAGCTGGTGAACAAGGTGCTCGAGGAGATGGAGAGCCCGGAGAACGAGAGCTTCGACGCCGTATTCTCCTCGATGGTCAACATACGCCGCCAGGAAGTCGAGTCTTTGTTCTACCGGCTGCTGGTGAAGATCCTCATCTCGGACCGTGAGCGCAATGTGAACGAACCAGCTGACATCACGGTATGGACCTGTGGCTTTGGTTCTCAATCGTGTCTCTCCGTTCAGGACATAATCTACAAGGAGGAGTTCATAGTCTCCCTGTGGGCGGCGGCTCTACAGATCGTGCTCTTCACGTTCGAGAGCCAACGGGAGTTCCCCTGGTGCATAGACCTACTGCAGCTGGCGCCCGTCTCCTTCTACAAGATCATAGAGCTGGTGGTGAGGGCAGAGCCCGATTTGTCCCGCGGGATGGTGAAGTGCTTGAACAAGGTGAGTCCCTCCATCGGCTACCGTAAGACGTCTTCTTCAGGTGGAGGAGCGAGTTCTAGAGGAGCTGGCCTGGGTCTTCACGTCACCCCTATGGACGACACTCCTGCGCCGCGCCGATGGTGTCCCGTCTTGGCAGCAGGTCTCCTTGGCTGGCACCAGCGAGATATACAGCGCCCCCTCCCGCGCCCTGGCTTCTTCTGCATACAGCCGCTACACCCAGTCCCCACTTAAGCCGAGCTTCATGGCAATGAGCGGGAAACGGCGGCTGGAGTACGAGGACGAAGACTTGCTGCTGGCTGGCCCTCCCAAGCGCATGGCGATGGACCCGACCACGGAATGGCACTTCCAGAACTCCTCGACGGTCGTCTTCTTCCGAAAGGTACTTAAGGGGACCTCATCAGGGTTCAGTGCTTAAAAACTTGGGATTTTGGCTTCAAATATGTTTAGTCTTGAGCCTACCCTTTTCGCGAAACTTAAAGTGTTCACTTAGGTCTACTACTTGGCGGCGATACGTCTGAGCGACTTATTTGACCGTATCCGCATCGACGAGAAGTGTCGCCAACGTGTGTGGACCCTCTTCGAGCACATTCTTCGCACGGACACGACCCTCATGGCAGGCCGCCACCTGGACCAGAACCTCATGTGCTGCATCTACATCGTCGCCAAGATCTGCAAACTGGACATCTCCTTCCACGACATCATGTACCACTATCGCCACCAGCCCCAAGCCTGCAGCAGAGTATACAGAAAAGTGCTGCTGGAGAAGCCCAAGTAGACCCCTACCGTAGTCCCTCGTACGATTTGCCCTTTCAGGTCCCCAAATGCTGAATTCTTGGCGGAGGACGGTGCCTCCAGGGACTCCATTGGGTCCATTGGCGACGGGAAACTCCGCTCCGGGTCGACATTGCCGGTGCCGGGGATGAGTAGCTCCCCGGCCACGCCTGAACCCAGCCCCGAGTACACCGACTTGATACAGTACTACAACTCGGTGTTCGTGGGGCGCACAGAGACGTTCGTGAAGAGGCTACAGCCCTCTGGGGACGGAAGAGAGGTTTGTGCTACTTGGACAAGGGCTGGTGGAACCCTTCTTCAGAGCCAAGTCGGTCTTCTCTCGATGCCTGCGTTGAAGGCTCCGGGAATGTCACCTAGGAAGTCGGTCAACGTCCACGTGAACGTCCACGCCATGTCGGCGATGGGTCAAGGAGCATCAGGATTCAGGAGCTTCAAGTTCAACATAAACAAGTCCCCGTCAAAGGTACGTCTACAGTAATCCCCCTCTTCCTAGTGGTGTCTTGCAGGACTTGAAGACTATCAACACCGTGGTTCGCGCAGCAGATAGGACGCCTTACACCCTAGGAGGCGCCGGAGCCTATCGATCTATTCACCAAAGTCGTATGTACTGATTCGGGTCTTCATGGTCATTTTCATTCTCCTACAAGGTTATTATTGCAAACCTGTCAGTGTTATTTAATAACTGGTGTACAGTAGAAAAGCTAGATTCGTGTCCGTTGTTATAGCTACTTTGGTGGTGGTCGAGGTGATTCTGGATCCTGACACTTGGAATGTGCCTTATATGCACTATCTTTCTCCAACGGGCCAAGATCACTGGTCCAGTTCAAGGGGACTTGAAGGAGCAAGACATAGAAGCCGGTGGCGTGCTTATGACGTGGAGCAGCTTGTTCTCGTGGGGTGTAGGTGTGTGGAAACACTCAGGACGTAAAACTCTGTTTATCATTTGTACACACGCGATGGGGCGTCCTTCAGCATCCTGAGATTGTTGGGTAAGTATGTACATGGAAGTGTGGAGATCTGGCGCCTCAAGTGGGGGTGTACGGTCTCCAGAGACTCCGCACCCTCTTCTTGGCGGGCGCGGTGTCCGGGCTCGGAGGGTCCTCCTTGCCGAAGAGGAGGGACTCGGGCGAGTAGCTGTGCGCGAGGATCATCGGCGAGATCGCCGGGGGGAACGCGATGAGGGGGATGGTGGCCGAGGTAGTCGTGGGGAAGACGGAGGGCAAGAAGGCCCAGGGCGACAGCGGTGTCGAGAAGGTCGCCGGGGGCATGGAGTCGTGGGCGGAGCGGAGTCGGGCGGCGATGGGTGAGGACTCCTGAGGAGGCGAGTGGAGCAGCCGTTTCCTGCTCGGCGTGTGACCTAAACGACCTCAGTTGGGTTCGGACAGCTCGCAAGAAGGTCTCAAGTGGTTAAGAATCGTCAACTCACCGATGGAGCCACGGTTGGCCGTCCTCTGCTCCCGAGGGCCGTCCACAGTGACTTTGATGATCTTGCTGACGACGGCCACCTGGGCGGGCTCCGTGTGCACGGTGATGGTCAAGTGGAAGTTCTTGCCTAAACAAGGAGTTGAGGGTCTTGGCCTGAACCCTAAGGACTCACCTCTGCCACTTTTGCCCAAGAAGCGGAGGTCGGAGAACTTGGCCACCTGGTCCTTCATCTCTGCCTCGTTGTTCTTCACCTCGGCGCACCAGTTCTCCTCGTTGCCGGCGGCGACGGTGACGCGCGTCCCGTTGGGCACGAAGCCGATGGCGACGACGATGAACGGCGCCGGGAGGGACTTGTTGGAGCGCCAGTGGCTGGGCAGCGTGGAACAGAGCAGGTTAGGGCTCTCGGTGCGTTGGAAGGCGTCGTCGGGCACCTTCCGTAAGAACTCCTCGACGTGTCGCAATGCGACGTCCATCGTGGATTCTGGAAGGAGAGGGGCTGAGGAGGGTTTGAGGGGCGAGGGAGCCGCGAGAAACAAGGCGGAGAAGAAGGCAGGAGGAACCAGATAAGAAGGAGGGAGGGCTGGAAGGACCCAAAGACCTCACAAGAAGAACCCTAAGCCTCAGAGCTCGCCACCAAGAGGAAGCAAAGTAGGAAGGAACAGAAGGAGGAACGCGACGGCCATCTGGGTTGCGTTTTCGGAAAGGAGCGGAGAACCGCGATCATGGGATCTCCTAGGCGTGACGCCGTCGGCGATCGACGGCTTTGATAAGTGCGGCCGCGCGGGGAACGAGTTGTCGCCGTCCTCACTTGTCGTCGCCGTTGTCAGATGCTAATCTGGGGTTGTTGCGCCGCGCGCGGGGTACGGTACTTTTGATGGCTCACGGGCGCAGGGGCGCGGGTGGTTCTGGCGTTTATGGCCGAGATATTCATTTCTTTCTTTTTATGGTTTTAGAAGTAAAATCTCGAGTCCTAGGCTACTGCTACTAGAGTCTCAAGGCTGATACTCGGCTCCACTTTCATACTACATTTACAAGGACTAAGGTGACAGAAAAGTAGGAATAAACCTGTCAAGAAGGTCTCTTCCAAACTCAGGAAACCCAAAAGCACCCCGACGCACAGGCGACACGAAGTCGCCGAGGCGTTGAGGGCTTCTGGCGTCGCCGGCGGCGTCTTTATGCGGTCGCCGACGGGCCGCAAAAAGCGAAACCGCAACCCGCCCAAAGGCGGACGCGATGTTTGTGCTCGCGGGGTACGGTAGGGCCGCCGCTCGAGTTCGGGTGATTCAGCATGGTCGCTGCCACCGCACACAATCGGCGCGATAAGATCGACATCGGTTGGTCGTTCGGAGCGCAGAAGATAGGCTAAACGCGCGGAGGAATTCGGCGACGCGCAAAAACACCGCAGGAGACCGTATCTCGCCCGATAAGGAGGGTGGAAGGCTCGGGACTGCTGGGGCTCTGCGGTTTTGTTCCTGTTGGGAAAGGGAACACCTTTTCTTATGGGAGGGAAGACAAATGGGCTTGAGAAGAAGCTGAACCGAGAATCGTGGGCAGAAGCGAGCCTCAGAGGTTCAAGAGAGCTCCTTGCTTCTGGGAGCATCTAATTTGAGGACTTAGGACTTCACTGAGGACTAAAAGGTCCTAAAGGGGGGCCCTGAGAAAGCGTAGAAGGATAAAATGGTCTTAAACCGAAGACCAAGGTTTACCCAAATTGGCGTGGCTCTAAGCCACGCCTAAAAAATCCTAAAAGGAGTCAAGTAGAAGGGTCCTAAAGAGGTACACCTCCCTCGACGCCTCACTCATCCAGCGAGCTGTCGGAGTTGCGGGAAAGTTGGGCGCGGCCGCGGGGAATGTCGTTTCGGAAACGACAACGCGTCCGTCGAGCGGTTCGCTCAGGTGCCACCATTGCGAGTGATTAATTAACCGCCGAGGGGAGGACCCGATCATATCGGCCTGCGGACCCTCAGGGCGCTTTATTCGTGCGGCCAGCCAGGCCGCACAGCCACCGCCAACCGGCGATGATATTTATCACCTTGGCGAAATCGCGGCCGGTGGCCCCACAAGATCGCGGCAGATGTTATCACGGCAGATCCTATCACCGGCGGCGACGACGACAACGACGACGACGATTCCACGGAGATCGCCGCGCAGGACACGCGGAACACCGAGGGAGCCGGGGGCGGGCTACGGTAGGCTCCCAGGAGGTGGTAAAGGGGACAAAGGAGCCACATGTGTTTACGGACTCGGAGCCAGGTCTCGAAGGGGCAATTCAAGATTTACAACGAAGCGACCGCCAAAGCGGCTTGGTGTCGTTAGCGAAGCTATGGGACCGACGAGGTGTCAATTGGATCACCTCGGGGCGCGGAGGGCGCGTTTTTTCTCTCCTTCAAGGAGTCACCGTAGCCCGCCCTGGATGGCTGAGGGTCCTTGGGCTGTGGAATCTTGGAAGAAGGAGAACTCTGGTAGATGGAGAGGACTTGAATCGGGTATTTATCTGACGACCTGAGGCAGTCTAGTGGGTTGAAGGAGCTAACAATAAGTAGAAGGTACAAAAGAAGAATGAAGAGTCCCTGATAAGGCCAGATCTAAAAGAAGGTGGAGGTCGATCGGTCGATTCTTTTGGATTAGGTGGTACAACGAGAATCGGAAGGAGGCAAAGCAGAGAAGGTCGGACGCTTTCGCTCTACTGGCTTTAGTACGGACTTCTTCCCGGAACTTCATATCAACTCCGGGGTGGGGGTCTCCCAGGTCTTTTCATTTTAGCTCCCTTATACTTGAAAATCTCCTTTTTTGCTTGTCTTTTGCCTTCTTTAGATTGATGAAAAGTCGAAATACTAAACACACGAAATACACGAAGGCAATGGCGAATTCATTCAAAGAAAGAGATCGTTTGAAGTCTTTCGTCTCCGCTACCTTATTTAGTCCCCGAAAAGCGAAGAAAAGTCGAGTCGGGTCAGAGAGGTCTCTGTGGTTTCAGAAGGTGGCAACCACGCCGGCCGCGATAAGGAGCCGCTCGTTTGCTCAGCCGACGCAAGTAAGTACACACTGTCCGATTACTAAATGAGCCCGAAAAAGAGTTTTTCCGCCCGAGGGGTCCCCTCTGAGGGATCTCCACTGGCTCAGCTAGGCAGATCCAGGCTCAAGGGGGGCTAACTGGGCGAACTCTACTTCCTAAATGTGTTGTGGCGACTGTGTTGTGCTCGGTTGTGCGCTTATCATCACGAGGTCCGTGCGTAAGGGCCGAAAGATAATTTGCGAACCGCAGATGGCCCCGGTCACGGATTTACGATTTTGGTGAACCTAAGGTGCGCCTCGTACTTCGCCCCTTGTTTACTAAATGGCAAAAACGCGTGAATCGCTCCTTCCTTTAGGCTAGCGGGTGCGCCAAGGCTATGAAGGAGAGGAGCGTGCTTCTTCCAGCTAGAAATGGAACCTTTCAGGCCCTGTTATTCGCCTTCCCATCAGCCTCTTTCTCGTCCCTAATCTGAGCTGCTAAGCCCCGCGGGTTGCTCCGTCTGGGTAGGGCCTTGGCAGGGGAGAAAGTCGTCCAGAAGACGACAGACGTCGCTGATAGGAAATCGGGGAATTCGGTCGTGAGCAGTCATAAAAGAGGAATGCGGCGGGACTTTCGGGGTACGGTAGTGCCTTGGAAGCCTTTGGGGAGCACTGCTGAAAGTGGGTACGAATGTAAATAGGGAAATGCTCCGTCCGGTCTGTTGACTTTCTGAGAAGACCGCGAAGAATGTGAGATAAAAGGGAGAGTTTGAAGTGGTTCCATGCTTAGGAATTTGTAAATGTGGACCGTCCAGAGGGGCAGATCGAGAAAGGGGTCTTAGAATTGAGCTAGGGATAGGATATCAACAAACTACAAAGATTGGCTGTTGTATTTACAGTCCTTTGAATCACCCAAGGGTCCCTATAGACCCTGGACAAGTAGCTCGGATCACCCTCTTAAGCCCTTTGTCAATATGAAGCTTCTGTCGAGAATCTAGGCCGCACCATTGAGGCTGGGTTCGGGCGCCGAAGGAAGTCAAAGGCTTGACATCTGTTTTGTGGTTTGCAAACTCTGCAGGTGCACGTACTTCGCTGCATCGATCGGACTGATTAGGAGCCGCTGTCGATTACGGTGCGATAGGGCCCACGCGTTCGAGTATTCGCAGAGCAGAACCCGTCGTGATAGCGTAAACTTTTCCGGTGGAGGCCACTGTAGCGAAATGTGGAAGACATTGAATCGTTAACCTTTCAATGCTCAAGATTGAACTTCTTTAATAGGTTCAATCTTAAAAATGGAAACTTCAACTTCTGGCATTTAACTCTGCAAGTCTTTCAATGTGCCACAAAGAGGTACGGCCGGTTAAATACAGCCCTAGATTGATCAGAGACTGAATTAAACATTCTGGAGCGTTATAAGACTTTTCAAGAACACGATGGCAAAGCGTTCACTGGCCTCTGCAACTGCAAAAAGCATGGAGAGATGGTTTTTCCTTTTAAAGTTTGCAAGTCTCCCTTGGCAGCCCAACCCACATATCCCTAGTTTCATCGACCACTTCACTCTTGAATGTCAGCAATTCAGCAGTGCTACTTGAACTTTTAGCTCCGAAGGAAGGGCACACCTGGAACTATGCTTCCAAAGACTGATCCTCGTAGACAGCTCCGAGACGCTCCAAGAAGGACTGTCTCTGTCTCTGTCTCTGTCTACTAGGCGCGCGGCCTTCCCGCAGACCCTCATTCGACAGTTCTTCCTCCATCCGAGTCAGCGGCTTCCCCGATGGCAGCCGCGATTCCTCGTGCACACCAGGTGGGTTACGGTAGGTCCTAGTCATTCACTTCGTTCAGGGAAAGACGAAAGAGGCGATTCGTGGGAAGAATGCGCCACAATTTCTCGACAACGGAGTCGTTCTGAACGGAAGGTACCGCATCGAGCGGATGATCGGCGGAGGCGGCTTCGGCCAGATCTACAAGGCCGTGGATAAGGAGAAGGGCCGCACGATCGCCATCAAGGTGGAGCCCGTGGAGCACGAGCCCTCGCGCATGATCCTCGAGCAGAAGATCCTCGACATGCTCCGCGGCAGCAAGCACATCCCGCTTCTGGTAGGTTTCTGGTGACTTCTGCGCTCTCATTTCCCCTTCCAGGTGGCCAGTGGCACTTTCCAGAATTGTATGTTCATCGCTATGGAGATGCTGGGCCCGAATCTGTGCGACATACGCAAGAGACGCGTCACTCGAAGGCTGACGGCGCCGACGGTGCTTAGGGTGGGCGAGCAGGCGGTGGCGGCGATCAAAATCGTCCACGACATCGGTTACCTCCACAGGTTAGTGCTATTGAATCTGAGAATTGCTGAAGTGGGACTGGCGCTTTCTCGCTTTTCGTTATGGTCGTCCAAGGGTCGTTAGGAACATGCCTACCAACGCAAACTTCGATCTATTCGTTTTTAGATGTCATTTTCGTTACTTTGGATCCTAGATCACCTAGATCATCTTTTGCTCAACATTCCCTTTTCCTTTTGGCCGAACCTTGACAAAGACCGCTTTTCTATCGTTCTTTCCAACTTTTACCTCCAAAATCGCTTTCAGGGACATTAAGCCGTCGAACATGTGCGTAGGACTGTCGACCACGGGCCAGCAACGGACGCTCTTCCTCGTGGACTTCGGCATGACGCGGCGGTTCCGCGCGGAGGGAGGCTCCTTCCGCAAAGAGCGCGTCTACGCCGGCTTTCGAGGCACCCTTCGCTACGTGTCCCTCACGGTGCACGATCGCCGAGAACAGGTAGGTCCTCGAGAGTGCCTTGAAACCCTATGGGAGGCTACCAATGAACCTTCTGAACCGCTTCATATGATATCGTCTTGTGAGAACGTAATCCAGAGCATAAACCCATTTAGGGACCCGTGGACGACCTGTGGAGCCTACTGTACTCGCTCATCGAACTCGGAGAAGGCGGACTGCCCTGGAAGAACCTCGTCGACCCAGACGACATCGCGCGCAAGAAGGAGAGCACGACGTTCCGAGAGATGTGTCGCCACTTGCCGAAGGGCCTCCGCGACGTCCCCGAGTACCTCTCCCGACTCGCCTACAACCAGATGGCGGACTACGCGAAGATCACAAAGATCCTCAAGGTGGGTGTCGCGGGTCAGCGCCTCGTTTACGAACTCTGTTCAGGAGAACTACCCGAAGGGACTCGCCGAGGACGAGCCGTTCGACTGGGAGCTGGACGACTCATCGGAGAACTTCCTCGACACCCCGTGACTCGCGCCTTAGTGTTAATAAAGAACTTTATTCCTTAAGTGGAGTCGGGTTTCGCTCTCTTCCGATCAATAGAATCAAACATCTCGCGACTCCTTTGCCCAAGTGCGAGGGGCTGTCTCTGCTGGTCGGAAGCGCCAGCGGGGAATCGTGTTTACGTCCTTCTTCTTCTTCTCGTTTCCGTGTTTTCCCACCGCGGCAGGAAGGAAGCCTCCTTCCAAGGGGCAGTCGCCCGAGACCGAACGGTTGAGAATTCCCACTAGCTCGTCTCGTCCGCGATGTCCGTCTCCGAGGAAGCCGTCTCGGCGCAGTCTAGTCCTGGATCAAGGATCGGCGAGCAAACAGAGTGGCGGACGAGTTCAAACACGATGCTGAAGGAGGGCGCCTCCGGAGTCGAGTTGGAGGCCGCCGAGAAGATGCGCGCGAGGATCTCTTCCCATTCGCAGTCCCTGTAAGTCCCTTCTTCTTCTTCCTCGATCCACGACCGTTCCAGGCTGCATCTGGAGGGCGACCTTCTCAAATGGACCAACTACCTGGGAGGCTGGCAAGTGCGCCACTTCGAGCTGAAGAACGGCGTGCTCGTCTACCGAAGGACCGGCTCCAAGGGATACGAGTGCTCCATGACGGTGAAGGACTCCACGCTGGGGGTAAGTCGGCCGAGAAGAGGTTTATTGTATCAGATGGAAAGACGCCGTCCTTTCACAGGACAGAGCTTTAATTTTTGACTAGAAGAGGATTTCTCATCCCCATCTAACCGGATCTTCGTTCCAGGAGGACACGATCAACCGCTGCCGCTTCACGCTGTCCGGAAGCGGCGTCATGTGGCATCTGGAGGCGAGGACGCTCGAGGAGCGGAACCAGTGGGTCAGCGCGCTCATGAAGTCTTGCGTAAGTGCGTCCGGGCGTTCAGTCCACTTTCCGCGGTTGCAGAACGACTCCGGCTACAGCAGCATGACCACCGAGTGCGACGCGCCTAATTTCGTGAGTTTCTTCTTTGGAACTGGCTGAGCGCATCTCGCTTGATCGATCGGTCGCGCGCGAAAAATGCCGCGCGATCACTTTAAAGCGACGTGGCCTATCACCTCCGATTCAGGTGGTGCAGCTCGGACAGCTCGAGCTCTACCTCGCACAACTCTCGGCCAGTCGCCAGCTGATCGCGGAGCAGTTCGGCTCCTTGCCCAACACGGAGATGCTGGTCGAAACCATCCAGAACACGGAGCATGTGGTGCAGGACTGCGTCGGCGTGATCTCCGAAGCCGGACGAGGCAAGCTCCAAGCTGTGAGTTGTTCGATTAGAGTGTCAAACGGTTTTTTGTTTGTTTAGAGTGGAAGCGCAAACAGTGTCCGCTCGGAACAGATGCTCGGCGAGGGGGTATGTGGAATGCCGCCTTCGCTGCTTCACATTTATTTAGGCCGTGGGGGACACCATCGCCAGCGAAGAAGAGTGGCACGATGCGGAGGAAGCCCGTGACGAATCGCCGATCTCGGTGAGTAAGCTTATGGAGTTGACAGATGGCGCCCAACCTTTCCGTGGTTGGGGCGAATTCCACAGTGTTTGATTCCGACTGGAAAGCTAGAAGGTCTGGAGGTTCCACGACTTCGTGGATCCGTGAAGGCTTGAATCCAAATTGGACTGAATCCGACGTTTCCCATGTTCGTGGATAGATTCTAGACAGAGACAGAGAAGAGCGGAGACAAACTTCATTACTGAGTTCAGATGGAGATGGACGGGTCGGGCCCGCGCCACCTGGAGAAGCTCTCGTTGTCCAAGAACCACGTGCTCTTCAATGAGATCGAGCACATCACAATGGAGCAGCTCCGCTACGGCAAGGCGGGCGTCGAAGAAGGCGTCTGGGAGTTGTTCACCTCAGAGGGCGAGATGAAGATGTACAAGCGGGAACTGGAGATCGACGGGATGGTGTGCGACCCTCTGAAGGCGACGCACTCGGTCCAGGGAATCAGCGCCCGCGAGTACCTCCACTACTTCTTCGACATCCGCTACAAGATGGACTGGGACGGTGAGCCAAGGCATGGTCTTCTAGGGTCTTATAGATCGTTTCAGCCACTCTTGACGACGTGAAACTCATCGAGAAGCTCTCGGACGACACGATGGTCATCCACCAGGTCCACAAGCGGATTTGGCCTTCGGCCCAGCGCGAGTCGCTCTTCTGGTCCCATATCCGCCGTGTGGACTCCCACAAGGACCCCGACGCCCTGGACGCGTTCATCGTCTGCAACCACGACACCGAGCGACCGGAAGTCAGCGTAAGTAGGTCCCTTCTTCTTCCCCGCCACCTTCTTCTTTCAGCTCTCGAACAAGACCTGCGTTCGCGTAGGACTGACCATCGCCATGATCTGCCAGACCGTGGTGAACCGAAAGACAGATCCCTCAGGACCACTGACGCGCGACGAAATCAGCTGTAGGATCATCTACGTGGCTCAGGGTATGGTTCCCTTAAGTGTTTCCCCAGGGAATGTTCATTTTCAGTAAACCCCGGCGGCTGGGTGCCAAGCTCCGCTCTCCGCGTTGTTTACAAGAGGGAGTACCCCCGCTTCTTGAAGCGCTTCACTCAGTTCGTCAAGGAGAAGACGAAGGGTCATCCTCTGGAGCTCTAGCTGTAGGACCCGCAGCGCCATTCACTTCGTTCCATTCCTGACTTGTATCACCTTGCCTTCCTGCGCATTGTAACTAATCCTGTAATTTGGACACTCTGGTTCTAAGTCATGTACGATAAATACTTGTAAGAAGTTCTTAGGCGCCAAGGAGGGGTTGAAGCTCTTGTTCTTTATACTTGTGTGAGGGGCGCCATTCCTGTTCTGACAGCCACTAGAGGAGCACGCCTCGTTTCTCGAATGAGTCATTCGGGAAACCTTTCAGGTATTCGCAGCTCCTTTTATTCTCCCCTTTGCGTCCTCTGGGCGTCTCCCATGCTAACCACGAGACTAGAGGCAGAGATTGACTGTATCTACAGAGTCTTTTGTTTGGCGCTGACTAGTTGTTTATGTGGAGTCAGTCACGATCTTCTTATGTGCGCGTTGCTGAGAGGCGAGAAGAAGGCGAGAGTGAATCAGAAATTAAGCGGAATTTTATCGATTTTTTGGATTTAATAGCTTCATGTAGAGCCAAAACAAACGCCTTTAGCTCCTATGTTCCTATCCTCTCGAGCCTATTCTTCACCGCCCATCAGCCCTGGTTCTAATCATGTCCCTTCCAGCACTCCGGAGCCTACAGACAGCGATAACACCGATGAAGTAGGCACCACTCACTCTCGTGGCACGGAGAATGCTTCGCCCGCTTGGCTTCGCGACGCCGCGAGCCTTCCGGAAGGCCTTCTTCGTGCTCTGCGCCCTCAGTGCCCTCATCTGCTTCGAAGAGCTCAACTTCGCCGTTCTACGCTCCGTCTACCGTAACCTCTACACGGATACCGTATACCGACCCGTCCGCTCCGTCCGGCCCGACCGGAGTACTTCGCTCAACTCTCCCACTCCTCTAAATCTATACCTTCTTCAGACCTGTCGATCGGCATTCTGACAGTCGTGAAGGACGCCAACGTCCAAGAGTACTTTCTGGCGCTCAACTCTGTAAAGTGCTACGCGCTCCACCACGGCTACCGTAATCTCGTTGTGGACCTGTCCGCCGACGTTTCTCTACAGGCGCAATGCAACCACTCCGATGTAAGTTTCCTGACTTGGGACATCCTCTTTTTAATCACTGAAATCTACTTCTCTGGCCTCTACCGTACCTGGGAGGCACACAGTAGAAGCAAAGAGTAATTTTGAGTGGTGTCAACCCTGGAGGTGCTTGAAGATGACCCAAGAGGTTTTTATTTGCAAGGGTAGACTAGACTAGACTGTGGGAGACGTCTCACTGTCTGCATTGCTGACCAGACAGACACTTTGAGAAATATTACAAAGGACCAAGAAGCTCTTCCCATTGACATCCTCAGGACGTCTTGAGCTTTCAGTTCATGTTCCAAAGGCACTGCGCGACGGCGCGGATCGCGGAACGCCACCCGGACCTCGCGTGGATCCTCTTCATCGACGGAGACATGGGCGTGATCAACCCGGACCACCTGCTTGAGGAGTTCTTGCCCGAGAAGGCGGACCTCGTCTTCTACGAGCGCATCTTCAACCACGAGATCATGGCCGGCAGCTACTTGTTCAGGTAGTGGTGAGCTGTGGACACGTAGGTCAGGGTGCTGTAGGAACTCGGAGTATGCCCGGAGCTTCTTGGACTTCTGGGCGAACTACCAGTTCTCCTTGCCGTCGAGCTTCCACGGAACCGACAACGGCGCCATCCACGTGAGTCGTCGCCTCTCCCTCCCTAACATGGAAGCCCTCCTTAGAACGTGTTCCTCGAACGACTCCGACCGGATCTGGACCGCTCCCTCTGCAATCGTCTTTGGGCCGCTTCTCGGTAAGCCCCCTACAGTACCCCTCCAGAAGGCTTCTTCCAGGGACTACGAGGGACTCGCGGACTACGTGGTCTGCGCCCGGTGGCTGATGGGCGCGCAGAAGGAGTTCGACGGTGGAAGGGTGCTCCTCCTAGGGAAGGACCGACCTGGCCGATGGTGCCGGGACGGCTGGCTGACCAACTCGCTGTGGTCCGAGACGGACTTCCTACTTCACGGCTGGCAGGCAGCGAAGCGCGACGCCGTGCGCTTCGCCTCCTGGCCGTCGCCCTTCGCCGCCTTCTCCTTCGACGAGGCGCTGTGCGCCACCGAGCGCGCCCATCTCAATTGGCCCTACAAGGACTCCTTCCTGCGTGGGGTCGCCGAGATCGACCGCTGGATCGCGGCGACAGTCCAAGAAGTGCGCCAAGACTTCCTCGCGCGTCTCCAACGGGTCCTCCACGCATAATCCCTTCGCTGCTTAAGTTCAGCTAAAGGGCCCTTTCTTGGTCCTACTTTTCCTTGTTCCTTTCCTTTAGTACTAAGAACCTTCTGCTCCAGGCGTTGTAGGTCTTCTGTGTAGTCCTTGTAGCCAGAAACCAAGCAAAACGGGTAATCAAAGACCCCATTCCATATCATCCGTTCCCCAAAGCAGCTCTCTTCTTGCCAGCTCTGATGAGTCCTGTCGAGGTGTAGATAAAGTGTTTATTCTGGAGCTACGAGAGATCTGTCATGACCAGTGGAATCAATCCGATTTGAGTGTGCTCGGGTGAGCCGTCAGCTCTCGTCCTTGTCGGCGACGCTGCTGAGCATTGAACGGAACTCGTACCGTGTGGCGAGCTCCTCCTGGTCGGTGAGCATCTCCAACGCCTTGCGCCGGCAGAAGGTCTTCGAGACGACGCCGCGGAACTCCTTCATCCGAAGGTAGCAGAGGGGTTGGACGAGCGAGTGCACGCAGAGCACGAAGCGGAGGAGCCACTTGAGCCGGAGTGTCGTCCCCTCCGAAAGTGAGAAGCCGCTGAAACCAGGGGGTTCACAAGAAGGACAGAAGGGGCTGAGACGTAGAGGAACTCATGAGCTTTAGCTGGAGGACCGAGACTTTGTAAATCCCAATAAAAAGCCCAAGTTTGGGACCAGTGGAGAGAGCGGCTTTAGAGTTTGAGCATTGGTTCTATGGGAGAATACAAACGGGGTTCAAAACATGATGGCCTTGAGGGTCCTGCCTAGCAGGCTAGTTACTCCTTTCTGTGAAGAGACGTTCAGCTACTACAAGTTCATTCCTGGAAACGGAGCCAGCGGAAATGGAGCTGATGTTAATAACATTAGTGCATTTTTTGATGTTTGAGCTGCTTGTTTAGGCTACTTTAGAAAGCTGTTAGAAAATTGACCTACTACAGGCTCGACTTCTGGCCAACTCTACTCCTAAACGCACCTGGAGAAGCGGAGGATCTGCATGAGCTGTAGGGCAGAGTAGGAGAGGAGGTAGACGGTGCAGGTGAGCATGACGAGGCCAATGACGATGACGTAGCGGTGCCGCCGTCCGAGCTGAGGTCGCTTCTGGCAATGGCTGTCACCTGAAGCCCATACGTTACGGTAGCCGGATTACGGTACCCTACCAGAGAGGCTTCGGCGACGGTTGGCCTCCTTGGAGAGCTGCTTGTCGGCGCGGACGATGCGAGCGACCACGCGGTAGAGGATGAAGTAGGAGACGAGGATAGCCAGCAGGCAAGCCACGCAGAAGCAGATGATGCCCACGTGGAAGACCTTCTGCGAGTCCACGCTCGTGTCCTGCCGCACGAAGCAGTGCTCCGTGCTCTCTGAAGCGGGGAAGGCGTGAAGAAGACCGGGGGAGCCTACCCAGAGCTCGGCACATGGGGTCGATGAGCACTGCCTGCGCCGAGGAGCCAAGGAGCAGGATGATGACGGTGAAGGCGACGGAGACGAGCCAGCTGAGCACGACGAGTGCGATGGCGCGGTTTCTGAAGAAGGCTTTGCTACTGTACTAGAAGGGGGGTTTTTGGGGCGACCAGGGACCCTGTGTCTTAGCCTTCAGATTAAGTGCCAGCTTTGGAATGTGAAACAATGCCAATTCATTTGGAATTAGTCGGTATTCACAACCCCTATTCTTCGCGCCAGGAAGTGTCCCTGGCTCCCAGTGTGAACAGATCCCTAAGGTGCGGGAAGTGGTCTTTAGCTGTCTGGGGAAATCCGAGGAAAACAATCCGGACAAAGGTGGAGTGACTCACTTTCGGAGGAAAACAACCCATTCCAAAAAAGGAGTGACTCACCCACGGCTTCAGAACCCTTAAGCTGCGGCTTTGGTCGATACTCACTGCGACACTTGAATGGGGCACTCATTCACAGCTTGTTTTGGCCAACTACTTCCGCACTTCTTGCACCCAGCCGTGCTATTCAGAAGGGGGATGGCGGACTAAGGGACGCATGTGTTTTTGTGTTTTTCACAAACTTTGCAAAAGACATCGAACGTTTTTGAACCTTTAAAAGTTACCCTACTCGGAAGAGAAACCTTCTAGGTTGGGTCCACTAAAATGCGCCTATTTTTGCGATATCTCCCTGCTTGGCCGACTCGGATAACAATGGAACCCTTTGGGCAACTCACTTCAGCTTTTCTTTTCTCTCTTTCACAATGGTGTCGTTTCACTAGGATCAACGCTGGCCTGAAGTGGGCAGTTCAAGAGCTCACACTCCAATCAAGCTCATCTCCTTCTGTTGTGACTCGAACGCCTTAGATTAGATCTGCCGATTATCTCTGCTTATCTGCTTAGCAATTAGAAAGCCAGCTTCTCTTGTTTCGTGCAAAGACTGATAAGAAGTAGGAGGACTTCCGGGTTGGATGGAGGCCATCACCCAAGGGGAACGGCTCACCTGGTGACGAGGGTTTCGTAGTAGAAGGAGACACAGTAGAGGAGCTCGTTTCCGGTGATGAAGGCGAGGTTAAGAATGGTCGCCAGGTTGCACACGCGGTGAAGGAGCAGCACCAGCTGGTCCAGCTTGAAGGAGCTGTTGGCGGCGTCCGCCAGCGTGAGCAGGTTCATCGCGTAGGCGACCGTGCAGATCCCTAAAGGGTGTTTATTTTCGGACTGTGACGTTGGGGGTCTTTTGCTACGTCCCCACAATCTTAGAGCGTCGTGGAGTAATCTTTGGAGATTCAAGGAACCCAAAGAAGGCACCTGGATTCTCATACTTAATGGCTAAACATTTGAGAGGCGATTATCCACATCTTTGTGACCTAAAGGTGCTATTTAAAGACGCCTATTCTCCAGAGTTGTCCCATAACTTTTGAGTAATCCCTCAGACTCCAAAACAAGCCTCGGTTCCATGAAAAGCGGTAAGATCTCTAGTCCCCAGCGACACCCACGTCGCCATTAAACTCTGCGCTCCATAAAACTAATGGAATCAAGTAGGTAAGGTCGTAAAGCTCTGTCATCGGCGTTCGGCGTAATGTTAAACTCAAGTCCGACATGTGTAATCTCTTTGTCTGCACGGGTACGGTAGCCGCCGTACCTTTGATGCTGTCGATGATGGCGAAGTTGAAGATGAGGATGTAGAAGACGTGGCGGAGGAGCGTCGCCTGCTGGCGGAGCAGAAGGCACATGACGCCGACGTTGAGCAGGAAGGACACGGTACCCATGAAGGCGAAGAGGCCGCCGAGCCAGTGGATCGAGGAGGCGTCGTCCAAGAAGGCGGAGGGCGCACGCGGCCTCGACTGGTTCAGAAGGCGCTCGAGGAGCACGAGGCTCTCCGACTCGTTGAGACGCATCTGGAAGAGGCCCGGAGCTGAAGGAGGGTGGTAGGAGCTGTGGATCGGGGTCTTCTTGGATGCTTTCATTCCTTTTAAGGGTATTTATAGGACAAATCGCGACCCGAGGGAGGCACTGAAGCTTCCACTGTTCCGTTTCCTGCGGACGTCACCTCCACGTCATACCTTCTTTGCGTTTGTTTTCGCGTTTTTTCTCTGTTGTGATTTTCGCGAGGTTGGGGGATACGGTCCGACAATACTGCACGGCAAACCTGTCAGATACTTGAACTTTGGAGCATGTTTATAGCCTATCTAGAAGAGCAAGTTCCAAAGTTCACCACACTGGCAAGAATTCGAGCAAATTTGGCGCGGAAATCCTGACCTTCTCAGAGAAGCCTCGCTCTATCCTTTCAGATTCTCCAAAGTCCGAGGATAGCTCCCTGCCCTCTCAAAGGCCATCATACAGAAAAACTAGCGCATCAAAGAACTTCAAGCGACCCACAGTCGCTCCGGGAGCCCGAGGCTCTTGCGAGGAAGGGACCGTCCTGAGCCGGTGAAAGCGACCGGCTGGGAAAGCCAGCGCCGGGAGAGCGCGAAGATTGTCGATATGAGGTGCGCGAGAAAACAAAAGGGTCCCGCCCCTCCGGGAACAATTATCTATTTCTGGAGATCGTCCTCGGCTGCGAGAGGCACACGGCGAGGTACTGTAGGGCTTCTGGAGACGCCGGGCGCGTCCTTCTGCGCCCCTTGGGCAGAGAAGGAGGACCGTAAGCGGATTTCGCGCGCCCTAATTGAATCGGCCGCGGGAGGGCGAAGAAAAGGAGTCCGAAAAAGAACCTGCAGGGGCTAACGACATCTGGGAAGGGGATTATGAGGAGCCGGAAGAAGGGCCGGCGACAGGACCGCGAGGAGCGGCGTTTGATTCCCGCGGAGTGCAAAAAACGTCGGTGAGAGAGGATTAGCGGTGTCCTTATCCATGCCATTTGGGGATGGAAAACAACGTCGCTAAGCTGCCGCGCCCAGAATAACCGCGTAATAGTAATCCGCGCCTGACGGCAGCTTAATGACCCTAAGAGCGCCGCGCCGCCTCGGCGACGGCTGCACCAGTGGTATAATTACCGACGCCGTGTGCCCGAGGCTTCTTCGGGCGATTGCCCTTTGGAGCAAAAATGGAAATTGAGGGGAAAATTCAAGGAAGCCCGGAGCCCAATGGCGCGGAGAAGGATGCAGGCTCGCACTTTCTCGCGCCGGGATAATGACGGATTACAAGCGATGTGGCAAATGAGAAAACAAACACCGAGACGCCTTTAGAGGCGCGTGGAATTCTCAAATGCCGCTACCGTACCAAAGGTGGGAGGCCGAACACCAAAAGCCGCCAGTGTCCGTTTCCACTCCTCAAAGGTCGAACCATATCAAATAAAACTACCGTACCCTGTCCTAAGAGCACTCCGAACGTCCTCCGGAGATCACATTGCCGGGGAGAAACCTGGCCGGAGTCTCTAGTGCGGACGTTGCCGAGGGCGCGTTAACGATGCTCATTTGCACAAAAAAGTCCATCCCCCGTAGAGGACACACGCAGAGGAAGGCGAAGGGACACTTCTTCGGAAACACGAAGCGACAGCCTGATGAAGTCCTCTCGATGGCGACGATTACCCGTTGGGACAACTTAGCCAGCGCCGTCGACTCACACCACGTCGGCGCGGCGGCGTTTGCAATCCGAAATGTAAAATTCCACAGGGAGCCGAAGCGGGCGGCTTATGGGTTCCTTCTTTAATTAAGGAGTGCGAGGTTGCAGTCCGGAATGCGAGACGAGGCTTTATTTGGGTTCGGCAAACAACGTGCACCTTGGACTGCAGGACAGGGAGAGGGTTCTTCGGACAGCTGACAGAGGTTGGAGTGAACAGTGACATAGAGAAGACCCAAACGGTCAAGTGGCTCTTCTTTCCTGCGCTTTTCCTAGAATCCGGATAGCCTAGGTACCACATCAGAGAAACAAAGGAAATGAAGAAAATAGGGCCATAAAACGTCCAAGCTTGCCCATTTCCATCTTTACAGTCACCGGCGAGGAGCCAGAAGAAGGAGGAAAACAATTTCGACGAATTCTTCGGTCAGCGACGCCGAAAAACAATCCTTATTGTTCTCCCACGTTCCATCGAAGTTGATGTTGGCGGCTCCTCCACGCCGACAGAGTCAAGCGGAGAGATCTATTTCGGGTTTTGGCAATTTTTTGCGATTTATGGCCCACTTGTCGGCCTTGGGAACAACAGGAAGGAAGAAGTCGGCCATAAACTGTGAAACTCCGGGAGAGCCGAAGTGCACCTGAGGGAACCAGCAGGGCAAATGAGCATCGTCCTCGCCTTCTACAGTAGTCCGGAAGTTCGACCGCGGGACCACTGGTTGAGAACGTACGAGCGGACGGTCGGTCCCATCACGATCGCCCCGAAGCGAACAGATCCGTCGGAGATCTAATCCACCAACGATCCCGGAAAGGATGATTCGGCGAAACTGTTCGCGGACACGAAATCGATTTGTAGTCTGCGGGGAACCGTCTCCTTGTCTGTAGACGGCTGTCTCGTCTCCATGTGGAGGGTCGTGGCGAGTCGCGCCCACAGCCGCGCAAGTCAGTGAGCTGTAGTCCGCTGAGACGATTCTTCACACGTTCGATTCTGTCTGTCTCGTGTCTCGTCTCTGAAGGATCGCGACGTCTCGAGTCGAATGCTGCATGTTTGAAGTTCCAGAGTCGTTAAATTAGACATACTTGGCCTAGAGCGAGACCAACGCAGCTCTACGCCCATCTACGTTGCTCTAAACGCCACCATCCGAGATGCATCGTAGAGGGCGAGGGCATGGCTACTTCGGAGCTAACGATCGCTCCCAGGTCTCCAAGTCCTTTGAAAGGATTCTCAAAGCGCGCTTGGAGGTCTTCGCCAGCAGCTCGGAAAACGGTGGGTTCGTCCGTTGTGACTTCCAACAACGACACTTTTAGAAATGAGATTAGAGTCGCTTTCGAGAGAGGAGCGAAAGATCGTGCACGGGATTGCGCAGAAACTCGGCCTTCAGTCCCGCAGCTCTGGGTAACATTTTTGATTATGATAGCCTTAATTTCCTCCGTCTTTTGTCTTCGCGTGCCTTCTTCTTCACTCTAAACCACTCTGTGTTGCATGTGACTCTGTGATTTAGGAAGGAACCAAACCGGGTGCTGGTGATCAGCCGTCCGATGGCGAATACCACGCGCATGGTCTCAAACATCTGCGAGTCCGATGCTATTCAGCTGGACCAGGAGCAGCACAGGGTCCTCACGGACTTTCTGAGATCGCACCCCGTCACACCTCGGGACATTGACCTTCACCTGTCCAGGCACAGAAAACGTAAGTTTTTTTAGATTTTAGTGCTAATTATCGATACTGAGATATGGGATAGCAGAAAATTCTTGCTGCAAAGTTGGTTCTGTTCTAATATTCCACCTCTTCAGAGCACCACAGGCCCCATGTTGCTGGAATCAGTGGACAGGGCGAGATGATGGTTCCCCCGCCACCCAGGCACTCCCCTGAGGTCGAGAAGTTCCGTCGCAATCTCCCTACATGTGCACACCGCGACGAGATCCTGGTGAATATCAGAAACCACAAGGTGACGCTGGTGACAGGCGGCACTGGATGTGGCAAGACGACTCAAGTAAGTATTCGTATTCTCATTCTTGAGGGTGTTAAGGCCGGGCCATAGTTTTACGCCGACGGCGTAGCATAAATCTGTTTTTCGCTTTTTTAGGCGACAGGTTCGACTCGCGCCAATCTTCGCCGTACGCATATTGTAGTACGCGAGGCGCGCTTTCTTAAGATACCAAGGACCAGCGCAACTGTGCG